>QXEO01000515.1:660005-1015005 GCA_007115705.1 Dactylis glomerata
CCCCGGGACTGAAGAATCAGTCCCTGGTTGCCGAACAATCTCTTGGTACATCTTACCCTTGCACTTAGCTTTGCTCCGGAATACTGTACTCACTGCATATGTCGGCGTAGTCCCCGGGACTGCGGAATCAGTCCCCGGGTTATCTGACCTAGCTCCGGCATCTATCTCCATCGGAACTGCTTCCTCCGGACCTGGCGGGACATAAATGGAAGATGACTCCGGCGAGGGCTTGATTGACGGCTTTCTCAGATGCTCTAATGAAATGCCGGGTGGGATTGAATCTCTGGAAGATCCCAGCTTGGACAGTGCATCGGCTGCGTCATTCTGAGCCCGGAGAACATGCCGGAACTCACAACCTTCAAAGTAACCACTTAACTGCTGCACCAGGAAACGGTAGGATGCCATGTTTGCATCATGCGCATCCCATATGCCGGAACACTGCTGAATCACTAAGTCAGAATCACCGAAACACATAATCCGGCGAATTCCTATGTCCTTAGACACCTTCAGGCCATGCACAAGTGCCTCATATTCCGCCACATTATTTGATGCTGCAAAATGAATCTGCAGGACATATCTCAACTGGTCATTCTTTGGTGAACTGAGAACTATGCCGGCACCCAAGCCATGGATTGTCTTGGATCCATCGAAATGCATCCTCCAATAATTTGCATCTGGCAATGGTGGCTCATATTGTATCTCGGCCTAGTCAATAAAGAAATCAGCCAACACCTGGGACTTGATTGTATCTCTTTTGTCATATTGAGGTGTATATGGCGACAACTCTATTGCCCACTTGGCTATTCTGCCACTGGCATCTTTGTTGCCTATGATCTCCGAGATAGGGGCCTCGGCCACTACCCGGATTGGATGCTCTTGGAAGTAATGCTTGAGCTTCTTGGCCGCCATATAGACACCATAAGTCATCTTCTGATAGTGGGGGTAGTTTTGCTTTGAGGTGGAAAGGACTTCACTCAAATAATATACCGGCCGCTGCACGGTTTTGCCTCCCTCCTCTCGCTCCACTACTACCACTGCACTGACAACTTTATTGGTTGCCGCTATATATAGCAACATTGGCTCCCGGGGCATCGGAGATGCTAATACCGGCGCTGATGATAACATCTGTTTCAATTCCTTGAAGGCCGCATCTGCTTCCGTAGTCCAGACAAATGTGTCGGACTTCTTCATTAACTGATATAACGGCAAAGCTTTCTCTCCTAGCCGGCTTATGAAACGGCTCAGGGATGCAAGGCACCCAGTGAACTTCTGTACTTCCCTCAAATCTGTCGGTGGCTTCATCCTTTCTATGGCACGGATCTTGCCGGGATTCACCTCAATACCCCGGCTGGAAACAAGGAAGCCGAGCAACTTGCCTGCCGGCACACCGAAGGTACACTTAGCCGGATTCAACTTCATCCGGAATCTCCTCAGGTTTCCAAAGGTTTCCCGGAGATCATCTACGAGAGTCTTGCTCTCCTTGGTCTTTATGACGATATCGTCGACATATACCTGCACATTTTTATCTATTTGGTCATGCAAACACTTTTGCATGCACCTCTGGTAAGTTGCGCCGGCATTTCTTAAACCGAACGGCATAGTGAGATAGCAATAAGCCCCGTACAGGGTAATAAAGGATGTATTTATTTGATCCGGCTCATACAAGGGGATCTGGTGGAAACCAGAATAGGCATCTACAAATGATAACAGTTCACATCCAGCTGCGGAATCAATCACTTGATCGATCCGAGGGAGCGGGAATGGATCTTTAGGACATGCCTTATTCAAGTTGGTGTAATCAACACACATCCGCCATAATTTTACTATGGCGGGCTCATCTTTCTTCTTTTCCACCAGAACCGGATTAGACACCCAATCCGGGTGAAGCACTTCTTTGATAAAGCCGGAGGCCAAGAGCCTGGCCACTTCGTCCCAAATGGCTTTCCTTCTGTCCCCGGCATTCCGCCGGAGCGGCTGCTTCACCGGCTTAGCGTTCGGCCGCACATGCAATGCGTGCTCAGCCAGCTCCCTCGGCACACCTTGCAAGTCTGAAGTAGACCATGCGAAGATATCCTGATTCTCACGGAGGAAGCTGATGAGCTCGCCTTCCTATTTGGGATCCAAACTTGCCCCGACAAGGGCATGGCGCTCCGGGAAAGCTTCATCCAGAGGTACCTTTTTTACTTCCTTGCCTACTTGAAAAGAAGCACTGCCACCGGGATTTGCCATGCCCGGCATAGGTTTGCCGGCCACCACCATCTCAGCAATTTCCACTGCTTGCTTGAGCCTCTTCCTTTCCTCTGCAATGATCAGAGTCTCGGCCAGGTTAGACCCAGCTGTTGCGCATGCCATCGAACGCTTGTAATCACCAATGATGGTGATCGCCCCTCTGGGCCCCGGCATCTTCATTTTCAGGTACGCAACATGCGTAGAGGCCATGAACTTTGCCAATGCCGGCCTCCCCAGCAAAGCATGGTAGGGGCTTTCCAGATCAACCACCTCGAACATGAGATTTTCCACCCTGCAGTTATCCTGGCTGCCAAACATGACATCCATCCGGATCTTGCCCATCGGCGCACACGAAAGTCCCGGCACAATGCCATGGAACGTGGTCTTGCTTGGCTCTAGCATATTCTCCTTGATGCCCAGCTTCTGCATCGTATCCCGATACATGATGTTGATGCTGCTTCCATTGTCAATGAGGACCTTGCTGAACCTCACGTTATTAGCCGGCCCGACAAATGTCGGATCCAACACTAGAGCATACCCGCCGGGGTTTGGCATGATCCTGGGATGATCTGCCCTGTCCCAGCCAATGGCTTGGTCAGACCAATGCATCATCTTCGGAACTGCTGACATAACGGAGTTTACCTCCAAACACCGCTGGTACAAGCTCTGCTTGTCTGTTCTTTCGGTCTCAAAGACCATGTAGCTCTGATCATACTCCGTGTACTCATTCCGGCCCGCTCCTGGGCCTCCGGCACTATATTCCGGATTGTAGCTCTGGTCTATTTGATTTACACCGGCATTCCCGGCGTTGCTCTGATTCCCGGGATTAACCGGCCTGGATGGGACTGTAACTGTATTTGCACCTGTCAACGGCGATGGAGCTGCCGGGACAGATGGTCTAGCCGGTCCCCAGGGACCTGCACGACCTGCTAATATGTCGTCCAGCCATGAACAGTTTCTCGTCAAATGATTTGCCGGTTTACCCGGCTGGAATGTGTGAAACACACAAGGTTTGTCCATGGCAAGACCCACTGTATACTTCGGCGACTGCTTCTTCTGTCCGGCGGCTCCGCCGGCATTCTTGTTGACCCAGACATTTTTCTTTTGGAAGGGCTGCGCTTGCTGCTGTGGTGGTTGCCGCTGAGGCTGCTGATAGCCCTCATATCTCGGACGCTGGCTATTGCTGGCGCCCCCTTGTTCTTCCTCCACTGCTGCTACTTGTGCCGTTCCATACCGGTAATCTGGCCTTTCTTCTTTTCTCTTGCTCCGGTTATCAGAGCGATAGTATTGCCCTGGTCTCCCAGTGCTGTTGGTGTTCCCCTGAGTCTGCCCCTGTCCTTGTGAATCAAGGGTGGGCTGCATAGGGTCTCCCAGAGCATAACTATCCGCGATCTTGATTGTCTCGGCCAACGTGGCCGGCATTTCCCTCTGCAGCTTTTGCCACAACATGGTACCATGCCGGCACCCATGAGCGAACCACATGATGGCCTGCTGCTCCACAACTCCTTCGCAGGAATTGCGCAAGGTGCACCACCTGGTCAGGTAGTCACGATCGGTCTCATTCACTCCCTGCCGGCAGTTAGCCAGCTGCTGCGGCCGGTTAGGCCTCTTGTATGTACTGGTGAAGTTTGACACAAACTGTTCTTCGAAATCAACCCAGCCGTTGATACTTCCGGCCGGCAGATTGTTCAGCCATATCCTGGCTGGTCCTTCTAGCATTTGCGGTACATACCGTACCACCCATCTGAGGTTTCCTCCGGCAATGTTCACTGCGGTGGAGTAATCCTCCAACCAATCTTCCGGCTTTGTACTGCCGTTGTATGTCCTCGCGCCACGCGCGAGCTAGAAATAGTAAGGTACCGGCTCACCCATAATCCGGGGTCCAAAGCACATGGGACCCGGAGCTCCTTGCCTCTCTACCAACTCCGATTGGTGAATCCTGTCCAGCTTGAGGCGCGCATCGCTTGCTGCCAAGGACCGGGGTCCAAGCCGGGACGCAATTGGGCCCGCGATCACTCTTTCCTGCTGCTGCTCCGGCTGATGCTGCTCACTATGCCGGCCTTATTGATGCTGCTGCTGATATCCCGCCCTGACCAGGGCGGAATTCCCATCATCCTCTCGATGTCCCGGTTGTCCGGCACCTTGCTGCTGCGCTGCTCCTCCGGCGCCCTGCTGCTGACGCTGGGCTGCACTGTTACTCCGGCCACCACCGGCTGAAACTACCCCTTGCCCGGCTGGCACATTCTGGCCAGCACTCTTGCGGCCGACATTCTTGTCAGCTTGGCCGGCACTCTTTTGAACTACTGCTTGCTTTCCGGCAATTGCCGGATCATACACTTGGATCTGCTTGTCCCGGCGGCCAGAGGTCACACTTCCGGCACGCCGGGCACTTGGATGCGGGGACGAAGCCTCGCCCCTCGACCTTGCGCCGGCACCTCCCACCGACGCAATGTACTGGGATGCCCCGGCACCTGGGTTTGCCTTCTTAAAGGCCCCCTGCTGCTTAGTAGCTTCAGACAAAAGATGGTTAAGCCGGGCTTGCTGCTCACGCAGTGCTTCACCGGACAAATTAGATAAGTCCTTAGCTACCTCGGCTGCTGCTCTAAGGTTCTTCACTGGTGAGCTATAAATTACCTTAGGCACAGTACTAGTTGCAGTATGACTCTTAGCCCTAGCATCTTTGCCTAGCTCAGTGTTAAGATCTCTGCCTCTAGTTCTAACCTCATCTATCCGGCTAGGCCGGGTTACCACAGGAGTAAAACCATGGGCTGCCTCATACTCACGGAGTTGCCGGTTAAACCGCTCGCGCTCCTGGTGCATGGCCAGGGCCTCGTCGACGAGGGCCTGGCGAGATCCCTCCAGGACCTCCCTTGTCTGCTCCGGATCATCGCCGGATCGCACCGGCTCAAGAAGCCGATCGATGATGGGGAGAAGCACCTGACCCTTTGCCGGCACAGCGGAAGTGCCGGCCAGGTTCTCGACACGCTCCAACGGAGGACGTGCCGACCTCTTGGCCTTCGGAGGCTCTGGTGGAGTATCTCCTGCTGCTGCTGCTTTGCCGGCACCATCTGCCGGCGGCACTGATGTACCGGCCATCATTACCTCCGCCGACTCTACTGAGCGAGCGCTACGCCCAGCGTAAGCCAGCCGATGTGACGGAGGATCCGCCGCCACCAGCACCTTTTCCCTGCAAACTCTCTCAGTCCCCACGTACACCTCGTGGGTACCGAAAGACATAATCCGGCCATCCCTAGGGAATAGCCGGCCGCCGAGACATCCGGCGTTGTCACTGACGAAGCTGAGCGAGCCTAGCCTCTGGACGAGGCCAGAGACCACGCGCACTCCCGAAGCTGCTATCACAGACCCCGTCCGAATAAACACTCTGCCCAGCATATCGAGAGGCCCCACGGTGGGCGCCAAATGTCGTCGTGGTGAAACAACATATGCCATAGGATGGCTTAAATGGGGGCCGAACTAGATGCTGGAGGATTCGGGAGAGGGGAACGAGCTAAAAAGCACGACAGAAAGGAACACTGATCTACCCAGGTTCGGGGCTCTCGTAAGGAGATAACACCCGTACTCCTGCTCTACTGGATGTATATTTGGATCGATGTAGTACACAACAATGGTGCTCCCAAGCTCCCTGCTAGAGAAGGAAGACGAACTGCTAAGTGTAGGAACTCAGAGTGACCAACCCTTTGCTAGGGCTCCCTGTGCCACCTTATATAGTGGTAACCAGGGTTACAACTGTCGTCGTGGTGAAACAACATATGCCATAGGATGGCTTAAATGGGGGCCGACTAGATGCTGGAGGATTCGGGAGAGGGGAACGAGCTAAAAAGCACGACAGAAAGAGACACTGATCTACCCAGGTTCGGGGCTCTCGTAAGGAGATAACACCCCTACTCCTGCTCTACTGATTGTATATATGGATCGATGTAGTACACCACAATGGTGCTTCCAAGCTCTCTGCTAGAGAAGGAAGATGAACTGGTAAGTGTAAGAGTACAGAGTGATCAACCAACCTCCAACCCTTTACCAGGGCTCCCTATGCCACCTTATATAGTGGTGGCCAGGGTTACAACGGTCATACAAGACCACAAGACAAGGGCTACACTCCAAACAGGAGCTGGTGGCGATGGCAGAGACCCTTGACTTCGCCCCTGATTGCTCTCGATGGGACGCCATATCCCTGTACCTTGTACCTCTTGAACTGTGGCCTTACCTCCGTGCGGTAAGCTCGTACTTGTGCACAGTGAGGGTAGGTAACCTCCACTGTGCACCCTGCCATCTTACTCTGCTACCATGCTTGGATGTTTTCTTCCTTGATTGTAGGGATGTGACACCTTGGTTGACTTAAGCATCCCGGATATGACCGTTGGCCATACCCAGGACTTATATGCCGGACCAACGACCTACGAGGGTCGGGTAATCCGGCCTCCCCTGCTCCTGCACAACACACCAAATAGTTAGGCCGGCATATCTGAGTATATGCCGGCACACATATATCAGTATTCCGGCTATGCCGGCATATCCAGACACCAGCCGGGATACACATTATATGCCGGCCTGGCCGATGCTCTTATATTCCGGCCAGGCCCTTCCTTGATAACCCGGCATAAAGTCAATCATAGACCTTGTGTCTCTCTAGTCTCTTGACCCTACCGGGGGTCATCCCCCCGACACTAGTCCCCGAAGCTGCCGAGGTTCCCCAGTCATAACTGTGGAGCCTTGACAGGTTCAACATACCTTTCTTCATTATGCCCCGGCGATCATATTATATGCCGGCACATCTGCACATATCCCGGCCTCTGTTCCTGTTCCAAAACTTATTCCGGCCGGTCCCGAGGGTATTCCGGACGGAACATATACATCGGGCAATTAATCCGACATATAGACGAGTCTTCCTCGAGAAGCCATGTCCGACAGCTTTGCATCGAAACTTGTAACTGCCCTGCCACCTCGAACGATCACCCACGATGTGACGGTTCACAGTGCAGCAGTTACTTCTCGCCGTCATGGCACGGTTACAGGAACCGCCGCCCCACTCTGTGCCGCCACGTGGCGCCTCGCCGCAGAAACGGTCGGGGGAGTGGAGCACTCCCACGATCCCCACGACCCTGCCTCTTCGCTATAAACAGGGCGGCGGGGGTAAACGTATCTTTTTACCCCCCACCACCATCGTCTTCCTCGCCTTCCTCGCCTGCTACTCTGCCTCCTGCGCTCCACCGCCGGTCCGAAGAGCAGCATCGCCGCCGCAGCCGACCTGCTCCCCGCCGACGCCGACGCCCGACGACGCACGGCATCACCTTTGACGACGCCGCCGCCGCCGCCTCTTCTCTCTGCAGCATTGCAGGGAGATTGGATCTTCCTGCACGCTCGCCGCCGCTCCATCGTCGCCGGCCAAGCTCCGGTGAGACCTCCCTCTGTTCTTCCTCTTTCACGCCTTTTACAACTTCGCACCGATAGCCCCGCTTGCACAGATCTGCCTCGGTCTCAGAGCTAGTTTTCCCTTTGATTCGACTAGCATTGCTAGGCAACGCTCGCAGGTGTTCATCTTTAGGAGTTTTACCCTTATTTGCTTCCTATTTTACCTGCCTCGGTAGATCTTCTATTCCTGCTAACATCTGTGAGAGTGGTATGCCGGAGAGACTAACCTCCCTCTTTTCTCCGGCCTTGATAGGAATAACATCACGGGACTCCGGCTCTCACGCCTTATCCCGGCCACTAAGATGGCATCTTCAAGCATGACGGCTACCTCGGCCTCTGAGGAAGATACCTCGGCCCGAGCTCAAGGACGCTCCGGCTGGGAGGGGTCGGAGGTTACTCCGGCCGACATATCCTGGGTCACCTCCACCAGGAGAGTCCCGGAGGGCGTAGCATGCCGGCTACCCGCGGGAGAAACTGTGCCGGCACCTGAACCCGGCGAACGCGTCGTCTTCATCGCCCACTTCGAGCGGGGCTTCGGACTGCCGGCATCGGACTTCTTCCGGGACTTCCTCAACACCTACGAGCTACAACCTCATCATATCCCGGCCAATGCCGTGATGATCCTCTCCGCCTTCGCTGCTTTTTGCGAGGGCTATGCCGGCATAGAGGCCCTTACTCAAGGCTGGGCGAAGTACTTCCAACTGCGGAAGCAAGTCGTCCAAGAGCCGCCCCGGAGCAAGGACGACCCGCCGGAGACGGCCCAGGAAAAGAAGGACCGCCCCATGACCCTCTGCGGCGCGGCCACCATCATGTCCCGAAAGGGCTCGGACTTCCCCAAGGTGGAACTCCTGGAATCTTGCAAGAAGTGGCAGAAAAGCTTCTTCTACGTCAAGAACACCACCGACGAGGATCTGCTCAACCTGCCGCCATTTGTGGACGAGCCACCCTTGGCGATGACGAACTGGACCTACAACCCGAAGAACTCGGTGATGCCGGTGAATGCGCTTCACCGGGTTAAGGGCGAGCTCCTGGATGCCGGTCTTACTCCTCAAGACCTGGTGGCCTGCTATATAAGCCGGCGCGTCTCCCCTCTGCAGCGCCGGTCGCACAAGATCTGCCAGATGAGCGGGCCAATGGACCCCACCCGGCACTCCACACACGAGCTGACTCCGGCCGACATTCTGCGCCGGATTAAGGATGTCTGCAAGTCCTCTCAGGCCACTTTTGCCTGGGGGCTAGAACCATACAGCCGGGATAGGCCCGCCCCAACGGTAAACCTTCTTAGCCGATACATAAAGTCCATGTCCGGCACATAGATACTTAAGCCGACACATGCCTGTTTGCCGACACATATCATATTGATCCGACATACCTCTTCCACCGGCATATTTCCTTGTCTGAATACTTGACTTTGCTGTTTATACAGAAATTCAGCTTCCAAACCATGGAGAACTCCCGGATCAAGATCGCGGCGGACCGCACCGTTGCGGATGTTGAAGATCCGGATCATTGGGATAAGCTTCCCAGGAGCACCCGTGCTGCAGCTGCCATGGGTAAGGGCTCTTCATCCCGGCATTATACTCAAGACCGGAGTGAGATTGATTCTGACGAGGAGGTCCTGCTGTACTATGACCCGACGCCACTTGCGTACGCCTTTCCAGAAACCCCTATTGCTCACGAGTTTCCAATGCCGTCCTCAGCTATCCCGGACGATGTCGTTATCGACGCCGCCCCTCTGAACCAGGGACCTCCTTCCACCGGCGGACGTGCCGGCCGGAAGCGAGGTGTGAAGCCCCAGTCCGACATACCTCAGAGGTCGAAAAGACAGAAGGTCGGCGTGCCCAAACAGAAGAAACAGAGGCCTGTTGCCTCGGGGTAAATTTCCTTTTCTTTGCATTTCCTCCGACATATCTCTTGTTTGTATTACTGACTTGGTGTTTTCTCTCTTTCAGTGCTCCTCTTGAGCCGGAACAAGCTTCTGGCTTGAGCGGCGACCCGCAGGTTACCAAGCCCGCAGCCCCTGCTACCTCCGACATTCCCTCTGCTAGTCACACGACCTCACCGGCGCCGGCATCTTCGCCTGCGCCCGACAAGACCACCTCCCCGGCGAAGGACGTCCCTTCGCCGGCACAAGACACTTCTGCCCCCGACGTCCACATGGACTCGGGGGCTCAACAGGAACCTCCGGCTCCTGATGTCCACATGGACACAGGAGCCCATCAAGAAGCCCCAGACTCCGGCGCGCCCACCAGCGACGCCGGCACAACTGACGACGCCGGCGCAAGCGACAAGAGCGCCGGCACAGACATCAAGGGCAAAGGCCCTTTAGTGCCGGAAGTCCGGACTTTTCCGGATCCTGCTCCCGCTGGCCAAGAAGCACCGGCCGCGCCGGAACAGCCCGCACCCGAGACTCCTCCAGCTGACAAGACACCAGCACCGGCCAAGACCACTGCACCGGCCAAGTCCACTGCCCCGGCCCGGACCGGCACGTTGAAGATTCGGACGGCCAAGTCCGGCACACCATCTGCCGCAACTGCTCCTCCTAAGGCAGCGTCCCAGACCAGCTCTGCTCTGGCCCTGCATCTTGGCAGGGCAGCAGCCCGGCCGGGGTACCGGAAAAGCTTCTTCGACACCCCAGAACTCGAGGGCCTCGTCCCTCTTGCGACGAAAAGTGATGAGAGCCTCGGCTCTCTTAAGGAGCAGTGCATTAAGTGGAACGACGCCAGCAACATGGACACTGCGGACTCAAGGAGCAAGAAGCTGGCCGAAGCCAAGACCAGTGGCGACCCAAGCGACTTCCTGGCAGCGAAGCCCATACCGATCGCCAGCGAGCTCCTCAGCATCCAGCAAAGACTTCACAAGTTGGCCTCTGCCACCAACGTAAGTCCTCTCTATTTACACACATATCCCCAGTCCCCGAAAATGTCGGCTGTCCGGGATATGGACATCCGGGATTTTCTCATAGTCCTTTAGCTAGCTTCCTTTGAATTAACTGCCGACATATGAGCTCGATCCGAGCTTCAAATCCTAGTCACCGAGGGCCGGGATAGGTGCGCAGCACCTGTGCCGGGTCTCTAACAATTTCACATCTCTATTATCTTTCAAATCCTCTTGACCGGGATATAAGCTCGATTCGAGCTTCAAATCCTAGTCACCGAGGGCCGGGATAGGTGCGCAGCACCTGTGCCGGGTCTTTAAAAGAATGATCACTTGATAAAATCTTCACTTTAATTACCATGTCAAATTTCTCTGCTGACATTTCAAATCCCGGCATTTTTGCAGCAAATGAACAACACCCGGGCCGACATGTTCCATGAGTTGGTGTGCGAGCACCGGAAGCTATCTGACGCACACAGCAAGCTTCAGCAGGAGCTGTCCCGGAAAGGTAATCTTTGCCGACATACCGCTATATGCCGGATATCTTTCCTCTCTTTACTTTGCAATACTTCTTCTTACCGACCCATAACCTTGTGCCGACATTCTGCAGCTGGCACTGAAAAACAAGTCGCCGCGCTTCTTACGAGGGTGAAAGAGCTTACTGGTATGCCGGATCCTGCTGTTACCCGGATAGCTACTTTATACTTCAAATCCTTTACTCTTTGTCACTGTTTTCTTTCTTCAAATCCTCTTAACTTGAAATCTTTGCAGATGAGAAGGCTGCACTGGAGGCACGCCACCAGGATTGTGTGTCCTCGGTGGATGTGGCCAAGCAACTGGACGACCGGGATGCCGGTCACAAGGCCGAGGTTGAGCAGTTGAAGGGCCGGATCACCGAGCTGCTGGACGAAAAGGAACAGAGGGAGGGCCTACTGAAGAAAACCCAGACCCTGCTTGTTACCTCCGAGACTGATGCCGCCACCGCCCACGCTGAACTGGATAGCCTGAAGGAGCAGGCCACCAAATGGGAGGTTACAGTTGCACAGCTGAATGCCGACCTTGCCCGTAAGCTTCAAATCCTTTCCCCTTTTATCCTTTCCGACATAGTGTAATCTTTTTCGGCATAGCATCTATGCCGACATATTTTCCTTTTGCTAACATTGTTTCTATTCTGCAGGCATGTTTCCCGCTTCCGTCGCTGACGTTGAGAGGGCTTTGCAGTTGGACCGAGAAAACCGGGGTGTTCCGGTTGACTCGCCCAACTGGGACATGTCGGAGCAGCTGCTGGCCCTGCAGTCCCGGAAGGAGGCCATGACCCTTTACACTGAAGAGCTCTTCTACGGCGCCCAGGAGGCATTCTCTGCCCTCTGGCCGGGACAAAGGACTCCCACTGATCCGGTTGACCTCGGCAACGACCTGCAGCTTGCCAAGGTTCGCCTCCGGGAGTGGCGAGATTCCGGCGCGAGGGTTGGAGCCGACGAAGCCCTCAGCTACTTCTTGTCTTGGTATGAAAAGGCAGACTTGGAGACTTTGCGCACCGTGCGCGAAGGATCCATCTGGACCACGGATCCGGAACATATCCGGCGCCGGCGAGAGTTGGCCCACAGCTATGTGGACTATGCCGACACCGACAAATTCGTCCGGGACATCCGCGAGCCGGAGAAGAATGACGATGCCGGGACATCTGCTGCTGCTGAGGGTTCCGACTCCAGCCAAGATGAAGGATGAAGCTGAGGAAGCCGACACTGAAGCTCCGGAACAGGCATCTGCCCCGGGCGGAGGTGATGGCTCCATTCCATCTGCTGGGTCCGGCACACCTGAAGCCGACACTTCCACTGCTACCGCTCCACCTGCCGGCGGCTCTGCTTCTGCCACTGCTCCTTGACTTTGGAGCATAAAAACTTTAAGTTTTATCAGATCCCCGGTATGCCGGGTGCAGATGTAATAAACACGTTTAATTTCCTTTGGTTTGCTATCTGAACAAGTTTTATCTTGGTTTGCTTGTTACTAATGCCGGATCATCTTTTGGCTAAGTCACCGAGTTGTTTTCCTGTTTCCTCAATTTCACAACCTTGGCTACTTGTCTACCTTAATTGGCTTTCGACGTATGAGTCTCAAGGTTGCTTCCTCGAACATACAGTACTTTAACTTTGAGACTTAGACTTCAAATCATCCGACACTTTAAATTTTAACTTTAGCTTTAACGAAAATGTCGGTTCGCTTGCTTTGTATTTCCTTAGCCGTTTTCCATGTGTAGACAATCTCCGGCATCTACTCTTGCTAGCCATGAAGCCGGGTTTCGGACAGCAGCTGAGTCGAAGAGTGGCCTTTAATGCCGACACATTACTAGGCCGACATAGGAAACATTCAAATAAAGCCAGCCGGCATATAACAAAAAACTGTAAATAAACAACAAATATACCTCGGAGCTAGTTACCCGGCTTCTTCGGGATGCCGGTATTTCATTCATTAGTCTTGTGCCGGCACAACACGCCGGCATACAAAGGAAAATATGGAAATACATACATTGTGTTGCTCAGGAGTAAAAGGGGCGCAGTAGAGCTATGTTCCATGGCCTCTTGGTTTCTTCTCCGGACCTGTCCGCCTTATTCTTCTTGGGGTCCTGCGCATCTATAAGATAATAGGCATCATTGTGCAGAGCTCTGCTCACAATGAATGGCCCCTCCCATGGAGGAGTTAACTTATGCCGGCCTTCTGTTCCTTGCTTTAGCCGGAGTACTAGATCTCCCTCTTGAAATCTCCTTGGATTTACCTTCTGCGCATGATAGCGTCTGAGGTTCTGCTGATATACTGCTGTTCTTGACAGAGTTATTTCCCTTGCTTCCTCTAGCAGATCAACATCATTTTCTCTGGCTTCTTTAGCCTCTTCCTCAGTATATAGCACTATTCTTGGTGCATCATGTATTACATCTGTTGGAAGCACAGCTTCTGCTCCATACACCAGGAAAAAATGGTGTGTAGCCTGTTGATCTATTCGGAGTTGTTCTTAAACTCCACAGCACTGCTGGCAGCTCATCTAGCCAACATCCCGGAGTTTTCTCCAGGGGCTCTATCAGCCGGGGTTTTATGCCGGATAATACTAGCCCATTCGATCTCTCTACTTGGCCATTGGCACAAGGGTGGGCAACCGACGCAACGTCCAGCCGGATTCCCACCTCCTCACAAAATCTGGCAAATGGCCCTTGGGCAAAGTTTGACCCATTGTCAGTGATGATGCTATGAGGAACACCATATCTCAAGATTATATCCTTTAAGAATTTCACTGCTGTGTGACCATCACACTTGCTTATGGGCTTCACTTCAATCCACTTGGTGAACTTGTCCACCATGACCAGGATATGGGTCATTTTCCCTCTGGCCGGCTTAAAAGCCCCGACCATATCCAGGCCCCAAACAGCAAAGGGCCAGGTTATTGGGATAGTTTTCAGGGCAGATGCCGGCTGATGAATCTGGTGGGCATATCTTTGACACCCATTACATTTCCGGACCAAGTTTTCTGCCTCTTGCAGTGCCGTTGGCCAATAGAAGCCATGCCGGAATACCTTTGCCACCAATGCCCTGGACGAAGCATGGTGACCACACTCCCCCTGGTGAATTTCCCGGAGCATCTCCAGACCCTCCGCAGATTCGACACATCTCTGCAATACTCCGGTGGTACTTCTCTTGTATATTTCTTTGTTGATGATGGTATACGCTTTGGATCTCCTTATAACCCGGCGGGCCTCGGTTTCATCCGCCGGCACTTGACCATCCACCATGAAGTTCATGATAGGACGTGCCCATGAGGGCACTTCCCTGACAGTGAACACTGCCTGATCTATTTCCATCATTTCGACCGACACATAATCGATCTCCATGGGCTGCGAAGTCCCCGGGACTGAAGAATCAGTCCCCGGGTATGCCGGAGCAGTCCCCGGGTATACCGGCACAACCTCTTGGCACATTTTACCCTTGCCTTTAGTTTTGCTCCGGAATACTGTACTAACAGCATATGCCGGCCCAGTCCCCGGGACTGAGGAAACAGTCCCCGGGTTATCCGTCTTGGCTCCGGCATCTATGTCCATTGGAACTGCTTCGTCTGGACCTGGCGGGACATAAATGGAGGATGACTCCGGCGAGGGTTTGATCGATGGCTTCCTCAGATGCTCCAGCGAAATGCCGGGTGGGATTGAATCTCGGGAAGACCCCAGCTTGGATAATGCATCGGCTGCATCGTTCTGAGCCCGGAGAACGTGCCGGAACTCACAACCTTCAAAGTAACCACTTAACTGCTGCACTAGGAAACGGTATGATGCCATGTTAGCATCATGCGCGTCCCATATGCCGGAACACTGCTGAATCACTAAGTCAGAATCACCGAAGCACATAATCCGGCGAATTCCTATGTCCTTAGACACCTTCAGGCCATGCACAAGTGCCTCATATTCCGCCACATTATTTGATGCTGCAAAGTGAATCTGCAGGACGTATCTCAGCTGGTCATTCTTTGGTGAACTGAGAACTATGCCGGCACCCAAGCCATGGATTGTCTTGGACCCATCGAAATGCATCCTCCAATAATTGGCATCTGGCAATGGTGGCTCATACTGTATCTCGGCCCAGTCAATAAAGAAATCAGCCAAGACCTGGGACTTGATTGTATCCCTCTTATCGTACTGCGGTGTATATGGTGAAAGCTCTATTGCCCACTTTGCTATCCGGCCGCTGGCATCTTTGTTGCCTATAATTTCCGAGATAGGGGCCTCGGCCACTACCCGGATTGGATGCTCTTGGAAGTAATGCTTGAGCTTCTTAGCCGCCATATAGACACCATAGGTCATCTTCTGATAGTGGGGGTAATTTTGCTTTGAGGTGGAGAGGACTTCACTCAGATAATATACCGGCCGCTGCACGGTTTTGCCTCCTTCCTCTCGCTCTACTACCACCACAGCACTGACAACTCGGTTGGTTGCCGCTATATAGAGCAACATTGGCTCCCGGGGCATCGGAGACGCTAATACCGGCGCTGTTGACAACAACTGTTTCAATTCCTTGAAAGCTGCATCTGCTTGCGTTGTCCAGACAAATGTGTCGGACTTTTTCATCAACTGATATAACGGCAGGGCTTTCTCTCCCAGCCGGCTTATGAAGCGGCTCAGGGATGCGAGGCACCCAGTGAACTTCTGTACTTCCCTCAAATCTGTCGGCGGCTTCATCCTTTCTATGGCACGAATCTTGCCAGGATTCACCTCAATACCCCGGCTGGAAACAAGGAAACCGAGCAGCTTGCCCGCCGGCACACCAAAGGTGCACTTAGCCGGATTCAACTTCATCCGGAATCTCCTCAGGTTCCCAAAGGTTTCCCGGAGATCATCTATGAGAGTCTTGCTCTCCTTGGTTTTTATGACGATATCATCGACATATACCTGCACATTTTTATCTATCTGATCGTGCAAACACTTTTGCATACACCTTTGGTAAGTTGCGCCGGCATTTCTTAAACCGAACGGCATAGTGAGATAGCAATAAGCCCCGTACGGGGTAATAAAGGATGTCTTTATTTGATCTGGCTCAAACAAGGGGATCTGGTGGAAACCAGAATAGGCGTCTACAAATGATAACAGTTCACATCCGGCTGTGGAATCAATCACTTGATCGATCCGAGGCAGCGGGAATGGATCTTTAGGACATGCCTTGTTCAAGTTGGTGTAATCAACACACATCCGCCATACTTTCACTATGACGGGCTCATCTTTCTTCTTTTCCACCAAAACCGGATTAGACACCCAATCCGGATGAAGTACTTCCTTGATAAAGCCAGAGGCTAAGAGCCTGGCCACTTCCTCCCATATGGCTTTCCTTCTATCGCCGGCATTCCGCCGGAGCGGCTGCTTCACTGGCTTAGCATCGGGCCTCACAGTGCAATGCGTGCTCAGCCAGCTCCCTCGGCACACCTTGCAGGTCCGAAGTAGACCATGCAAAGATATCCCGATTCTCACGGAGGAAGCTGATGAGCTCGCTTTCCTATTTGGGATCCAGACTTGCCCCAACCAGGGCATGGCGCTCCGGGAAAGCTTCATCCAGCGGCACCTTTTTGACTTCCTTGCCTACTTGAAAAGAAGCACTGCCGCCGGGATTTGTCATGCCCGGCATATATTTGCCGGCCACGACCGTCTCAGCAATCTCCACTGCTCGCTTGAGCCTCTTCCTTTCCTCTGCAATGATCAGAGTCTCGGCCAGATTGGATCCGGCGGTGGCACATGCCATCGAACGCTTGTAATCACCAATGATGGTGATCACTCCTTTGGGTCCCGGCATCTTCATCTTCAGATACGCCACATGCGTAGAGGCCATGAATTTTGCCAGTGCCGGTCTACCCAGCAAAGCATGGTAGGGGCTCTCCAGATCAACCACCTCGAACATGAGGTTTTCCACCCTGCAGTTATCCCGGCTGCCAAACATGACATCCATCCGGATCTTGCCCATCGGCGCACACGAAAGTCCCGGCACAATGCCGTGGAACGTGGTCTTGCTTGGTTCCAGCATATTTTCCTTGATTCCCAGCTTCTCCATCGTATCCCGATACATGATGTTGATGCTGCTTCCATTATCAATGAGGACCTTGCTGAATCTTACGTTATTAGCCGGCCCGACGAATGTCGGATCCATCACCAGAGCATATCCGCCGGGATTTGGCATGATCCGGGGATGATCTGCCCTGTCCCAGCCAACAGCCTGGTCAGACCAGTACATCAGCTTTGGCACAGCCGACATAACGGCATTCACCTCCAGACTCCGCCGGTACAAGCTCTGCTTGTCTGTTCTCTCGGTCTCAAAGACCATATAGCTCTGATCATACTCCTTGTACTCATTCCGGCCCGCTCCTGGGCCTCCGGCGTTATATTCCGGATTATAGCTCTGGTCAACTTGATTTACGCCGGCATTTCCGGCGTTGCTCTGATTCCCAGGATTACCCGGCCTAGGTGGGACTGCAATTGTATTAGCACCTGTCAACGGCGATGGAGCTGCCGGGACAGAGGGTCTAGCCGGTCCCCAGGGACCTGCACGACCTGCCAATATGTCGTCCAGCCACGAACAGTTCCTTGTCAAATGGTTTGCCGGCTTTCCCGGCTGGAATGTGTGAAACACACAAGGCTTGTCCATGGCAAGACCCACAGTATACTTCGGCCACTGCTTCTTCTGGCCGGCGGCTCCGCCGGCATTCTTGTTGGTCCAGACATTCTTCTTCTGGAACGGCTGTGCTTGCTGCTGCGGCTGCTGCTGATAGTTCTCATATCTCGGACGCTGGCTACTGCCGGCGCCCCCTTGCTCTTCCTCCACAGCTGCAACTTGTGCTGAGCCATACCGATAATCCGGCCGCTCATCTCTCCTCTTATTCCGGTTATCCGGGCGATAGAACTGCCCTGATCTCCCGGCATTGCTGGTGTTCCCCTGGGTTTGCCCCTGTCCTTGTGAATCGAGACTGGGCTGCTTGGGATCTCCCAGAGCATAACTATCAGCGATCTTGATTGTTTCGGCCAGCGTGGCCGGCATTTGCCTCTGAAGCTTTTGCCACAGCATGGTGCCATGCTGGCACCCATGAGCGAACCACATGATGGCCTGCTGCTCATTGATTCCTTCGCAGGAATTGCGCAACGTGCACCACCTGGTCAGATAGTCACGGTCAGTCTCATTCACTCCTTGCCGGCAGTTAGCCAGCTGCTGCGGACGGTTGGGCCTCTTGTATGTACTGGTAAAGTTCGACACAAACTGCTCTTCGAAATCAATCCAGCCGTTGATACTCCCGGCCGGCAAATTATTCAGCCATATCCTGGCTGGACCTTCCAACATCTGCGGCACATATCGTACCGCCCATCTGAGGTTTCCTCCGGCGATGTTCACCGCTGTGGAGTAATCCTCCAACCAATCTTCCGGCTTCGTACTTCCATTATATGTCCTCGCGCCACGCGCGAGCTGGAAGTAGTAAGGCACCGGCTCCCCCATAATCCGGGGTCCGAAACACATAGGGCCCGGAGCTCCTTGTCTCTCCACCAACTCTGATTGGTGGAGCTTGTCCAGCTTGAAACGTGCATCATTGGCTTCCAAGGACCGAGGTCCAAGCCGGGATGCTATTGGGCCTGCGATCATCTGCTGCTGCTGCTCCGGCTGATGCTGCTCACTATGCCGGCCTTGCTGATGCTGCTGCTGATATCCCGCCCTGGCAAGGGCGGAATTGCCGTCATCCTCTCGGTGTCCCGGATGGCCTGCACCCTGCTGCTGCGCTGCACCTCCGGCGCCCTGTTGCTGACGCCGGACTGCACTGTTACTCCGGCCACCACCGGCCGCTGCTGCTTCATGCCCGGCCGGCATACTCTGGCCGGGCTTCTTGCTGCCGACATACTTGTCAGCTTGGCCGACATTCTTCTGCACCACCGCCTGCTTTCCGGCGGCAGCCGGATCGTACACCTGGATCTGCTTGTCCCGGCGGCCAGAGGTCACACTTCCGGCACGCCGGGCGCTAGGATGCGGGGACGAGGCTTGGCCCCTCGACCTCGCACCGGCACCTCCCGCCGACACAATGTACTGGGATGCCCCGGCACCTGGGTTTGCCTTCTTAAAGGCCTCCTGCTGCTTTGTAGCTTCAGACAAAAGTTGGTTAAGCCGGGCTTGCTGCTCACGCAGTGCTTCGCCGGATAAACAAGATAAATCCTTAGCTACCTCGGCCGCTGCTCTAAGGTTCTTTACTGGCGAACTATAGACTACCTTAGGCACAGTACTAGTTGCAGTATGACTCTTATCTCTAGCATCTTTTCCTATCTCAGCATTAAGATTTCTGCCTCTAGTTCTAACCTCTTCTATCCGGCTAGGCCGCATTACTACAGGAGTAAAACCATGGGCTGCTTCATACTCACGGAGTTGCCGGTTAAACCGTTCGCGCTCCTGGTTCATGGCCAGGGCCTCGTCGACGAGGGCCTGACGAGATCCCTCCAGGACCTCCCTTGCCTGCTCCAGATCAACGCCGGATCGCACCGGCTCGAGAAGCCGGTCGATGATGGGAAGAAGAACCTCGCCCCTAGCCGGCACACCGGAAGTGCCGGCCAGGTTCTCCGCACGCTCCAACGGAGGACGCGCTGACCTCTTGACCTTCGGCGGCTCCGGAGGAGAAGCTCCGACCGCTGCTGCTTTGCCGGCATCCTCCGCCGGCGGCACGGATGTGCCGGCCATCATCACCTCAGCCGACTCTACTGAGCGAGCGCTACGCCCAGCGTGAGCCAGCCGATGTGACGGAGGATCCGACGCCACCAGCACCTCCTTCCTACAAATTCTCTCAGTCCCCACGTACACCTCGTGGGAACCGAAAGACATAATCCGGCCATCCCTGGGGAACGGCCGGCCACCGAGACAACCGGCGTTGTCACTGACGAAACTGAGCGAACCTAGCCTCTGGACGAGGCCAGAGACCACGCGCACTCCCGAAGCTGCTATCACAGACCCCGTCCGAATGAACACTCCGCCCAGCATATCGATCTGATGCCCCACGGTGGGCGCCAAATGTCGTCGTGGTGAAACAACATATGCCATAGGATGGCTTAAATGGGGGCCGACTAGATGCTGGAGGATTCGGGAGAGGGGAACGAGCTAAAAAGCACGACAGAAAGAGACACTGATCTACCCAGGTTCGGGGCTCTCGTAAGGAGATAACACCCCTACTCCTGCTCTACTGATTGTATATATGGATCGATGTAGTACACCACAATGGTGCTTCCAAGCTCTCTGCTAGAGAAGGAAGATGAACTGGTAAGTGTCAGAGTACAGAGTGATCAACCAACCTCTCACCCTTTACCAGGGCTCCCTATGCCACCTTATATAGTGGTGGCCAGGGTTACAACGGTCATACAAGACCACAAGACAAGGGCTACACTCCAAACAGGAGCTGGTGGCGATGGCAGAGACCCTTGACTTCGCCCCTGATTGCTCTCGATGGGACGCCATATCCCTGTACCTTGTACCTCTTGAACTGTGGCCTTACCTCCGTGCGGTAAGCTCGTACTTGTGCACAGTGAGGGTAGGTAACCTCCACTGTGCACCCTGCCATCTTACTCTGCTACCATGCTTGGATGTTTTCTTCCTTGATTGTAGGGATGTGACACCTTGGTTGACTTAAGCATCCCGGATATGACCGTTGGCCATACCCAGGACTTATATGCCGGACCAACGACCTACGAGGGTCGGGTAATCCGGCCTCCCCTGCTCCTGCACAACACACCAAATAGTTAGGCCGGCATATCTAAGTATATGCCGGCACACATATATCAGTATTCCGGCTATGCCGGCATATCCAGACACCAGCCGGGATACACATTATATGCCGGCCTGGCCGATGCTCTTATATTCCGGCCAGGCCCTTCCTTGATAACCCGGCATAAAGTCAATCATAGACCTTGTGTCTCTCTAGTCTCTTGACCCTACCGGGGGTCATCCCCCCGACAACAACGGTCATAGGAGACCACCAGACACGGACTACACTCCTAACAGGACTTGCTAACGAAGGCAGAGACCTTGACTTCCTCCCTGATTGCTCTCGATGGGACTTCATATCCCTGTACCTGGTACCTCTTGCACTGTGACCTTACCTTGGTGAGGTAAGGGATGTACTTGTGCACAGTGTGGGTAGGTAGACCACCACTGTGCACCCTGTCATCCTGATCCTTCTCCATGCTTGGCAGAGCCTCTCCTTGATTGTAGGGACATGACATCTTAGCTGACTTTTGTGTCCCGGATATGACCGTTGGCCATATCCCGGACCTATATGCCGGACCAACGACCTATGAAGGTCGGGTAATCCGGCCTCCCTGCTCCTGCACAACACATCAAAATAGATAGGCCGGCATATCTGAATATATGCCGGCACTCCTCAGTTAGTATCCCGGCCAATCCGGCATATCCACATACCAGCCGGGATATTCACATAACCCGGCCTATGCCCTTATATCCCGGCCAGACCCTTCCTTGGTCAACCGGCACAAAGTCAATTTGAGTCCTTTGTATCTTTCTAGTCTCTTGACCCTACTGGGGTTCATCCCCCCGACACTTCCATTCTCAGATGCTACTTCACTTGAGTGCCAGCTGGCCAACACGGTGTCGGCCGACGTATTTGAGTCACTCAAACAAAAGCACGCAGAGGAGCTTCAGGGCCTGCGAGCTTAGGCTGCCCGGGCCCAAGAGTTGGAGACTGAGCTGGCGAAGGTTCGAGGGGCGGAGTCGTTGTTGCGGCTGGAGTTTGACCACCAGCTGGCCGAGGAGAAGGGAATCCTTTGTGCGAAGTACGATAGCGAGGTGGACGAGCTTCGCACGTCCCTGGAGAGCAAAGTCAAGAGCCGCGACACCCGGATCAACGAGCTAGAGACTCTTCGAAAGCTTGACAGTGAGCGTCATGACAAGGAAATCGGTGTTTGGCGCGCCCGCGACCGCAAACTCCAGTCTGGCCTGCTGGAGCTGGAAGATGCCCTTCATGGTATATTTCCCTTCCTGCTTCCCAGCTCTTGCTTTTTCACATCGCCTCCTCATTCTTTGATTGCCCCTGCAGAAGCTTTCCCCGACTCCAACAGGGCCGCTGCGGCTGCGCTGAAGGAATATAGGACGGAGGAGAAGGTCGTCCCTAGCAGTGAACCCAAGGCCCAGCTTTCCTCAGGGGAATTGATGGCATTGGTTAAAGGCCGGCTTCATTCAGTCGCTGAGCTGAGCGAAGATCTCCGCTCAGCCATTGTTTCTGTCTTTGAAACTTTGTGGCCGGGGCGAGCGGTGCCTGACGAGATCCAGGCGCTCCTCAAGTGGATCCCTCTTGCATCCAACCGAATCGACATCTGGAAGGAGTCCGCGGCTCAAGCCGGCGCTGAGCAAGCTTTGGAGTTCGTGCTCTCATGGTATCCGGGCGTTAACCTGGACCAACTGGAGAACCTTCGCGAGGGCGGGTTGGCAGGTCTTGACAAAGCCAAGCTCCGCCAGCGGGCTTGCGCCATCGCAGAGTGTGCCGAGACCGACGTGCTTTTCGACGCTGGGGATAGCGACGAGTCTTTGGACGACATGGATTTCGAAGAGCCCAGCTCCGCGGAAGGACCTCAGAAGGCCCCCGAGGATCTCGTTGACAACCCCATTCCTCCGTCCCCCAGCGGCGACGACTTCGTCTTGGTGGCTCAAACTAGCGACGTTGCTCCGCTAGGGCCGGCTAGCTCGCCAAGCGCCCCCTGACTGTGTCAGGACTTTCTTGCTCGTTCATATGTACGTTGAACTTATGCCGTGCCTGATGACATTTCATTCGTGTACCCCGATGACATTTCACCCTAAGTTCCTTACGTATTGGTTTCCAGTTGTTTATGAATCAGATTTAGCCTGACCCCTTTCGACTTTTTCCTTTATCTCCCCATCCTTTGGCTCTTCTACCCCCATCCGGCAGCCTGGTGCTGGCTGGTCTCCCTTGGACCGGCAGCCAAATACCGGTCTAGGGTGGGAGCGTGCCGCGGGATGAGGAGTAGTACTTCAGTGTGTAAGAGATCCGGCTTGGTCCAGTCCACGCACAACTATCGACCAATGCGCGCGGTTTCTGGGTGAATGCTCGTTAACGTTTTCACGTCTTGTCCTCTTAGCGATTTTCCCTTGTGGGTGACCTGCCGGCTCCATCGCCCTCAATTTGGGGTGGAGGTTGGGCACGGGGTCCGATCCGCACATAGTACTCGTTCGTCTGACAAGAGATTCGGTTCGTCGGGTTGTGGGCGTTCCCTCTTAGCGATTTTCCTAGGTGGGTGACCTGCCAGCTCCATCTCGCGCGACGCGGGATAGAGGTTAGGCTCAGGGTCTGGCCCGCACACAATACTCATTCGTCTGACAAGAGGGTTGGTTCGTCGGGTTGGGGCTGCCGGCTCCCGTCTGGAGCCAGTTTCTAGCCCCCGTGAATAACGCTTAGAAAGAAGAAAAAAGTGGTACTTTAAAGCACTTTTTCTCAGGATCAGCTGTATGCCGCCGAACTTTCTTTTATTCATCGGTACTTGTTCGAGATACAAGGTTTTTGCCTTGGCTTAGCCAAAGGTCTTAAGTGATCGACGTTTTGACTTGTCTCGGGTGAAGCTGTGAGGTGCTCCCTCCTACCTCGAGGAAGGGCCAGCCCCTGAGACAAGAGCTTCTGCCTCCTTGCCCGCTTCGGGCGGGACTTCCTTAGCGCTGTTTGCCGGCTTGAGGTGGGGAGTCGGTAGGCTCGATGCCAGGCGGCCCGGCTAGACCGCCGCCACTCGCTGCAGCAACTGACGCTTTTCCTCGGTAATGACCAAGGCCTCCGCCAGCTTAGAATTATCTCTTGCGCACTCGATTAAATTCTTGTAGCACCCGGTGATAGTGATAACCCCACGTGGGCCTGGGAGCTTCATCTTCAAGTAAGCATAGTGCGGTACTGCCATGAACTTGGCCAGGGCAGGTCGACCAAGCAGCGCATGGTAGGGGCTGTTGAGGTCTACCACCTCGAACCAGATTGGCTCGCGACGATGATTGTCCTTCCCGTCGAACAGCACTTCCAATTCGATCCTCCCCATCGGCGTGCAAGAGTGTCCCAGCACAATCCCATGGAAGGTTAGCTTGGTTGGCTTCAGCTGGATCTCCAGGATCCCGAGCTTCTCCATCGAAGTGCGATAGAGCAGGTTGATGCTACTGCCTCCATCGATGAGCACGCATGAGAATCGGCGGGTGTGTGTCTCTGAGAACACAATCGGATCCAAGACCAGCGCATAGCCCTCGGGTCTCAGCATGAGTGGTGGATGGTCTTCGCGGCCCCAAGTGATGGACGCATCAGACCAATGCATGTACTGCGGTCCAACTTGTATGACTGCATTCACCTCAACACCAAACCATGGCTCATCCTTTGGATCCTCCATCTGGGAAGTGAACACGTGATACTGTTCCACATTTGCTTCCTTGGGGTAGTCCCCAGCTGCTTTAGCTGGTTGCCGATTCTTGTTTCCTTGCGCTTTAGCTGGCAGACCTGGCGAGGGACCTGGCAATTGGTGGCCACCCTGCTCCAGATCCCTGGTGAAACTGCACTGGCGAGTGGTATGCGCTGCCGGCTTGCCCGAAACGCTATGGAACTTCCAGGGTTGATCTAGCATCACCTCGATGGTGTACTTGTCCTTGCTGAATTTATCTCCTTTGCGCTTCTGGCTTCCACCTGTAGCCCCCAGGCTTCCTTGAACAGCATACACTTGCTGAGAGCCGTACTTGTTGTCATGGCGCTCATCTTTCCTCTTGCCGTGTCGATCACGGTTGTGATGTCCTCCTTGGCCGGCTACCGGCTGAGATTGGCCCCCAGCCGGCGCTGGCTCAACGTATTGCACTCTTGCAGTGGAGTTAGTGGAAGCGTACTTGTCCGCTATCACCATGAAGTCCGCCATTGACTATGGCTCAGCCCGGTGGAGCTTATGCTTCAATAGGGTTCCGTCTCTGCATCCGTCCGTGAAGTAGCCAATGGCTTGCTCCTCGCCCACTCCTTCGCATGAGTTGCGCAGATCGGACCATCTCGTGAGGTAGTCACGGTCTGGCTCATCCGGGCCCTACTTGCAGAGGGCCAGCTGTCGGGGGCGGGGCGGTCGCTTGTAGGTTCCCGTGAAGTTCTTGATGAATGCTTCTTGGAAATCATGCCAGGAGTTGATCTGCAAAGCCGGCAGGCTGTTGAGCCACGTCCGAGCAGATCTGGTCAGCATGAGCAGCGCATAGCACACCGTTGTCCTCTTGTTGTCGCCCGCGATGTCGACGGCGGTGACGTAGTCCGACAGCCAGTCCTCCGGCTTCACCGCCCCGGTGTATTTGGGCATGTCGCGCGGGAGCGCGAACTTGGCCGGGAAGGGCTTGTTGAGGATGCGAGGGCCAAAGCAGACCGGCCCCGCTGAAGATTCCTCCTCGTCAAACTTGGAGTCCGCCAGCAGGTTGAGCCGATGGTGTGCGTCGTCCTTCGGCGGGTCGACGCGTTCCCCGATCCTCTGGCTCACGTGCAAGTGAGCTGGCTGATGACCTTGAGTGCCTTGGCCGGCTCCCTTAGCCGGCTGGGCTGGCGCCATAGACTTGCCACGCGTCAGCTCCACCGCATCCGCCCGAGGAGGGTGGCGCAGCTTGCTGGGTACCGCAGTCGGATCTCGAGGCTGCCGGTTGTGGTGGCCAGAGTGCTGGGTGCGGTGATTTCCACCGCTTTTGCTAGGAGCTCGGTTGCTCCGGCTGTGCTCCGTCGGGCCATGGTTGGGTGACAAAGCTTGTCCCTGCGACTTGTTCTGGTTGGCCATGATGATGTGGTTCTCGTATCGTGTACCGCTCGCCTCTCCGCGTGGCTCCATTGCCTACTGCTGTAGATTGGCAGCGTCCAGGAGTTCCTGGATCCGGGCTTGCTTCTCCCGTAGGTCCTCGCCTTGCAGTCCACCCAGTTCAGAGGTGATGTAGCGCGCGGCGCGGAGGTTCTTCGTGGGCGTGCTGTAAGTGGGCTTGTTGATGAT
This sequence comes from Dactylis glomerata, assembly GCA_007115705.1. Lineage (NCBI taxonomy): Eukaryota > Viridiplantae > Streptophyta > Magnoliopsida > Poales > Poaceae > Dactylis > Dactylis glomerata. Next base: position 686,063 of record QXEO01000515.1, read on the forward strand.
CGGAGGTAGCTTTCCCGAGGGCGCTGCCTGGTTCACCTCCGCGCCCAGCTCGCGGCCCTCTCCAGCCGGGGTGAAGCCGTGGGCGACGTTGTACTCGTTGATCGTGGAGAGGACGCGCCGACGAGTGTCATCGACGTCGACCGCTTCCTTGAGGAGGTTGAGGCGCGTCCACTCCAGATCCTCGGAGACCTTGACCGAATCCGCGGTGATGTCGAGTGGAGCGCGCAGGTCCGTGATGGCTGCGTCCAGCACGTCCCGCTCTGGAGGTGGAAGATCTCGTTCCGGTGGAGGTAGGCGTTCAAGCGGCGGGCGCGCGGAGCGCGGTGGGCTGCCGCCACCATCCTCCTCTAGGGCCAGCACTTCAACCATGTTGCAAAAGTCGCTGCTTTCGCCGTTGTCGGAGTCTGTGTCACAGAAGGGGTCAAGCATGTCGATTACCTCTTCCGGGAAGGGCTTGGCGACGTAGAAGCGGTGGCTGCCGATATCAAGGAAGGAGCCGTTGTCGCTGAGGCCATTCTTGAAGTAGGCCAAGTTCTCATTGACGCAGTCGAAGGTGCCGAACCTCCAGACGAGGCCGGAGGCGACCTTCTCGCCGAGAGCTGATGAGGGTCCCGATCGAAACTTGACTCCGCTCGCCGCCGCGCTTAGCCCCATGGTGGGCGCCAACTGTCATGGCAATTTAGAGACAGTAGCCATGGGGTGGCTTATCGAGGGGGCTCGACGGTGGTAAAGATGGGTTCGGCTCGGGATTGTGCCAACGGAGACACCTCGGTTTACCCAGGTTCAGGGCCCTTCTGGGTGGAGGTAAAGCCCCTACTTCCTGCCTGCTTCGTATTGATTAGACAGTAGCGATTACAGTGCTCCTCGAGCTGTTCGGGCTCCCTTATATAGGCTAAGGGGACTGGTTACAGGTCAGGTAACGGTTCGGCCGGCTGCCGGCTCCTCGGCGGCGGCGTCCTTGGCGTAATGCTCCCGCCCTGCTCTGGCAGAGGCACTTTATAAAGTGCCTTTTCCCCGGACCGGCATCTGGGAGGCATATCCCCTCCCTTTTGCCTCGGATCCCATCGTGGGGAAGGGTCTTCGGTCGCTGATTGGCTGAGGCCGGTCGTGGCACTCGTCACTCCCGTCCTTGGCCTCTGTCGCTCTTGTTGGGGCCAGCGCACTTTCGGCGAAACAGCCATTGGAGGGCTTTTGTCTTCATCGCCCGGCTCCGGCCCTCCTTGGTTGAGGCGCCAGCCGGCTGCTAGCGCAGCCGGCCCTTCGGGTGGAGCCGGTCTTCTCGTCCTAGAGTCGTGAGGACTCCTGGGATGCCGGCCGGCATTTAGCTCGGCCCGTGGCATGCCCCATTAGTCATCCCCACGACACTAATCTAAGCCATGCATAATTCATGGTGGAAATTTACAGCATGCCCATGGTGAACATTTGACGACGCATCTCACAATAAAAAACTATACCAATGGTAAATAAAAGAGATGCCGAGGTGTTCATTGTCTATTTGTCCTGTCATTTTCATGTGGGCTTGTTCCATGTCATCGGGCACGGAGGTACCCCATTGGCGGTTCTCGATGATATGTGTATACTTACAATGACAAGAGCTTGCTTGGGACTCTAAGTAAAGTAGCATGAGGTTTGGGTATTCGTACTTCACGGGACACGAGGTTTTCAACTTATGATTTGTCAAGCATATGCATCATAAGTGTACTCGCATTAACTTTAAGCATTCAAGATGCCTATGATGGGGGCAATGAGAGCTCAAAGCTAGTAAGTACCATAATTTTTTAAGGGTTATAAAACTTGCAATCACGGCTTCCCTCCGTGAAGGGCCTTTCTTTTACTTTTTATGTTGAGTCTCCACCTTCTACCTCTATGCACCGTCTAAGAGAGCATAGTTGTCATTCTTAATATAATGTGCATTGTCCCAAAGTTTTCATTGATTGATTCATGATGTTGGTTTCACTTGTTCTTAAATTACTTGTATCTAGTCGCCCTCTTAAACTTGAAGGTGTCCTATGCATTTATGTTTTGCTCTCTCATGAAGGACAAGTTGAAAACCATTTGTATGTTTTCCATATGATTTGAAAACATGTTTGACTTTCATTGTTTCATTTTCATGATCTTTCGTTTGTGTTCTTTTTCATGTTATAACATGGTTGCTAAGTTTCTTCTATCAAGATTATATCTTTCATGCCCATGTTTTAAGTTCTTTTGATCCCAGCGCACAACGCTTACATAGATGATCAAGATTGTGTAGGTGCATGTCACCTCAAAAATTATTTCTTTTGTTATCACTTACCTACTCGAGGATGAGCAGGAGTTAAGCTTGGGGATGCTGATACGTCTCAAACATATCTATAATTTTTGATGCTCCATGCTTGTTTTTACACCATTTCCTTAGTGTTTCATTACACTTCGTGGCATGTTTATGCATTTTCCGGAACTAACCTATTAATGAGATGCCACAGTGTCAGTTCCTTGTTTTCTGCTATTTTTGTGTTTCAGGAAAGTTACATAGGAAATATTCTCAAAATTGGACGAAACAAAAGCCGAACATCTAGAAATTTACCGAAGCTTCCAGAGAACCGAAGAGGAGATGGAACGGAGCCAGGAGGTGGTCTCACCACCAGGGGGCACGGCCCAGCCCCTAGCCACGCCGCCCTGTGGTGAGCCCCACCAGGGCCACTTCTGACGATGCCCCTTCGCCTATAAAAACCCCCCGACAGGAAAAACCTAAATACCCGATCACTTTTCTAGAATACATCGCGATCCACCGCAGTCATCGACCGGAGATCGAGAGGGTCCAGAAGCTCTTCCTGGCACCCTGCCGGAGAGGGGAATCATCACTGGAGGTCTTCTTCATCTCCATGCTTGCCTCCAGCGTGATGAGTGAGTAGTCTACCTTGGACTATGGGTCCATAGCAGTAGCTAGTTGGTTGTCTTCTCCACCATGTGCTTCATGTTTAGATCTCATGAGCTGCCTTACATGATCGAGATCATCGTTATGTAATTCTACATATTGTGTTTGTTGGGATCCGATGAATATTGGTGTTATGATTGAGTTGATGTGCTGAATATTATCTTATGTTATCTCTATGTTGTTTATGATCTTGCATGCTCTCCGTTGTTAGTAGCTATCTTGGCCGAGTAGATACTATCATACTAGTGACTCCAAGAGGGGGTATTTATCCTCGATAGTTAGGTTCATGCCTCTATTTAATCTGGGGGAGTGACAGAAACCTCTAAGGTTGTAGATGTGATGTTGCCACTAGGGAGAAAACAACATTCTTATGTCCAAGGGCATATGCTTTGTTTACATTACACACTTTGCTTAATGCAGTTATCTGTTGTTCGCAACTTAATACTTGTGGGGTTCTCAGATTGATTCCCCATGGGTGGATTATTAGTCATAGATGCAGTTGGATGGCGGTCTATGTATCTTGTTGTAATGCCCAGAGTAAATCTCATAGTGATCCTCTCGATATATGCACGTTATCTTTATTCTATCAATTGCCCAACTGTAATTTGTTTACCCAGCATGTGTTATTTTATCTATGGAGAGACACCACTAGTGAACTGTGGACCCCGGTCCTATTTCCTTTATATTTCTATCACATGTTTACTTTACTCGCATTGTTTACTTTCTCGCATATTACTATTGCTTTCCACTCGATAGGCTCATACACTTTGTTTACAGCAAACCGGTGAGATTGACAACCTCATCGTAAGTTGGGAGCAAAGTATTTGGTTGTGTAGTGTGCAGGTTCCACGTTGCTACTAGTTGAAGACGCGCTAACAAGTGTCGTAAACGGCACCCTTGTTGGAAGTCACTAGGCTAGCAAGCATCACCTTCTGGAGTTTGGCTTTTTCCTGGATTCGACATACCTTGCTTTCTTACTTAGGCAAAACTCACTGCTGTACTCATCAAACCTTCCTCTTGGGGTTTCCAACTGGACGGTGATTTACACTATCACTGTAACGCCCCACCTTTGGATTAAGGTAGAACACCTGTGTTAAGTGCTATTCCCTGGATCACTGATAGCACCACAGAACAAAATATAGTATTCATTGCATAGTATCAAAAATTACAACGCGGATTCGGATACATAAGTCTCCAATTATTACAAACCAGCTTAGTCACATGGACTAGCTCATATAACAGAGTTCAACATAACATAAACACAACAGAATCTAGGGTAGTAGTGAGCCTCCATCTTCACCATGCGCCACAGGCAGTCATGTTGGTATGCAGACTCGAGATCCTAAACATCTTACTCCTCATCAGAAGAACCTGCACATTTGAATATGCAGCCCCATGTATGGGGGTCCGTACAATGATGTACTGGCAAATGACACTTATTTGGTGGCTGTTGTGAAAGAACTATCTACATAATATTTGGCTGGTGGAGCTTCTGGCTGATTTGCATAAAGCAAGTTTATCCTATCATTTTCAAAACAAACTTTTTAAACTTTGAAAGACTTTGAGGGGGCACATGGTTAAATTCACCATGAGCACCAAAATCATCAGGTTAAATCCACCATGGCGATCCCATGAGGTTAAATCCACCGCTTGGTTTGAAGGAAAGGGGCACATGGTTAAATCCACCATGAGCACCAAAGTCACCCGGTTAAATCTACCAAGATGACCCCATGAGGTTAAATCTACCACATGGTCCTGAGATTATTTCTAAACAAATTTTATTCATTCTGAAATGGTGATGAGACTCTTCCGTACATCCATGACTAGGACCTCAAATTGTCCATAACCGGGGACACGGCTAATCGATTAGTTTTACACCCTGCAGGGGTTGTGCACTTTCACCTTAAGACCCATTCTACCCAGAGAGAAGAAAAAGACAAGACCTTTTAGAAGGAGTATTCAACCATCCGGATCTGACCGTACCCAAATACTACCCACTGTCAGTACCCATGGATGAACCCTCACAATATACTAAATCAAGACAGAGCCCATATTGTCATAAGGCTACACTGGAAGCTCACTAAGCATGGAAGACATGGTAGTCTCTTTGTTCCTGGGTGGCATACCACAAGTGTACTAACCCTCAGGAAGAATACCACATACTCTGGTTAAATCCACCAGGCATATGGCCCCAAGTAGCCACTCAACATAAACCAAGCAATGCCATTTCCACCCAGGTGTTTCATTGGGGTTGAGGTTAAAATTTCAAAACTAAACATCAACTTATGAAACAAGCATTGGCATAATTTTTCAACATTGGAACATCCTACCAGGAGTTGGTTCATGGATGGATATAAACTACTAGGTTCTAGCATTGCAAAACCTCACTTTGAGTAAACCAACCTATCATGCATACTACTATAAAACACTAATGCATATAGTAAAATGGGTAAAGGGACATGTGTGTCACTTGCCTTGGTAACAGCCTACACACTCACAACAGTCACAAAAGTTGTTCTGCTCCTCTTCACAATCTATACAAGCAAGATAAACAAGCATAAACACACTATTTCTAAATAACAACCAAAGACATGTATGCATGTATGCAAATGTCATTTTAATTTTACACACTAAGTTAGTGTGTGAAAATGTTGTATTGAATGAATCATGCTGTTAAGAAAACAAGTGTGGTGTTGGAAAAGCTTTCCTTAAATATTTAGCAAAACAATAAACGAATTGGTTAATTGAAAAAAATTGAGCTAACACTTCCCAAAATTGGTTTTGATTTGGTACTGTTCTGTAAAAATTGGGTTAAGATAACACTGGATAGATAACAGTAACATGAAGCTACTGCAAGTGGTTTCACTCCAAAATAGTTTTTAGAAAACAAATGATGATCAAAATAGTGATTTGAGTAAATTTAACAGTAGCAAGTTTGTGCACGTTTCAAGTTTGAAAACTTTTGATTTTATGATTATCTACAAGTTCCAAGTAATCCATAGACTACAAATTTGTAGCAATTGGATCTACAGAACAAAAGTTATGAATTAAATGGGGTTTATAAGTCATTTTGCTAATATATTTTTCACTTCAAAACTTTGTACAGAACCACTGTGGTTTCTCTGCAAAAATGTGTTCTACACCTTGCAAGGATTCCAGGGATACCTAATTTGCAAATTTTGGCCAAGTAGATTATTTTATATCAATTTTACAAGTTTTGCACAGAATTTGGAATTTGAAATCGTTTTGACTGGATTGACTGGGGCTGACGAGGGGCAGGCGACGTGGCCTGCTGCTACTAGTCAATACCATTTCAGTATCGGCTTCTAATCTCGGCCATCGGATTCAGATCGGAAGGGCAGAAAATAAGAGAGTGGGGAGGCTCACCGGCGAGGAAGGAAATCCAGCGAGGGCGTCCAGAAGGTCGATGTCGGCGAGGCTCTGGTGGTCGGCGACGACGAGGAAGACACGGACGCGATGCAGAAGAGGTCGGCGAGCTCGAAATCTTGGTCGGCGACTCCTATTTCTTCCTGTTGCGAGGTCGGGGCGTGACTGGAGACAACAGCGGCTTCGGGCGATCTTCTCCAACGGTTTCTGCGGAGCAAAGAGGCCAAATGAAACTAACAGAAGATGCAGGAGGTGGAGGTGATGCTCGAGAGACAGAGAGGGGAAGTTAGGGCCCTCTGTACCCGACGGAATTCGCCGGGGATGTCCGAGCGGTTGGCGGAACTCCGGCGGTCGATTCGATGGTCTGGCGGCGTTATGTGAGCGGAGAAAAGCAAGGGCCAGGAGAGGGGAGTAGGGGGCTTGAATGGGATGGTTTTACGAGAGGCAGAGGCGTTACTGGATGGAGTAATCGCCGGCAGTTACCGTTTATAGGAAGAGAGAGGAAGAGAAATTAGTGGAGAAGATGATGCTGACATGTGGGTCCCGCCGGGCAGCGAGAGAGAGAGAGGGAAGCGAGGCTGGGCTGCCTTCCCGGGCTGGCTCGGCTAGTTTGGGCCCCAGGCACGGCCCAGGTGGCTGCTGCCCTCTCCTTCTCTTTTTTTTGATTTGTTTTCTTTTTCTTTTCTGAATTTCTGTTTTGAGTTTTGAAAAGGTAAACTTGTTTGATTTGAAAAATTTCAAAACTGTCCACCACTGAACTTTGAATGGTGTCTTTCAAACACATAAACTTAGGTTTTGGGTTATTTTGAATAATAATAAATGCAAGAAAATAAACATAGTTTTTCAAATAACTAGGAAGCTAAATTTTAAATAATAGCTTTCTAGGATATTTGATTACCAACAATTTATTTAAGAAGATAAATAAAACAGTAGTGCTTTTGAATATAAAACAGTTAAACACTTTTGAAGCACTTAAAAGTAGAGTTTTGTAATCAAAAATACTTACTAAAGGAATTTAAAATAGTTCCCATAACTAATAGAACTATTTTAAATACCTTCTTACTGAAAACCTTTTGTTTCTAGACTTGGTGTAAAATGGTAAATAAAACAATATTCTTTGAAGAAATAAGATTCAGAACTTTATAATTGACAATGCTATGCAATATGCCATGAATGCATGATGAATTTTTATATTTGAAAACTTGGGATGTTACAGACTAACCCCCTTAAGATGAAGCTCGCCCTCGAGCTTCGGAAAGGCTAGCAAATAGGTGTGGATGATCTTCTCAAAGATTATCTTCACGTTCCCAAGTTGCTTCTTCTTCGGTGTGGTGACTCCACTGCACCTTGCAGAACTTGATGGTCTTGGTGTGTGTAATTCTTTCTGCTGTCTCGAATATCTTGATGGGTTTCTCCTCATAGGTCAAATCACTTTCTAGTTGGACTTCTTCGAGGGATACCATATCTTTCAATGGTGTTTCTAACATCTCTGGATGGCATTTCTTCAGCTAACTCACGTGGAACACGTTGTGTACATCTAAAAGAATCTCGGGTAGCTCCAATTCATAAGCTACTTCTCCCTTGCGGGATAAGACTTTGAATGGTCCTATGAATCAAGGTGCTAACTTACCCTTGATACCAAACCTCTTAACACCACGAAGGGGTGATACTCTGAGATAGGCTCTATCTCCTACTTCATATGTGACATCTCTATGCTTGTTGTCAGTGTAGCTCTTCTGTCGAGATTGTGTTATCTTCAGTCTATCCTTGATTAATCTAACATTCTCTTCAGCTTCTTGAATGATGTCAGGTCCGAAGAAACTTCATTCTCATACACCACTCCATAGTAGAGGTGTAGTACACTTTTTGCCATACAAAGCTTCAAATGGTGCCATCTCAATACTAGCTTGATAGCTGTTGTTGTAAGAAAACTCTGCATAAGGCAGGTTGTCATCCCAACTAGATCCATAGTCTAATGCACATGCTCTTAACATATCTTCCAAAATCTAGTTTACTCTCTCAGTTTGCCCATCTGTCTGTGGGTGGAATGATGTGCTGAATTCCAACCTAGTTCCCAATGATTCATGTAGTTGCTTCCAGAAGTGAGAGGTAAATTGGGTTCCTCTATCTGACACAATACTCTTTGGTACACCATGAAGGCACACAATCTCTTCATGTAAATATCAGCCAACTTGGCACTAGTGTAGGTGGTCTTCACTGGTATAAAGTGAGCTATCTTAGTCAAACGATCGACTATAACCCAAATTGAGTCATACCCTGATTTTGTGCGGGGTAATCCAGTGATGAAGTCCATTCCAATCTGATCCCATTTCTAGTCTAGCACTCTCAGTGGTTGAAGTAGTCCAGCTGGTTTCTGATGATAAGCCTTTACTCTACTGCACACATCACACTTGGCTATATACTCAGCAATGTCTCGCTTCATATTGCTCCACCAGAATCTTTCTTTCACATCTATGTACATCTTGGTATTACCCGGATGAATAGAGTATGGGGTCTCATGAGCTTCTTGGAATATTAATTTCCTAAGATCAGGGTCATAGGGCACACAAATACGCTTCTCAAACCAGATAGTTCCTTGTTCATCTTCACTAAAGCCTTTAGCTTTGTCTTCCTTCAGGTCTTCTCTAATTTTCTCTATATCCTTATCTCCTTTCTGAGCTTCTCGTATTTTGTCCATCAGTGTTGGTTGTATTACTAATGAGGCTACAAATCCTTCTGGTACTACTTCTAGGCTGAGGTCTCTCAAACCCTCACACAGATCTTCTGGCAACACTTCTGTTGATAGACAATTCAACTAGGCTTTACGACTCAAGGCATCGGCTACCACGTTTGCCTTACCAGGATGGTATTGCAAACTCAAATCATAATCCTTGATGAGTTCTAACCATCTTCTTTGTCTCATATTCAGATCTTTCTGAGTAAAGATGTATTTCAAACTTTTGTGGTCGGTGAAGACTTCACATCGCTTTCCCATCAAATAGTGCCTCCAAATCTTCAAGGCATGAACTACCGAAGCTAACTCGAGGTCATGTGTAGGATAGTTGAGTTCATGTTTCTTGAGTTGTCTAGAGTCGTAAGCTAGTACTTTACCTCCTTGCATCAACACACTTCCTAAACCCTGACATGAGGTGTCACAGTACACTTGAAACTCCTTCTCTAGATTAGGTAAGCACAGAACAGGTGAAGACACTAATCTCTTCTTCAACTCTTGGAAACTGTTTTCACATCCTTCAGTCCATTCAAACTTCTTTTCTTTCTTTGATAACTCAGCCATTGGTTTGGCTATCTTTGAGAAGTTCTCAATGAACCTCTGGTAGTATCCGGCTAGTCCTAAGAAACTACGAACTTCTCCAACATTCTTGGGTGGTTCCCATTCTGTCACTGCAGTCACTTTGGCTGGGTCAACTACAATTCCATCCTTGGTTACGATGTGTTCAAGGAATCCTACTTCGCTGAGCCAAAACTCACATTTACTGAACTTAGCATACAATTTGTGCTCTCGAAGCTTCTCTAATATCACACGAAGGTGTGTTTCATGTTCTTCCTTACTTTTTGAATAGATTTGTATGTCATCAATGAAGACAACGACAAACTTATCTAGAAATTGCATGAACACTTTGTTCATCATGTTCATGAAGTATGATGGTGCATTGGTTAAACCAAAAGGCATCACCGTATACTCGTACGATCCATATCTGGTGACAAAGGCTGTTTTGGGGATATCATGTTCCCTAATCTTGAGATGAAAGTATCCTGATCTAAGATTGATCTTGGAAAACACACTAGCTCCTTCCAGCTGATCAAACAAGTCATTGATTCTTGGTAGTGGATATTTGTTCTTGATCGTCACCTCATTCAACGAACGATAGTCCATCACTAAACATTGACTCTTATCTTTCTTCTCAACAAACAGGACGGGCGCTCCCCATGAGGATGAACTCTCTCTAATGAAACCTTTTCCTAGCTGTTCCTCTAGTTGTTTCTTGAGTTCTTTCAACTCATCAGTAGACATAGGGTAAGGTCTCTTTGCTATTGGGCCTGTGTCGGGTAGCAAATCAATGAGGAATTCTACATCTCTATCAGGTGGCATTCCTGGGAGCTCATCAGGGAACTGTTATCGCCACATTTTGGCCAAATAAGGAGATGGGCCGCAATCAAGATGGGCTTGGTGGCTAGATCGGCCTTGCGCGTGGATTTGGGCTAAATTGCCCGTGTATCTGTATAATTGTGGTAGATTACGTTTAGGTTTATTCCAAAGATAGAAAGTCTCCGGACTATAAATATGTACCTAGGGTTATTGAGAAAGGAGGACGATCACGTTCACAACAAATACAATCTCGGCGCATCGCCACCCCTTGTTTCTAGGGTTTCTTTCAGGTAAGCGTCGTGCTGCCTAGATCGCATCTCGCGATCTAGGCAGCATCTGCTTATGCGTTCTTTGGTGTTGCTCGTACTGAAGCCTTGTTGATGGCGAGTAATACTGTTATCATAGATCTGTTTGGGCTAGCATCGGTACTTTTCGTTATGTTTGCTTAGTCATGCTGCCCCTAGAGATCTCGCTGCCTTTGCACCTATTTTGGGTGTAAGGGCAGCATCTTGCTTAATCTTTATTCAGTCGATTTGATCTGTTATAGTTGTTCCTTGTTCGCCAAGGATTAGTTTGATATCTGCATGATCAGGCCTTGCAAACGGGTTGAACGATCCAGTAGTACGTAAGATTAGGGTTTGCTGACTCTAGAGGAGGTGTTCCGGGAATTGACTCTACGTTGGTTTTTTGGCCTCCTCTAGGGCTAGTTTCTCTGTTATCTTTCGTATCTGCCAGGCTCAATTACGTGTAGGATGTTCCAATTATGTGGTGAAAGCATTAAACTGTCGTAGATCGATTTAACTTGTATTGATGAAGCAAAACCCCATGTTATCGTAGATCTAACGCAGATCCATGGGACAATCGGCTACATGAGCCGATTCGCAGGGAAACCTGAGAGCCGATCGAGGCTCGTATTTAATGTTTACGTGTCTGCCATGCAGGAAACTAATCGAAGCAATCCATCACCTTCCTGACCAGGTATAGGTCAGGTGGCACGCCCTTGCATCAGCCAGGACGTGTGCCGGAGTTTTGCGGGCCGTTGCCCGAGGGACCAGGGACCACCAGCAGTTCTGGGAGCCTCCCGGCTCTTCGTGTTGCTCGTCGCTGCTCGCCGGTGGGTTTTGGCAGGCAACACATTCTGGCACGCCCGGTGGGACATTCAACAACATCTGCATCAACATCTGGCGCTGCGATGGAAGACAGACCAATCACGTACGACGATCTGCCTGATGAGCACAAGAAGAAGTATGATGATATCAAAACTCTCTTCGAAGCCGATCTCATCGGCTCTTTTGAGAGGACCCGTAAGCATGGCATCAGGTGGAAAGGGTTCTCACCTGAAGGTGCTCTTGACGAGGTAGATCTGTCTGTTCCTTCAGAGGATCGCACCAGAGCTCTGCGACAGGAAGTCAATTACATGGTGGCTCATTCTCTCCACCGCCATTCTGAGAGCCTGGTGAACGCTTTCGAGCGCGTCGCGGTTCGCGTGGTTCAGGAGATCATGAAACATCAGTACTCTCTGTCGGGGCCTACCCTAGGGACTCACCAGGGAGAAAGACCACTCCAGATCAGGCCACAGCTGCCATTCACGCTTGCAGCTCCGGAGCCACAGGGGTCACCGGCGTACGTCGTCTACAAGATTGGAGGAGACCCTGGCGATTACCAATTCCTGTTTGAACCACCTAAAGAGATCCCACATGGATATGTGTGCACATACGTGCCGGACTGCAACAGCCTGACGCGCACAAACCAGATTGCAACCGCAGGGATTTCTGGGGCAGGTGTTTCCGGAGCAGGGGTGTCGGGAGCAGGTTTTTCTGGAGCAGGGATGTCTGGGATGGACGCTGATAAACAGGCGTGGCTAGCCAAGTATGCCACCGGAACGAGTCATGAGAGTTTAGCTCCTGCAGCTCAAACAGTAGAGCAGATCAGTGCCATCTTGAGAGACCAGTTCGGCTTCGTGCCGAAGAGGAGAACAATCGGCTACTCCAAGCCGTACCCCAACGAGTACGATCTAATTCCGCTGCCACCCAAGTATCGGCTCCCTGAGTTCTCAAAGTTTAATGGATCAGAAGGGTCTAGCTCGATCGAGCACGTGAGCCGATATTTGGCACAGTTGGGCATGATTTCAGCATCGGACCAGTTACGCGTAAGGTTCTTTGCGCAATCTCTGATAGGACCAGCTTTTGGGTGGTACACCTCGTTGCCACCAGATTCGATCCGGACCTGGAAGCAGCTGGAAGAGCAGTTCCATATTCAGTATCATTCAGAAGCTACCGAGGCTGGCATTGCCGATCTGGCGCAGGTGCGGCAGAAGCGGGGAGAAACGGTAGCCGAGTATATTCAGCGCTTCAGGACTGTCAAGAACCGATGTTATTCGGCTCGTTTAACTGAGAAAGAAGCAGTCGAGCTGGCAGTGTTGGGTCTCTCAGCACCGATCAAGGATCTGGCTTTCCAAGTAGAGTACAATTCACTGGCGCACATGGTCCAGAAACTGACAATGTATGAGCAGCGCCACCCTGAGTTGTACCAAGACAAGTTCAAACGTCCGATAGGCCTGGTCGATGCAGAAGAAGAGGATCTTGTAGAAGACCAGGAGATAGCCGTGGCTGAATGGGCTCGGGGGGCAGATCCTGTGTCCTGCAAATGGGTGAAACAGCAAGGGCCTGCAAAAGGGTTCGACTTCGATGTAAGCAAAGCTGAGCAGATATTCGATTTACTGCTGAAGGAAAAACAGCTGAAGTTACCCGAAGGTCATAAAATCCCTACGGCGCAGGAGATGAACGGGAGACCATACTGCAAGTGGCATCACTCGTTCACCCACACCACCAATGATTGCAAAGAGCTACGTCGGCAGATCCAAACGGCCATAGAGCAAGGCCGTCTGATCCTTGGGCAGTTCGCCATGAAAGTGGACACAAACCCATTTCCTGGCGTCAACATGGTAGAGCACAGCCACTCCACGAGGCGTCAGCTAGATTTCTCGTTCGATATTAACATGGCAGGGCCTGTGTACCACCATGACAAGTATAAGGAGGAAGGCGGTCACTCCCAGGGCAAAGGAAAGGAGGAGGCCGGTCCACGCGACCGGCCCCGTTATGATGACAGGCGGTATATAACCGAGGAACAAGTGAGAAGCGTGCGATATCAGAAGCCACACTCCAAGCATCTCCTTAACAAGTATGAGCATCAGTATGACCGACGTCGGCAGTACGACAGAGATGATGAAAGAGATTTTCGGGCTGACGCATACGATGGGAGATACCGTCGGCATGATAGAGATGATGAAGGATGTGAGCACCGCGCTAGGGGAAGGTCAAAGGAAAAGGAAGGCGTGGATAAACATTGGGATTGTCCTTTCTTCAAGTACTGCTGGGACGCAGGAATGAGCCGATTGCCTACAGTCGACAACTGCCCGGAATGTGGACAGCAGAAGGATGACACAGGGCCAGTTTCAGTGTTCAAGCGTCTAGGGCCTCTCCCGCCTCAGAACAGACAAGAGGAGTCATCTCGGGCGAAAGATCTCGAGGAGTCCGAAGAAGAAGAAGAAGATAGATATCACCGGCCAAGGTGGTGTCCCGATGGACTCAGACACACCCAAAAGCGTAGAGTTCAGCGGCTACGTAGCTTGGAGGAAGCCGAGGCGCAGTACCTCCACACTTTAAGGAAAGCCCGGCCTGATCTGGCCGTAAAAATTCAGCAAACCTTGGAGACGGAGGCCCGTCCAAAAAAGAAAGAGTGGCGCCCCAAACCAGTAAAAGCCGATGCGAAGACATCGGCTGGCACAAACATGGTGTTCATACTTCCATCAGAGTTTTGCGCTCCAAGAACCAAAGAACTACCAGTAGCACAGTTTGACTGCGGCCCACGGCCGGTTATCTTTGAAAAGCCACGAGAGAAGGGCTACAAACATCTGAAAGCCCTGTACCTAAGAGGTTTCATCAATGGGCAGCCTGTCCGGAAGATGTTAGTTGACACCGGAGCGGCAGTCAATATAATGCCATACTCCATGCTGCGGCGTTTGGGACGCTCCACTGCAGATCTGATCAAAACCAACGTCACGCTAAGCGACTTCAACGGCCAAGCTTCAGAAACGCAAGGCGTTCTAAACGTGGATCTGACCGTGGGTAGAAAAACCATCCCTACGTCATTCTTCATCGTGGACAGCAAAAGCACCTACGATGTCTTGCTGGGGAGGGATTGGATTCACGCTAACTGCTGCATCCCATCCACGATGCACCAATGCCTGATACAGTGGGATGGAGATGAAGTGGAGGTCGTTCATGCAGATGATTCGATCGAGATCTCAATAGCTGGCATGAACATCTGGGATGCAGAAGACCAAGAGCCGATCTCTGGAGTCAGTCTAGACGGCTGTGAGCGCATTGAAGCTACAAAAAACGGGGTGAGGCTGGTCTTATCCACTGGCCTGACAGAGTAGCAAAGTCCACGATTGTACGTGGTGAGGCCGATCCCTGCGATCGGCCACAAAAAATAAAAAGCAGTGATCTTACGACAAGCATGTCATGCAGTCGTAGTAGGGAGAATCCCTACCATTGTAGAGCACAAATAAGTTGTAAACCTTCCTTGAGTAATGCAATCCAAAAGGGGGCCGATTCCGGCAATCGGCCCAAATTTTCTTTGTTATCCTCATCAAATGTTTGGCCTGTGTTCAGCATCGATTTAGCAGGTGACGGAAAGCTGGGGTATGGGTTTACATCAGCTGATGAGCTAGAGGAGATTGACATCGGTCCTGGGGATAAGCCACGACCGACATTTATCAGCAAAAAGTTAGATCCGAATCTGCGGGGTCCGATGATAGCTTTGTTGAAAGAATATCCAGATTGCTTTGCCTGGGACTATACAGAGATGCCCGGGTTAGACAGGAGCATCATTGAGCATCGGCTCCCGCTTAAAAAAGGGTTTCGGCCATTCCAGCAGCGAGCACGACAGATGAAGGCCGAAATTTTAGAAGAAGTCAAGAAAGAGATCGAGAAAATGTTGAAAGCTGGGTTCATCAGGCCATGCAGGTATGCTGAGTGGATTTCCAGTATCGTACCTGTAGAGAAAAAGGATGGCCGATGGCGTGTTGCTATAGATTTTCGGGATCTCAATAGAGCCACTCCAAAGGATGAGTATCCGATGCCGGTAGCAGAGACATTGATCAACGCAGCTGCTGGTCATAAGGTTTTGAGCTTCATGGATGGCAATGCCGGTTACAATCAAATTTTTATGGCTCCAGAAGATATACACAAGACTGCATTCAGAGTCCCAGGTTCGGTGGGGTTGTTTGAATATGTAGTCATGACATTTGGACTGAAGAATGCCGGCGCCACATACCAAAGAGCCATGAATTACATTTTCCATGATCTGATCGGCAAGCTGGTTGAGATTTATATCGATGACGTGGTAGTCAAGTCTGCTTCAGTACAAGGACACTTGGACGATCTGAGACGCGTCCTGGACCGAACCAGAAAATTCGGACTACGGATGAATCCAAAGAAGTGTACCTTCGGTGTGACGACCGGTCAGTTCTTGGGTTTCTTGGTCCATGAACGTGGAATTGAGATCGGCCTGAAAAGTCAGGAGGCAGTGCGAACAATGAAGCCACCTGCCACGAAGAAAGAACTGCAGTGTCTCATCGGCAAAATCAACTTCGTCAGAAGGTTCATCTCCAATCTGTCAGGAAGAATAGAGCCGTTCATGGGACTGGTGAAAATTAAATCTGATGAGGAGTTCCGCTGGGGGACAGAACAACAACGAGCCTTCGATGATATCAAAGAATATTTAACGAAGCCGCCAGTATTGGTTCCGCCCCAGCAAGATAGGCCGTTCTACATTTACTTGTCGGTGGCTGACACGTCCATCGCCTCGGTGGTGGTGCAAGTTTATGATGGTCTGGAGCGAGTTGTGTTTTACATCAGCAGAAGGATGCTGGATGCAGAGACAAGGTACCCTGAGATCGAGAAGTTGTGCCTCTGCCTATTTTTCACCTGCACCAAGCTGCGACACATCTTGCTGTCAGCAGAGATTATCATCATATGCAAATCAGATGTCATAAAACATATGCTGTCGGCTCCTGTGTTGAAAGGCCGACTCGGCAAATGGATGTTTGCATTATCAGAATTTGATATCCGGTATCAACCCGCGAAAGCGGTTAAGGGACAGGCGTTGGCCGATCTTATTGCTGAACGAATCAACACTGATATAGCAGCACTGTCTGTACGTGCATGGGCTATGTTTTTCGATGGATCGGCTTGTGATGATGGTTGCGGCATCGGCATTCTACTCGTGTCACCCCGGGGGGCAACATATTCCTTCTCTATCAGGCTATCTACCCCTTGCACCAACAATGTCGCTGAGTATGAGGCAATACGCAAGGGAATGGAGTTGCTCATTGAAGCCGGAGCAGAAGCAGTGGAACTTTTTGGAGACTCCAAATTGGTGATTTCCCAACTCGCGGAGGAATACAAGTGTGAGAGCGAGTCACTCTTCCCATTATGGTTGCAATGCCGTGAGCTGATGGCACAGTTCAGGTACTTAAACTTTAACTGGATCCCGCGATCACAGAATACCGAGGCAAATGATCTCGCACAGATGGCTTCAGGCTACAAGGACATAGCAGATGGCACTGATGTTCAGGTACAGTTCCTGGAGGCAGACGACTGGAGAGCCGATATCTTCAATTACTTGAAAGATTCGGCTCGGGGGGCACCTAAACGGATAAGGTACAAGGCCATGAAGTATGTGCTTATTGGGGATGACATGTTCTACAGGACTCTGGAAGGGTTACTGCTCAAATGTCTGGGGCCAGCCGAGGCAAATCGGCTCCTACACGAGGTGCACGAAGGCGCCTGTGGAACTCACCAATCGGCTCACAAAATGAAATGGTTGATCAGGCGATCAGGGTTTTATTGGCCCACCATGCTCGAGGACTGTTTTAAGTACTATAAAGGGTGTCAAGCGTGTCAGAAATTCAGGAAAATTCAGATGGTACCTGCATCAGCAATGAATCCCATCATTAAGCCTTGGCCATTCCGAGGTTGGGGCATGGATATGATTGGCAAGATCAATCCTCCATCGATCAAAGGCCACATGTGGATTTTGGCCATTACAGATTACTTCACTAAATGGGTGGAAGCCGTCCCTATGAAGTCAGTAAACTCGTAGGATGTTATCAATTTCGTGAAAGAACATGTCATTCATAGATTCGGGATCCCCCAAACTATCACGACCGATGGAGGTTCGGTCTTCATTTCTCACGAGTTTAGAGAGTTCTGCGAGGACACGGGAATTAAGTTAATCCGTTCATCTCCATACTATGCTCAAGCAAATGGGCAAGCTGAAGCGTCCAATCAGAGCCTTATCAAGCTGATCAAGAGAAAAATTGACGAGCACCCTAGGCGTTGGCACGAGGTTTTGTCAGAAGCTTTGTGGGCTTATCGCATGTCATGTCATGGAGCGATAAAAACCTCGCCATACCATCTAGTCTATGGACAGGAAGCCGTATTGCCCTGGGAGATTACGGCTGGATCGAGACGTGTCACTTTTCAGAACGATCTAACAACTGAAGAATATGCAGCCCTGATGAGTGACAGTGTTGAGGACTTAACTGAACTTAGGCTGTGGTCACTTGAGAAAATTAAAGAGAACAAAGCCAAGGTAGCTCGTGCATATAATAAGAAGGTGAGACCAAAGGAGTTCCACGTTGGCGATCTGGTATGGGAAGCTGTATTGCCATTGGGGACTAAGGACGCAGCATATGGCAAATGGTCTCCAAATTGGCACGGGCCGTATAGGGTTGACCAAGTTTTAAGAGGCAGCGCGTACATGCTTGAGGAACTGAACGGTGTGAAATTCCCAGTGGCTGTCAACGGTCAGCATCTCAAGAAATATTTCCCAAGTATGTGGGATGATGGACAGTGAAATGTGGGGGCCGATACATGAAATCGGCCAGTAAAAAATATTTCCCAAGTATGTGGGATGATGGACAGTGAAATGTGGGGGCCGATACATGAAATCGGCCAGTAAAAAAATATTTCCCAAGCATGTGGGATGATGGACAGTGAGATATGGGGGCCGATACGTGAAATCGGCCAATAAAAAATAAAAATGCACAGCCATCGGCTCTCGAGGTTCAAACTGGTACGAGCAGGTGTCAGGTTACATGAATAAGCTACTGAAGGAATGCCTCGAAGGCACGGAGGGCGTCAGCACGGA
The DNA here is from genome assembly GCA_007115705.1 of Dactylis glomerata. Taxonomy (NCBI): domain Eukaryota; kingdom Viridiplantae; phylum Streptophyta; class Magnoliopsida; order Poales; family Poaceae; genus Dactylis; species Dactylis glomerata. The sequence goes on from QXEO01000515.1 coordinate 704,692, forward strand.
CACGATTCACCTCGGCGATCTCGGCTTCGTCATCATCGTCCTTGCCCGTCACTAGCTGCTTGCTCAGGGCACGTATTTCTGCCAGATCAGTCTTCAGTTGGGCTTTGAGGCCTTCTGCTTCGTCTTGGGAGCGGGCGATGAATGCTTCCTTGTCATGAATGAGCTTTTTAGTCGCCCGGACCTTCTCTTCGAGATCTTCCAATTCCTTTTTTAAGGTTGCAAGCTCAGCGGTGCTGACAGAGGTGTCAGTTTTGGCATCCAGAGACGCCTTTTTCTCATTGAGCCGTTGACATTTGGCTGCAATATCGGCCTTCAGTGGGAGTTGGGCGTGGCGTAGACTGATCCTCTCACGAGCCAACTTCACCCTTGACCCGAAGAAAGACAGGTTCGCAACTGGCAAAAGCTTCACCTGCAGTGCTACCGGGAGTTGGTCCTTGATCTCGTCAAGAACATTCTTCACCTCTTCAGAACCCTCGACCAACTTCTCGATTGGGGAGGACAGCAAAGCTTTGAGACGCTGAAATTGAGGTAGAACAGCGCTTGCTCGTGGTTCATCGTTGGCGGCAGAGGGAGCTGGTTCGATGGATTCAGGATCGAACGTCAGCAAGCCTGAGATATCACAACCCTGGCAGGCAGAAGTGGCGTCAGCATGCATCAAACAGGGAAGGATGAGTTCAACGAGACAAACATACCTCTCCTGAGATCAGGGGGATAGCCGATGGCGAGACAATCGGCTCGTGTGTTGTTGCTGGGGGCTTGGCCAAATTGGCAACCGTTTCATCTACACCTCTTGGAGTATGGAGGGTAATTACTTTCGAAATCTCCTGGCCTGATGAAGAAGTTTGCAGTCCCTTGCGAGCCCTCTTGGGACTCACAGCTTGCCCCGCCTCGACTGACGCTCGGGGGGCAACAGGTTCAGGAACAGGCCTTTTCCTGGAAGCCGATGGTGGCACATCTGGCTGGCTCTGTGTGGTGGTTCTCTCGGAGTCTGCTGAGCTCGAATCTCCTCGATTGGATTGTGTTCCCTCGCTGGAGGTGTCTTCGATGGAGACCTGTGAGAAAGGGAGAGTTAGTAAGCACAAGCATGTGTACAAAGATAGATGAGATCAACCAAGGCATGAATCAGCGTACATGCGAACTCTGTGGAGAAGGGCTCCGGCGCCTCAAAGTTTTCTTGGCCACTACCTTCCTCACCGCTGTTCTTGTTTTAGTTGGAATTCGGGAGGCAGCTGACTTGGAAGTTGCTTGGCTCTTGGAAGCCGATTTTGGTGATATCGGCTGGTTCTGCATCACGACCTGTTTCAAAGGTGGCGAGTTTTTGCAGAAAAGGACCACAGGAGCAGGTGGGAAGAATTCGAAGGGGGAGCCATCCTCGTTGGTAGGTTCTGGACCATCTTGTTGCTGCAAGGGGACGGAGCAGGTTATCAAAAGAATCATTGTGAGCTCCATCAAGAAAATTTACAAGTGGTAGTACCTGTTCCACGGGGATGTCATATTCAGCATTGAGCTGTTTCAGCAGCGGTCCCAGAGCTCTCCTGAAGGCATGAGTCTTCCACATTGACCACCAGTTTTCAAAACCATCGGTTGATGAAGCGAAAATGAGGTTGTTTGGGATTGGGATGGTCAGAGCATCAAAGAAAGAATAACACCTCTGACTGGTGAGAGGATCGGGCAGGTCAGCTCTGCTCTCTGTGAGATGGTGGAGAAAGAAATGAGGAGGTACTTGCCCAAGACCAAATTGCCGAGCTGCTACGACCGGCTGGTAGAACTCGTATCCAGGCTTGATTATTCTGTTGGATGTGCTCATGCCAACTGGGAGGAAGCAGGGACGGATCACGGTGGAGAATAGCTGCCGAGTGCTAGTGTCATCGGCAAAGTTGTCTAGCCTGAAGGAGATTGGATTTTCAAAATGTTTCGACTCCTCCGTGTAAGGAAAGAAGATGGGATTGTCCAGGCCTTGGAAGAAAATGCTGAACCACTTGGATGCTTCGTGAGCGATCAGTTTACTACCTGGCAGGCTATACAGAGCTTGGCCGTAGCTGGTGCATCGGATCTGCTTCCCTTTGGCATCTGGAAAGGTGCAACTTGCCAAAAGGGGGAAGTCTGGGATATGGTTTTGAAAATACAGCTGAGCCCATAGCTGAATAAACCACCAAGGACCTCCTGTTTTGACTGCTATGTGGGAGGATAGTTTGACAGACATCAATTGGAGATATCGGTAGACTTCTCCAAGGAACAGTTTGCCGATGCCAAGTTGAGTGCCTCTGGCAAGTTCATAGGCCAGGGATATATAATTCTTGGTTGGAGCAAGGGAAGGGCCACAGAATATGAAGTGTTCCAGCCAGAAATTGAGGAAGGCCGTGTGTTCTTTCTCTGTGACAGGGCCCTTAGTTTTCATGTGGCTTTGAAGATAGGCACCCCAGTTTGTGCACTCTGTTTTAGAAGAGAGCTTGTAGGGGACCTTTGGTAGCTTAAAAGCAGAGGGGCTGGGTGATGTAACATCTAGGCCGGTAATCATCACTACATCTAACAGAGTTGGTGTCATGGGGCCATGGCCGAACATGAAGCAGTTCAGAGCATCAGACCAGAAATAGCCGATGGTTTTTAGAAGATTCTCATGTTTCTCAAGGGGAGACAATGATAAAGACAAGGCATCGGCTATTCCCGTGGTTTCCCATTGGGATTGGTAAGATTTGGCTACCCTACTGTACCAAGAAACCCAATGTTCAGGGGGATTAGGCCAGGCTCGCAAGCAGTCGGCCCAAGAATCCAAATTCGGGTTTTGGCTTACGAAGGGGATTCTATTTGCCTCGCAAGAGATCAAATGGGCAGGACTAGATTCTGTACGAGGGCCAAGACAGAGAGAATCTGGAAGAGAAGGATGCCGCAGCAGAATGTCTGAGACCTAAAAATTTAATGGTGGAAGAAAGCATTAATTTAGGTGTTTGCTGTTAATTCTAGCACCGTGCTCAGATTGCGAGGAGTAATTAAGGGTTACCTTCAGACCGGAGACCGCTGTGTTGGCATTGGACGATTCCGCCATCTAATTTGCCGGCGGAGATGGATCTATGCGGTGGGGAATCTAGGGTTCGTGTCGCCGTGAGACCGATCTATTCAATAAGGCAGTTGGAGATTTGGGTTGGCCTTTTTGAAGATGGTCGCAGGTTACCGTTTGGAGTTGGAATTGACCGTTCAGGCTTATCTAAATAAGCGGCCAAGTTTGATCTTGTCAACGGTTGTGGCAAAAAGCCGATGTGTTGCCATCGGCTCTTTGGGCTTTGACTTGATTGACCGTATCGGCGTAGTATGGTGAAAGCCGATGCGTTGCTATCGGCTTTTGGAACATTGACCTATTTTGACTATCGGCAAAATCAAATTAGGGAAGGCAATTTTCATTGATTCGAAAGACGGTTTTTACAATGGAGCCGACTGCTTACAAAATAGTACTACTACTACTAGTACTACTGCTACTGTTCCTAATCTAGAAGGTGGCGTCGTCGTCGTCGCCGTTACCGTTGCCGCCGCCGTCTTCGCTGTCGTCGGCGCTGCTGCCGGCGTAGCCCTCGCTGCTGCTGCTATTGGCAGCGGGGGCCTCCTCGTCCTCGTCGTCGTCGTCGGTGTCTTCGCTGGACCCGGCGCGGAAGCGCTTCATCGGCGGGTACTCGTCGGAGGAAGTGTCCTCCTCCGCTTCCTCCTCCTCGACGGAGGAACTGATGTCCTCGCCCCAGGACACGGCGTCGTCGTCGCTCTCCGCCTCCAGTTCCCCATCGGCGAGGAACTGGAGGTCCTCCTCGCCGTCGGTCAGGGACTCGTCGTCCTCTGACTGGGCGGCGAAGTCCCAGTCCCTCTCGTCCCACCATTGTGGGGCGAGAGCCTCGTGCGCCGCCATCGGCGGGTGCTCCGGCGTCGGCTCCCGGTTGACGGAGTCGGAGGATTGGAAGGAAAGGCCAGAGGAGTTGGAGGAAGAAGAGGAGGCCATGGCAGAGGAAGAGGGTTTTTTGGCTAATGGAGAAGAATGAGGATGCAAATGGCTTGGATGGATTTAAATAAGGGGAATAGTGGAGGATGATTCAATGCCATAGCGGTTTTCGAGAATGTGGCGCCAGAGTTGTCGAATCGAGTACTGCGGAGAAGTTGAGAAGGCAAGGCATCATGATGAGGAAGCGATGTGACGGTTCTGCTCTGCAACGCGTGACCCGATGAAGAAAAAACAGAGTGGTTTTGGAATTATTATTGCCAAAACCAGGGGGGCATGTGTTATCGCCACATTTTGGCCAAATAAGGAGATGGGCCGCAATCAAGATGGGCTTGGTGGCTAGATCGGCCTTGCGCGTGGATTTGGGCTAAATTGCCCGTGTATCTGTATAATTGTGGTAGATTACGTTTAGGTTTATTCCAAAGATAGAAAGTCTCCGGACTATAAATATGTACCTAGGGTTATTGAGAAAGGAGGACGATCACGTTCACAACAAACACAATCTCGGCGCATCGCCACCCCTTGTTTCTAGGGTTTCTTTCAGGTAAGCGTCGTGCTGCCTAGATCGCATCTCGCGATCTAGGCAGCATCTGCTTATGCGTTCTTTGGTGTTGCTCGTACTGAAGCCTTGTTGATGGCGAGTAATACTGTTATCATAGATCTGTTTGGGCTAGCATCGGTACTTTTCGTTATGTTTGCTTAGTCATGCTGCCCCTAGAGATCTCGCTGCCTTTGCACCTATTTTGGGTGTAAGGGCAGCATCTTGCTTAATCTTTATTTAGTCGATTTGATCTGTTATAGTTGTTCCTTGTTCGCCAAGGATTAGTTTGATATCTGCATGATCAGGCCTTGCAAACGGGTTGAACGATCTAGTAGTACGTAAGATTAGGGTTTGCTGACTCTAGAGGAGGTGTTCCGGGAATTGACTCTACGTTGGTTTTTTGGCCTCCTCTAGGGCTAGTTTCTCTGTTATCTTTCGTATCTGCCAGGCTCAATTACGTGTAGGATGTTCCAATTATGTGGTAAAAGCATTAAACTGTCGTAGATCGATTTAACTTGTATTGATGAAGCAAAACCCCATGTTATCGTAGATCTAACGCAGATCCATGGGACAATCGGCTACATGAGCCGATTCGCAGGGAAACCTGAGAGCCGATCGAGGCTCGTATTTAATGTTTACGTGTCTGCCATGCAGGAAACTAATCGAAGCAATCCATCACCTTCCTGACCAGGTATAGGTCAGGTGGCACACCCTTGCATCAGCCAGGACGTGTGCCGGAGTTTTGCGGGCCGTTGCCCGAGGGACCAGGGCCCACCAGCAGTTCTGGGAGCCTCCCGGCTCTTCGTGTTGCTCGTCGCTGCTCGCCGGTGGGTTTTGGCAGGCAACAGGAACACATCTGGATATTCATTCACTGACGAGGGTTAACTCGACAAATGTCCTAGATGAAGGACTTAGGATCGGGGAGATAGGGCGTCGGATGAACTCGAAGGTAAGGTTAGTCGAAATAAGTGTATATCGAAAGTAAACTTGGGTGTTGAATCTGCCTTGCTTTTAATCTGCCCTACACCGTACCCTCCTGGCCCTTATATAGGTGGCCAGGTCTCGAGGATCGGGTAGGGTTCGCTACAGATTACAACATCGACATACGGTAAGAACTCGTATTTCGACTATCATTACAATTGGGCCTAGCTTAACGGGCCTCAGGGGTACTCACCTAGCGGGCTCTATTAGCTATACCCTTGTTAGTAGCCCCTGAGATTCTACCAAAATTGCAAATTCAGGTTGAATCTCTAATCTTTAAATCTTCAACTTGATCAACTCTTCGACTTCTTCATATCTTCAAATCTTCGACTTGGTCTTTCGACTTATTTTCATGATAATATTTCACAAGGGGTTTTGATGAACAAGCCTGACAACTCTGACGGATCAAGAGGTCAGTTAACTGCCAGAATAGATACTTGCCACCTACTTCAAATTCAATCCCCTTGGACTTGAATTCGGGATACCGGTCAAACCCATTCTTTTGCCGCATTTAGGACTTACAAAGAATGAGTCCCAGTGGTTCTCAGGGTACCAAGTGTGTCCACCAGGATTTTCTTCACGTCGTAGACATGGATACATACCAGTAGAGCGCATCCATGTGCGTATACCGGGCCACACAGGACGGATCCTGGGGTCTTACCTTCGTGATTAAATCACGGCATTCGAGTTTCGTTGCGATAACGTAGCTCGAGAATCTTATGTCGCAGTCTCTTTTGACTGATGAAATATCAAAGAATTTCAAATTATATTAACTTCTCCCAAGTAACTCCCGATGGGAGTAGTCGCTCTATATTTTGTCGACTATGAGTCAAAGTTTTATGGTTGTCAAAATGTTGAGCGGATCATAGCTTTCTTCATCTTTATTGCTGATTGTCTTCTTTTCTATCGGGTGCGCGCTTAGCGCTCCCGATGGGAGTAGCCCCTGAGGCTATGGTTGGATACTTGTAGTCAATCATAGGCTCAAATTGACTTCTTCTTCTTCCTTCTTCTTCCTGTTTATAAGCCCCCGAGCCCAAGGCGAGGTTTTTTCATACTTTCAATGATACATTCTTTTTCTCTTTGTTATTATCGTCTGCTATGTGCAGAATTTTAACTCCTTTGTAAATATGTTTATGGGCCTTGCTATCACGAAGGCCCGTTAATATGTTCTTATAAATAAAGCACCTTTGGTGAGGGTAAAAACCCTAAACAGATTCCTCCTCCACCGCATCATCTTCTTGTTTCATCTAGGGTTCCTTTTCTCCCCACTTTTCCACATGGCTGGTGCAGATGAGTCCCGTCTGGACCTTGGCTCCCCGACGGTGCCGTAGGGTCACGGCCGCCCTCGTGGCAGCAAAAACAAGACAACTCCAGCTGCTGTAGGATCCTCGTCGTTCGCTTCGATGAAGCGTCGTCCCGGCTGTCTGGTCGGTAGTAAAAATAAACCAAAGGTGACTGGCGCCGCCCCAGGTCCAAGCGCTCCTCCCCCTGGTGCTTCTTCTGCTTCACCCAGAATATATTCTTTCTTTTGCATCGCCAACGCGTAGTGCCGCGAGATTCAGCGCCTGCCGCTGAAATTTACCAAATTCATGGATGGGCGAGAACTGCGAGAGGCGGTTCTTCGTGAATAATCTGGTGGAGGAACTCCATACGAAGTGGAGGTTTGGTACAATGGCGCCGGCGAGCAATACTTCAAGGGCGGCTGGTCACAGTTTGCAGAAGACCATGACCTCCACCAAGGCTTCTTCATGACTTTCAATTTCCATATCGGCACGTCAAAGTTCGACGTGAGAATCTATGACGGCACCCAGTGCCAGAAAGAATACGAAGCTGAAGTACACTTCCATTAGTATCTTCTTTATGTAATCTCCTTTTCGAGTTACTTTGTTGTCGTTGTTGGAATTATGCCCTAGAGGCAATAATAAAGATGTTATTATTATAATTCTTGTTCATGATAATGTTTATATTCCATGCTAGAATTGTATTAAGCGGAAACTTTAATACTTGTGTGGTTTATGAACAACACCGTGTCCCTAGTACGCCTCTATGGACTAGCTCACTGATTAATGATGGTTAAGGTTTCCTAACCATAGACATGAGTTGTCAATTAATAATGAGATCATGTCATTAGGAGAATGATGTGATGGACAGACCCAAATAAAGCAGAGCAATTAAATCGTATCATTGTGTTCATCTTTGCGAAGCTTTTTCTTATGTAAAGTATTGTATTCCTTAGACCATGAGATAATACAACTCCCTGGTATCGAAAGAAAGCTTTGAGGTCATCAAACGTCATCCTATGTGAGGGTGATCATAAAGGTGTCTCTCAGGTGATCGGAAAGTACTTGTTGGGTTGTATGTATCGAGATGGAATTTGTCCCTCCCAAGTCGGAGAGATATACTTCGGGCCCACTCGGTAATCGATATCAACACCGCTTGCAAGCATATGGTTAAGGAGTTAATCATGAAGTGATATCGGATTACGGAATGAGTAAAGTACTTGCTGTGAACGAGATTGAACTAGGTATGGCGATACCGACGATCGAATCTCGGGCGAGTAAAATATCGTGTGACGAAGGGAATACATATATGGGATTAATTGAATCCTGACATCGTGGTTCATCCGATATGATCATCGATGAATATGTGGGAGTCAATATGGGTTTCCAGATCCCGCTGTTGATTATTGATAGAAGATCATGTCTGCATATTCTCGAACCCGTAGGGTCACACACTTAACGTGCATTGACGCTAGGATAGAATGGATAATTCGTTTATTAGTTTTTGTTCGGAGTCTCGGATGAGATCCAGGACATCACGAGAGGTTCCGGAATGGTCCACAGAATAAGATTCATATAAAGGAAAGTAGTTTTTGGATTCCGGAATCGTTTCAGAGTTTATCGGTATTGTACCGGAAGGTTCAAGAAGGTTCTAGAGTGGGACCAACAAGGGCCCACTTGTCGGAGGCCTGCATGGGCCTAAGGGGAAGTGCCCTGGCCACTTTGGGCCAGGTGCACAAGGCCCCTAAGGCCCAGCCGGCCAGCCCTTAGGGGAAACCCTGAGGGAACCTTCCAGAAGAGGGGAGGGAGACTTGCCCCCTACTCTTCCCCCCTAGCCGCCGCCCTAGGGCTTGGAGGAGGGGCCAAGGAAGCCGGCCAGCCCCCCATATAAGGGGGGCAGGGGCGCAGCCCCCTCCCACTCCAACCCTAGCCGCCGGCCAACTGCTGCCCCTCCACCTCTCTCTCTCGCGATGGTGCGTAGGCGAAGCCCTGCCGCAGAAACTCTCCACCATAAGCACCACACCGTCGTGCTGCAGATCCAATCTATCTCTCCACCATACTTGCTGGACCAAGGAAGGAGGAGACGTCGCTGCACCGTACGTGTGCATCTCTCGGAGGCGCCGCCACTTGCGGCGTAGGATCGGATCGGATCGCGGGGAGGAGATGGCTAGTACGACTACATCATCCACGTTCTGTTGAATGTTTCCACTGTGCGATTTCTTCAAGGGTATGAAGATCTCATCTACCTCTCTCGTTGATTACATCTCCTAGATTAGATCTTGGCTTTCTTGTTCGCATCCGTAGGAAATTTTTTGATTTACTATGCTGCGAAACCCTTAAGTGGTATCAGAGCTAGATCTATGCGTAGATGTGTTTCACGAGTAGAACGCAACATGCTTGTTGCGGGCGTTGATGTTTTCTGTTGCAAACCTCTTTGTTTTGTATTTCTTATGGCGCGGCATAGTGAGATCGAAGCGGTCCAGGCCAACTTTACGCGACCTCGTTCGCGAGACCGGCTCCGCACTTGACGTGTGGCTTGTTGCATACATGCGGCTGGTGGATGCTAGTTTCTCTCACTATAGTAGTCATGAGATTTACAAAGGATATTAGCAACCATAATATCACCGTTGTGGCTTTCCGTAGGTAAGAATCGTTCTTAACTTGTAACTCCCATAAGCCACGTAAAACATGCAACAACAAAGTAGAGGCGTCTAACTTGTTTTTGCAGGGAGTGTTTTGTGATATGGTATGGCCCAAGACATGATGTGTATGAATTGAGATGTATGAGATGATCATGTTTTGTAATCTTTCACGACTTGCATGTCGATGAGTTCACAACCGGCAGGAGCCATATGGTTGTCTTTATAATTGTGTATGACCTGCGTGTCAACTTCTTATACGCCATGTAATAGCTTTACTTTATCGCTAAGTAGTTAGCAATAGTTGTAGTTGCTATTCGTGGTGGAGGCAATCATGGTGGAGTGATGGAGATCATGCCGGCGCGCACAAGATGGAGATCATTGCGCGGAGATTGGCTATACCATGTCACATAAAATTATATGCATGTGATGTTTATCCTTTTATGTATATTATTATGCTTAGATCGCGACGGTAGCATTATAAGATGATTCCTCACTTAAAGATCAAGATAAAATTGTGTTCTCCCCTCGTATGCGCCGTTGCGAAAGTTCGTCGTTTTCAAGCACCTCGTGATGATCGGGTGCTATAAACTCTACGTTCACATACAACGGGTGCAAGCCAGTTTTGCACACGCGGAAATACTTGGGTTTGACTTGACGAGCCTAGCATGTACAGACATGGCCTCAGAACACACGAACCGAAAGGTTAAACATGAGTCATATGAATGATATGATCGACACTTTGTTGTGCACCATTGAAACCACATCTCTTCTCGTGAAGATCGGATTAGGTGTGGTGAATTTGGATCGTGTTCACTAAACAACTTGAGGGATGTTGAATTTAGTGGGAGTTCATCTAGTAATTTGACTAAGTTGAACTAATTATCTTGAACATAGTCTAAATTGTACTTGCAATGTTGTAGATCAAATGGCTAAGTCCAACTTCAACTTCAACGTGTTTGCTGAGAAAGAAAAGCTTAAGAACAATGGGTCTAACTTCACCAACTGGTTTCGCAATCTGAGAATCATTCTCGCTGGCGGACAAAAAGCCTATGTACTTGAGAAAGCGCTAGGTGACGCCCCTGCTACTGATGCGCCGGCTGATGAAAAAGCTGTTTATCAGTCACGCAAAGATGATTATGGCGTGATTAAGAGTACCATGTTGTTTGCTATGGAACCGGAACTTCAAAATCGTTTTGAGGAGTTCGGCGGGCCTTATGAGATACTTGAGGAACTGAAAACCATGTTTCAGACTCAAGCCCATTCTGAGAGATATGCGATCTCTGAGAAGTTCTTTAACTGCAAGATGGAGGAAGGGAGTTCCGTTAGTGAGCACGCCATTAAGATGTCGGGCTACACTCAACGCCTTGAGCAACTGAACTGCAAGATTCCAGAGGAGCTCAAGATTGACAGAGTTCTGCAATCACTCCCTCCTAGCTACAAAGGCTTTGTAGTTACTCACAATCAAATTGGTTCCACTGATACGATCACAGAGCTCTTCGCTAAGCTGAAAGCTGCGGAGGTGGATATCAAAAAGGATAATCATGTGTTGATGGTCAACAAGACCACTAGCTTTAAGAAAGCTAAGGGTGCAAAGGGATCCTTCAAGAAAGGCAGCGGCAAGCGCGTTGCCCCTGCTGAGAAGAAGCTCAAGTCTGGACCTAAGCCGGACACTGAGTGCTTCTATTGCAAGGTCAAGGGTCACTGGAAGCGCAACTGTCTGAAGTACTTAGCAGACAAGAAGGCTGGCACCATCAAAGGTATATTTGATATACATGTTATTGATGTCTACCTTACTAGCGCTCGTTGTAGTGCCTGGGTATATGATACTGGTTCAATTGCTAATATTTGTAACTCGAAACAGGAGCTACAGAATAGATGGCGGCTAGCAAGGGATGAGGTGACGATGCGCGTTGGCAATGGATCAAAAGTTGATGTGATGGCCGTCGGCACGCTCTCCTTAGTTTTACCTTTGGGATTAGTTTTAAACCTTAATAAGTGTTATTATGTGCCTGCGTTGAGCATGAACATTATATCTGGATCGTGTTTATTGCAAGACGGTTATTCATTTAAATCTGAGAATAATGGTTGTTCTATTTATATGAATAACATCTTTTATGGTCATGCACCTGTTGTGAATGGTTTATTTCTTCTGAATCTCGAAAGCAATGAAACGCACATCCATAACATTGAGACTAAAAGATGCAAAGTAGATAGTGATAATCCAACTTATTTGTGGCACTGCCGTCTAGGTCATATTGGTGTAAAACGCATGAAGAAACTCCATTCTGATGGACTTTTGGAGTCTCTTGATTTTGAATCATTTGACACGTGCGAGCCGTGCCTCATGGGCAAGATGATCAAAACCCCGTTCTCCGGAATAATGGAGTGAGCAACGGACTTATTGGAAATCATACATACCGATGTGTGCGGACCAATGAGTGTTTCGACACGCGGTGGATATCGCTATTTTCTCACTTTTACTGATGACTTAAGTAGATATGGGTATATCTATTTAATGAAACATAAATCTGAAATGTTTGAAAAGTTCAAAGAATTTCAGAACGAAGTGGAAAACCATCGTAACAGGAAAATTAAATTTCTGCGATCCGATCGTGGAGGTGAGTATTTGAGTTATGATTTTCTCACGCATCTTAAAGCAAGTGGAATCGTTTTGCAACTCACGCCACCCGGAACACCACAGCGCAATGGTGTGTCTGAACGCCAAAATCGAACTCTATTAGATATGGTGCGATCAATGATGTCTCTTACAGATTTGCCGTTATCATTTTGGGGTTATGCATTAGAAACCGTTGCATTCACTTTAAATAGGGCACCATCTAAATCCGTTGAGACGACACCATATGAACTATGGTTTGGTGCTAAACCTAAGTTGTCGTTTCTTAAAGTTTGGGGATGCGAAGCTTACGTCAAGAAGTTGATGCCGGACAAGCTCGAACCCAAAGCGGAGAAATGCGTCTTCATAGGATACCCTAAGGAAACGATTGGGTATACCTTCTACCACAGATCCGAAGGCAAAGTGTTTGTTGCAAAGAACGGATCCTTTCTTGAGAAGGAGTTTCTCTCGAAAGAAGTGAGTGGGAGGAAGGTAGAGCTAGACGAGGTTATTGAACCTTCTCTCGAGTTGGAGAGTAGCGCAGCACCTGAAGTTGTTCCGGTGCCATCTGCACCAACAAGAGAGGAAGCTAATGACGAGGATCATGAAACTTCGAACAATGCTACTACTGAACTTCGCAGGTCAACAAGGTCACGTGCCACTCCTAAATGGTATGGCAACCCTGTATTAACCATCTTGTTGTTAGACAATAGTGAACCTGCGAACTATGAGGAAGCAATGATGAGCCCAGACTCTGAGAAATGGCTAGAGGCCATGAAATCCGAATTGGGATCCATGAGCGAAAACCAAGTATGGACTTTGGTGGACCCTCCTAGCGACCGTAAGGCCGTTGAGTGCAAATGGATTTTCAAGAAGAAAACGGACGTGGATGGTAATGTTACTGTCTATAAAGCTCGGCTTATCGCAAAAGGTTTTCAGCAAGTTCAAGGTGTTGACTACGATGAGACTTTCTCTCCTGTAGCGATGTTTAAGTCCATTCAGATTTTATTAGCAATTGCTGCATTTCATGATTATGAAATATGGCAGATGGATGTCAAGACTGCGTTCCTCAATGGCAACATTGATGAAGAGTTGTATATGATGCAGCCCGAAGGTTTTGTCGATCCTGAGGATGCTAATAAGGTGTGCAAACTTCAGCGTTCTATTTATGGACTGAAGCAAGCATCTCGGAGTTGGAACCTTCATTTTGATCAGGTGATCAAGAGTTTTGGATTTGTTCCAAATTACTACGAAGCTTGTATCTACAAGAAAGTGAGTGGGAGCTCGGTGACATTTTTAGTACTATATGTGGATGACATATTGATTATTGGAAATGACATCGACATGCTTAACGATGTGAAGAGTTATTTGAATAAATGTTTTTCAATGAAAGATCTAGGAGAAGCTGCTTATATATTAGGCATCAAAATCTATAGAGATAGAGAAAGACGCCTAATAGCTTTAAGCCAAAGTACATACCTGGACAAAGTTCTGAAGAGGTTCAGAATGGATAAAGCAAAGAAAGGTTCATTGCCCATGTTGTCAGGTAAGATATTGAGCAAGGCTCAGTGTCCAGCTATGGTAAAAGATAGAGATACTATGAGCAAAGTGCCATATGCCTCGGCCATAGGTTCTATCATGTATGCCATGCTATGTACTAGATCGGATGTGTCCAATGCTCTTAGTTTGACGAGCAGATAGCAAAGTGATCCAGGAGTGGAACACTGGACAGCCATAAAGAACATCCTAAAGTATTTAAATAGGACTAAAGAAATGTTCTTGGTCTATGGAGGTGATGAGGAGCTCGTCGTAAAAGGTTACGTCGACGCTAGTTTTGACACCGACCCGGATGATTCTAAATCTCAGACAGGATATGTTTATATTTTGAATGGTGGAGCTATGAGCTGGAGAAGCTGCAAGCAAAGCGTGATCGCGGGATCTACAACAGAAGCGGAATACATGGCTACTTCAGAAGCATCAAGTGAAGGAGTTTGGATCAGAAACTTCATCACTGAGCTTGGTGTGGTTCCAAATGCCTTGGATCCACTAGAGATATTGTGTGACAACACTGGCGCCATAGCACTGGCTAAGGAACCAAGATATCATCCAAAGACCAAGCACATCAACCGCCGGTTCCATATAATTCGAGATTATATAGCAGATGGAGATCTGAAGATTAGCAAAGTACATACGGATCTGAATGTCGCAGATCCGTTGACTAAACCTCTTCCACGAGCAAAACATGATCAGCACCTTAATGCCATGGGTGTTAGATTGTTGCCAGATGTAAACTAGATTATTGACTCTAGTGCAAGTGGGAGACTGTTGGAATTATGCCCTAGAGGCAATAATAAAGATGTTATTATTATAATTCTTGTTCATGATAATGTTTATATTCCATGCTAGAATTGTATTAAGCGGAAACTTTAATACTTGTGTGGTTTATGAACAACACTGTGTCCCTAGTACGCCTCTATGGACTAGCTCATTGATTAATGATGGTTAAGGTTTCCTAACCATAGACATGAGTTATCAATTAATAATGAGATCATGTCATTAGGAGAATGATGTGATGGACAGACCCAAATAAAGCAGGGCAATTAGATCGTATCATTGTGTTCATCTTTGCGAAGCTTTTTCTTATGTCAAGTATTGTATTCCTTAGACCATGAGATAATACAACTCCCTGGTATCGGAAGAAAGCTTTGAAGTCATCAAACGTCATCCTATGTGAGGGTGATCATAAAGGTGTCTCTCAGGTGATCGGAAAGTACTTGTTGGGTTGTATGTATCGAGATGGAATTTGTCCCTCCCAAGTCGGAGAGATATACTTCGGGCCCACTCAGTAATCGATATCAACACCCCTTGCAAGCATATGGTTAAGGAGTTAATCATGAAGTGATATCGGATTACGGAACGAGTAAAGTACTTCCTGTGAACTAGATTGAACTAGGTATGGCGATACCGACGATCGAATCTCGGGCGAGTAAAATATCGTGTGACGAAGGGAATACATATACGGGATTAATTGAATCCTGACATCGTGGTTCATCCGATATGATCACCGATGAATATGTGGGAGTCAATATGGGTTTCCAGATCCCGCTGTTGATTATTGATAGAAGATCATGTCTGCATATTCTCGAACCCGTAGGGTCACACACTTAACATGCATTGACGCTAGGATAGAATGGATAATTGGTTTATGAGTTTTTGTTCGGAGTCTCCGATGAGATCCAGGACATCACGAGAGGTTCCGGAATGGTCCAGAGAATAAGATTCATATAAAGGAAAGCAGTTTTTGGATTCCGAAATCGTTTCGGAGTTTATCGGTATTGTACCGGAAGGTTCTAGAAGGTTCCGGAGTGGGACCAACATGGGCCCACTTGTTGGAGGCCTGCATGGGCCTAAGGGGAAGTGCCCTGGCCACTTTGGGCCAGGCGCACAAGGCCCCTAAGGCCCAGCCGGCCAGCCCTTAGGGGAAACCCTAAGGAAACCTTCCAGAAGAGGGGGGGAAGACTTGCCCCCTACTCTTCCCCCCTAGCCGCCGCCCTAGGGCTTGGAGGAGGGGCCAAGGCAGCCGGCCAGCCCCCCCATATAAGGGGGGCAGGGGCGCAGCCCCCTCCCACTCCAACCCTAGCCGCCGGCCAACTGCTGCCCCTCCACCTCTCTCTCTCGCGACTGTGTGTAGGCGAAGCCCTGCCGCATAAACTCTCCACCATAAGCACCACGCCGTCATGCTGCAGATCCAATCTATCTCTCCACCATACTTGCTAGACCAAGGAAGGAGGAGACGTCGCTGCACCATACGTGTGCATCTCTCGGAGGCGCCGCCACTTGCAGCGTAGGATCGGATCGGATCGCGGGGAGGAGACGGCTAGTACGACTACATCATCCACGTTCTGTTGAATGTTTCCGCTGTGTGATTTCTTCAAGGGTATGAAGATCTCATCTACCTCTCTCGTTGATTACATCTCCTAGATTAGATCATGGCTTTCTTGTTCGCATCCGTAGGAATTTTTTTGATTTACTATGCTGCGAAACCCTTCAGTCGTGCTATCTGTAATCGTATTTGGCTTTGACACTTTAAATAGACCATGGGAACAAGTCGTTGTTCCTAGGCATGCTTTTTTTTGGGTTCTTGTGAACCAATTATATTGCTTGAAGGAATATCGGGTTGTTTGCACAACCTAGTAGTATAAAAGATCTTCATACTCTGATAAATCTTTCTTTCGTACGACCCGAGGGTTGAAGCCCCTGAGTGGAGAAGTAAAATATTTGTACAATTTGTCGAGTTCAACCCAAGGAACCCGACCTATGGCCTCATGTTCTGGGTTCAGAGGGTTAACTCGAAGTTACTGATGTCACTAGTTTTCTCCTATGCATAAAAACGTCGTAGCTGCTCCGCATTCCATGGGCTGCTCTCGTCTTTTCCTATCTTCTTGTCTTATAGTCGATAAGCTCCTCCTGGTATTACTTCTGTGATGATATAAGGTCCCACCCACGGGGACTCTAGCTTGCCATGGCTGTCCTGCCTGAGTCATAAGACTAAATCTCCCACCACAAAGGATCGTGGATGAACTCGACTACTATGGTAGTTCCGCAGGCTCTGTTGATACTGCATGGCTCTTTCTAATGCTTTATCTCTTGCTTCATCTAGTGCATCAACGTCGTCCTATAATGCTTCTGTTGATGTTACTTCGTCGTATGCCATCACTCTTGGAGCTTCATGTGTAACTTCAATTGGAAGCACGGCTTCTGTGCCATGGACCAGGAAGAAAGGAGTTTCTTGAGTAGCTGTGTTAGGCGTGGTTCTTAAACTCCAAAGAACGGAGGGCAGTTCATCTACCCAAGCACTGTTGGCTTTCTCGAGAGGTGCTAAGAGCCTCTTTTTTATCCTGTTGCATATTAGGCCATTGGCTTTTTTGACTTGCCCGTTTTTCTTCGGGTGTGCTACGGATGCGAACTTGAGCTTGATTCCCAAACCTTCACAATAACTCTTGAATTCCTTTGAAGTGAAGTTTGTCCCATTGTCCTTGATGATGTTGTATGGTACACCAAAGCGAAACACTATTGACTTAATGAAATTGATTGCTGCTGTCGAATCTTGAGTTGTTACCGGGGCTGCTTCCACCCACTTGGTAAATTTGTCGACTGCCACTAGCATGTAAACATGCCCTCCTAGCCAGGATTTGTGCAACTTTCCCACCATATCGTGGCCCCATTGTGCAAAGGGCCAGGACAATGGTATTGGCTGTAACTCTGCTGCTGGTGCGTGTGGTCGAGATGCGAATCTTTGACATGCTTCACACTTCCAAACTATATCTTTCGCGTCTTCAATGGCTGTTAGCCAATAGAATCCTGCTTGGAACGCTTTTGCCGCTATGGCCCTGCTACTAGCATGATGGCCACATACTCCAGCATGTATATCTTTTAATATTACTTGCCCTTCTTGAGGTGTTACGCAACGCTGCAAAATGCCAGTTATGCTCTTTTTGTATAATTTCCCCTGCAACACGACAAATGCCTTTGATCATCGTGTTATTCTCTTGGCTTCCACTGCATCCTCTGGTAACTGCTTATTTACCATGTATGCAAGATATGGTTGCATCCAGGTTTCTTCTATCATCATGACTTCTTTGGGTTCTGGCGCACTTTCGTCGCTTTTTGTACCAGCCCCCAAGCCTGCTGCAGTAGTCGAACTTTTGACGCTTTTTATCGATCTTTCCACTATTTCTTGCCAGAAGACTCCAGATGGCACGGGTAGGCACTGTGACCCGATATTTGCCAAATTGTTGGCTTCTTCATTGCTGTTTCTGCTGATGTGCAAGACTTCGCACCCATTGAATGTTCCTTCGAGATAGTGATATAAGTTCTTATAGGCCATCATGTTGTCATTAATTGTGTCGCATCTGTTCATAACTTGTTGGACGACAAGGTTTGAATCTCCGAATATTTTTAGGCGAGTTGCTCTACATGCTTTTGCTATCTTCATTCCATGCAACAAAGCTTCGTATTCTGCTTCATTATTAGAGGCCTGCGGAAAACTCATCCTTAAAACGTACTTCAGTTTGTCGCCGTGTGGCGATATCAATACTACTCCTGCGCCTGCACCTTGGACTCTCTTAGAACCGTCGAAGTACATTGTCCAAACACTCGATAAATCTGGCGGTCCCGTGCTCTGTAGCTCCAACCACTCTGCTGTGAAATCTGGCAAGATTTGCGACTTGATCGCCTTTCTTTTTTCATACGTGATGTCCATGGGAGATAATTCGATTCCCCACAAAAAGTCACATCCTCTTGCTGAAGGATTGTTCAGTATGTTCGATAGTGGCGCTTCATTGACCACTATAATTGAGTGCACAGCAAAGTACTGTCGCAATTTTCATGCTATTGTAAAGACACTATATGCCAGCTTTTGATAATCTGGGTACCTCTATTTTGTCAAAGAGAGTACCTCACTGATGAAATATACCGGCCTCTGGACGCTGTGGGCTTTTCCTTCTTCACTTCTTTCGACTACTAATACTGTACTCACCACCTGATGGGTCGCGGCGATGTAGAGTAGTAGTGGCTCTTTTTCTTTTGGTGCGACCAACACTGGTGGTGTGGAGAGCACTTTTTTTAGCTGCGCAAAAGCTACGTCTGCTTCTTCTGTCCATTCAAATTTATCATCTGAATTCTTCATAAGTGCGTAGAAAGGAAGCGCCTTTTCTCCCAATCGAGCAACAAAGCGACTTAGTGTCGCGACGCATCCTGCGAGTTTCTGTACGTCTTGTAGTTTTGTGGGTTTCCCCATTGTTAAAATTGCTTGGATCTTCTCTGGGTTCGCCTCTATTCCTCGTGTTGACACCAGGAACCCTAAAAGTTGTCCTGCCGATATTATGCCGAAGGAACACTTTGTCGGGTTAAGCTTAAGCTTGTACCTGCTCAGGTTGTCGAAGGTTTCTGCCAAGTCGCTGATTAGGGATTCCTCCTCTCTTGTGGTAATGACTACATCGTCAATGTAGACTTGGATATTGCGTCCTATTTGGCTCCCAAGGCAATTTTGCATCATCCGTTGATAGGTTGCTCCTGCATTTTTTAGGCCGAATGGCATTACTTGATAGCAAAACACCCCATACGATGTGATGAAAGCTGTTTTTTCTTTGTCTTCTTTTTTTAGCTTGATCTGGTTGTAACCAGAATATGCGTCCAAAAAGGAAAGCCTTGCGCATCCCACTGTCGAATCAATTATCTGATCGATGCGGGGTAGAGGGAAGGGATCCTTTGGACAATGCTTATTGAGAGATGTGTAATCGACACATACTCTTTGTACGTCTGTTTTTTTCTTGGGTACGATGACTGGATTGGATGCCCAACTCGAAGTTTTTACTTCTCTGATAAATCTGGCATTTTCTAGCTTGTGCAATTCTGACGCTATCGCCTTCCTTTTGGGTTCATAAAATCATCGCAATGGTTGCTTGACTGGCTTTGCTTTAGGATCTACATTTAATGCGTGCTCGACGAGTTCCCTGGGAACCCCTGGCATGTCTAAAGAACACCAGGTGAAGATTTCCCAGCGCTCACGGAGGAACTCGATGAGCACGCTTTCCTATGCGGGATCCAAGTTTACCGCAATCAATGTCATCTTGTTTGGGTCCGTAGGGTGGACCTGGATCTTCTTCGAGTCCTGAGTTGTGTTGAAAGCCTAATCTGGCAGGGATCGTCCAACGTCGGGTAGCACATTATGATCTGTTTCTCCTTTTAGCCTCTCATATTCTGCTGTCATGCCAAAGGTTTGCGCCATTCTATTGAATTCTCTGTCGCACGTGTTGGCTACTTCAAAGCTCCCTTGCACTGTAATTGTCCCTTTGGGTCCTGGAATTTTTAACGTTATATATGCGTAGTGAGGTACTTCCATGAACTTTACAAATGCTGGGCACCCTAGAATTGCATGGTACTGTGATGGCCAGTCCATAACTTCAAATTCCAACTTCTCTCTGTGATAGTTATTGCTACTGCCGAAGCAGACATTGAGTTCTATTTTCCCCATAGGGTAACTTGCGGCTCCTAGTACTATTCCATGGAAAGAACAATCTATTGGCTTCAGGCTTGACAGTGAGATACACATTGCCTTCAGGGTTCTAGCATATATTAGGTTTATGCCACTTCCTGCATCCATAAACACTCTCCCAATATCGTACCCTCCTATTTGCGCCTTTAACACCATTGGCGAGTGGCCCAGCCTGGGAACTTTCCTTGGGTGGTCTGCTCAGCTGAACTTAACTGGTTGATTTGACCACCGCAAGTACTCTGTGGTGGCTGGTGGCGATGATATTGCTAGGTTTACTTGCCTGGATATGCTCTTTCGCTCTTTCTTTGACTTAGGCACCGGTTGAATCATTGCTGATATGTAAACTTTTGACTCTAGGTGCCTCACTAGCTTTTGTACTTGATATCCTTGACTTGTGTGTTTTTCTCCTTGCCATCCCCCTCGGCTTGAACCCATGGCACTTTGTAGCCTCAGGAAAGTTCTACAATCCTTCATCTGGTGATTTGAGACTCTTTTTCCACCAAGATATGCATAGTGTATTCGACAAGGTCCGTATAGCATGTCTTCGGCCAAAGGGCTGGAGTATCTCGGTTTTTCTGTTCCTTTTGCCTGAAACCTCCTATTTTCATATCCTTCCTCTTCCCTTGCTTCGTAACCCGCGGCTACCTGATTTCGCCTTCCTTGGTTATCCCTGCTGCGGTGTCATCTCCTCTGTCTACTTGTTCTGTCGACTTCTGGTGAACGTTCTCTTTTGTTATTATATGCATCCTCTCCGTCGGTGAATTTATTGGCTTCTTCCATTAGCTCAGCTACTATCGTTGGCCTTGTTCTTCCTATCTCTTCCACGAGATCTGAGCGACGAAGGCCGGCCGAAAAAGCGTTTATTGCTCGTTCGTCGGAGACATCCTCTGCTGAGTTTTTGATTACACTCCATCGTTGTATATAAGATCGTAGAGTTTCGCCTTTCCTTTGCACACACGCTTTGACTTCCTCCAGTGATGCTGGGCGCTTGTATGTCGAATGGAAATTTCTTGCGAATTGGCTTTCGAGTTCTCCCCAGCTTCCAATGGATTCATTAGGTAGGGTATTCAACCAGGACCGTGCTGCGCCGGTGAGGTGTAGTTGCAAACTTTGCATTGCAGTCGCTTTTGTTCCCCCTAATATCTGTACTGCCTGTAGATAATCCGATAACCATAGGGTAGGTTCTTGCGACCCATCATATTTTTGCTGGTCGTGTGGTAACTTGAATCCTTTGGGTACTCGCATTTTGCGAACCCTGCGGGTAAAGCACAACGTGCCCATCTTTTTTTCGTCATCTTCATAATTTTCTTCCCTCCAGGCGTGGCGTGATTTATTTACTCGAGCCTGCGCTATTATATTTCTTGCGTCCTCCCTCCTTTTTTGTCGCCTTTCTTCTTCTGATGACTCGCTAGACTCGTTTCGTGTGATATTGTGTTTGAACTTCTCTTTTCGCCTTTCCTTGTAGCTTGTCAACTTTGTCTCTGGACCTTTTTCCCTAATCTTGTCTTCCACTATCCCGAGGCTTCGTATTGCGGCTTGGTGCATGTCTTCCCGCGGATCTCCGGGTTCTGGCCGCGTGGTTAGTAAATATGCCTGTGCTGCTATCAGCGCTGCTTCTAGTGTTTCTTGCACGAAGTCTTCTTCCTCCTCCTCTGGAGTAATACTTCTCGAGTACCTTTCCTCTCTACTCTGCACCATTGTTCCTCTGTTGTGTTTTGGGTCTCCACGCCTTTCCCTACTGTACTCTGATTCATCACTATAGTCATCCCAATACTCTGCCCTTGACATACTGTTATTATCTTGACTTCTCAAAAGCATGTCTTTTTCCTCTCTCAGTTTCTTCTTGTGCTGGTGTAATGCGTATTGATATACCATTAGAACTTCTCTTCTTGCGCCTTCGGGTACTTCTGTGCCATGATTGATAGCTGACATGATGATCCTCCACTCTCTAGCCGAGACGTGAATTTTCTCCTTCTCCTTTTTATTGTGCTCCTTTATTTTGTCGACCTGCCTGTCGACCCCTTCGTTTCCCTCGTTATTGTTTTCTTCTTCTGCTTCAGTGATAATGACGCATAACTGGTGTACTCTTTTGGAGACGCCACTATTTTTAGTGGCGAAGTCCCGTGTGCTACTGTGCGTTTTAATCGCTTTTACTTCCATGTCGAGTTTTTCCTGGATTTCGTCGACTTCTGCGACTTGTGCTTCTCCTACGCTGACCGGCGAGTTTACCTCACTGGAAGAGCCTTCAGATGATTTCATCATTGCCACTGTCTCGTGCTCGCTTGCCAACGGATCTAGTTTTATTGAATCTGTTAGGCGAGTCAAACCCGAAGGTCCGATTAGGATGCTTAGACTTCTGATCGTCAACTCCATCTCTTGATCTCCGTTGGTTCCTGCACTGCTGTTGGCTAAAAGCAAAAAAAGCCATCGAATTCATGATTCCAACGCCCTTGGTCCCCACGGTCGGCACCAATTGACGAGGGTTAACTCAACAAATGTCCTAGATGAAGGACTTAGGATCGGGGAGATAGGGCGTCGGATGAACTCGAAGGTGAGGTTAGTCGAAATAAGTGTATATCAAAAGTAAACTTGGGTGTTGAACCTGGCTTGCTTTTAATCTTCCCTACACCGTCCCCTCCTGGCCCCTATATATAGGTGGCCAGGTCTCAAGGATCGGGTAGGGTCTGATACAGATTACAACATCGACATACGGTAAAAACTCGTATTTCGACTATCATTACAATTGGGCCTAGCTTAACGGGCCTCAGGGGTACTCACCTAGCGGGCTCTATTAGCTATACCCTTTTCATTTACTATGTGCACTTCCTCTAGGCTAACACCCTTAAGATGGTTTAGCCTAATATCCTGAAACTCCAACTGGGATTTGTATCTAATTCGCTTCCCTTCCGGGGTGGTGAGTGTAATTGCTCTGTTCACACAATCTATGACTCCTCCATAGGTGGTCATCCAATCCATACCCAAGATTACATCTAAACCCTATGAGTCTAGAATTACTAGATGGGTTGGAAACTTATATTTACCAATTTTTAGAATCAGCTGCCTGCAACCGGTATTGACTAACAATTCTCCACCAGGGGAACTCACTTTAATTGTTTTTCCTATGCTTTCGGTGGGGAACCCATTTTTGTTTGCAAAAGTTCTTGATATGAATGAATGAGACGCTACAGTATCAAATAAAACTAATGATGTAAATGAGTTGAGAGGGAACATACCCATTACTGCATCAGGTTCATTCATCACCTCTTCCACATTGAGGTGGTTCACCTGACCTTTCTGAAATGGATTGGGCTTGGCCAGCTCATCAGACTTTGCCTCAGTGTAGTGGTTTGCAAAGTGTCCTGTCTTCTTGCACTTGAAACAGGTGATGTGGGAGAGGTCCTTCTTGGCTTCTGTGTTGTGGCGACGCTGACCATTGTGTCCATTGTGATGACCACTGGAGTTATTTCCCCTGAATCCTCCATTGTGCTTATGGCCATTGAAGTCACTACCATTCCCTTTGCTGAAATGGCCCCCATGCTTCTGTGAACTACCATGTCCACTGCCTTCAGATGAGTGGTGCTTCTTGTGGTGTGGTTCCACATGGTTCTTGCTGTTGCTGAACTTCCTTTTGCGGTTCTCTTCCTTCTTGATGTTGTTGTCCAGTGTGATGGCCTAATCAAGCAGAGACTGATAGTTGGGTGCATAGGCCACTGACAAGGGTATCTTGAGTTCTCCCTTGAGTCCACTGAGGAATTTTTCCCTCCTCTTTGCATCAGTATCAATATCTTCAGGTGCATACCTAGACAAAGCACAGAAGTCATCCATATACTCTTTCAGAGTCCTTCCACCCTGCCTTAAACTGTGAAACTCATCCTTCTTCACATTCATAGTACCCGAAGATATGTGGGCACTACGAAAGCCTTCTCTGAAGGTGTCCCAATCCAGACCATCTATTGGATGAGTGATCTGGTATGTCTCCCACCACATAGCTGCTGGCCCTTCGAGCAAATGAGCCGTGAATTGCACCTTCTCAGCATCGGTGCACTCACATGTCACTAGGTCCTTGTTGACTGAATGCAGCCAGTCATCGGCCACTATTGGCTCAGTAGCAGAGGAGAACTCATTGGGCCTGAGCCTCAGAAACCTTGCCAACCTATCCACTTGAGGTGGGGGTGGCGGTGGTGGAGGGTTATTGTTATTGTTGTTGTTTGCATTGGCTTGGATGAACTGGGTCATCATCTGCATCAGTTGAGCTTGTGCTGCCACTAATTGTTGAATCATTGCGTTGGTGTTGTTGTTGTTTTCATCATTGTCGTTATTGTTTGGTGCACGTCGGGGAGGCATCTGAGGTAATTTATAGCATAGATGAGTATTAGACAGATAGAACTAAAGAAGCAAAATTTCGTACCCATGCACAATACAACAAGCCATTCAACAAGCAAACAAGTACACAACCAGAGATAAAAATTTTAAACCTCAAACTAAACATATTAACAAGTTTAGAAGCAAACACTAAAGGTTTGAAACACAAATGGTAATGGTACTGTCATACCAACATGGTAAGACAATACAAACGTGCCGACGTAAATGATACAAATACTAGGATAGTGGTCGTCTAGCCTCTCTTGAGCCTATTGAGACAAGTGGGAGATGGGGGGTCTCTACGCTCCTCCTCCTTGAGGCGCTTCAGCTCCTTGGCCTCCCATTCTTCATAAGATAGCTCTTCACTTGAGGGGTACACGATCCTCTCCTCGGGGTCCTCTTCTTCCTTGGACTCCTCTTTCTTCTGATTTGCTTCCAACTCAGCAATCTTCATCTTCAGCTTCTCATTCTCAGATTTCAGCTCATTGCTGTCATTCTTGAGCTGCCTCTTCTCATATCCCAACTTCTGCATGTTATCATACTGTAGCAGTAATGTCTTCTCCAAAAGATGTGACCAGATGTCATCTTGAAGGATCTTCCTGCCCAACTGCAAGGGTCCTTCAACAATCTTGAGCTTATTCTCCAGCTGGGTCTTCTTCTCACCCATCAACACAAGTGCAGATTTGGTCTCCATGATTCTTTTAGTGGCAAGATCCATGAGCCCTCTGAACTGGTCCTGATTGTCAATCTGCTTCTTCAGCATGTCTTCCAGATTGACTGAACAACACTCTCTCTCAGTGAGGTAGCCTTGCAGGAGGGAGTGGAACTCCTGGCCTCTGCGATCAACAGCGAGTCCTCCTATAGAACGCTCTCCAAACATCCCATAGGCTGATGGATATGGAATGAGGGCTCTGTACTTGTGGCATATGCGGGCTATGGCGCCCTGCATGGCAATCCCCACAGAGAACTTCTAGTCCACGTATGCTTCAGTGTACTCCATTGTTGATTCTCCTTCTTCATCCAGTCTTCCTTGGATAGTGGTTTGGATCAACCACTTCTCCATACCGTACTCCTTGTACTGCAACTTCCCACGGAAAACTAGAGTTGGTATCTGAAGCAAGGTGGCGAGATCAAGCAGCACATCCATGAAAAGATGTTCTCCCTGACCAGCAACAACTCTCTCGTCAAAGGTGTCCATCTACAAATTTTGCAAAGAAGAGAGAAAAGAGGTCAGAATAAGAACAAGAAGTACAAGTATGAAATGAAATGATTAAGATAATAAGATCATGAAAATTTTGAAAATCATTTAGAAATGAATTTTAAGTCCTATGGCTTTCCAATCCTAGGGTCTCGATCCTACAGGCAACACTATGCTCTGATACCATTTTGTAATGCCCCACCTTTGGATTAAGGTGGAATACCTGTGTTAAGTGCTATTCCCTGGATCACTGATAGCACCACAGAACAAAATATAGTATTCATTGCATAGTATCAAAGATTACAACGCGGATCCGGATACATAAGTCTCCAATTATTACAAACCAGCTTAGTCACACGGACTAGCTCATATAACAGAGTTCAACATAACATAAACACAACGGAATCTAGGGTAGTAGTGAGCCTCCATCTTCACCATGCGCCACAGGCAGTCATGTTGGTATGCAGACTCGAGATCCTAAACATCTTACTCCTCATCAGAAGAACCTGCACATTTGAATATGTAGCCCCATGTATGGGGGTCAGTACAATGATGTACTGGCAAATGACACTTATTTGGTGGCTGTTGTGAAAGAACTATCTACATGATATTTGGCTGGTGGAGCTTCTGGCTGATTTGCATAAAGCAAGTTTATCCTATCATTTTCAAAACAAAAATTTTAAACTTTGAAAGACTTTGAGGGGGCACATGGTTAAATCCACCATGAGCACCAAAATCACCAGGTTAAATCCACCATGGTGATCCCATGAGGTTAAATCCACCACTTGGTTTGAAGGAAAGGGGCACATGGTTAAATCCACCATGAGCACCAAAGTCACCTGGTTAAATCCACCAAGATGACCCCATGAGGTTAAATCCACCACATGGTCCTGAGATTGTTTCTAAACAAATTTTATTCATTCTGAAATGGTGATGAGACTCTTCCGTACATCCATGACTAGGAGCTCAAATTGTCCATAACCGAGGACACGGCTAATCGATTAGTTTTACACCCTACAGGGGTTGTGCACTTTCACGTTAAGACCCATTCTACACAGAGAGAAGAATGAGACAAGACCTTTCAGAAGGAGTATTCAACCATCTGGATCTGACCGTACCCAAATACTACCCACTGTCAGTACCCATGGATGAACCCTCACAACATACTAAATCAAGACAGAGCCCATATTGTCATAAGGCTGCACTGGAAGCTCACTAAGCATGGAAGACATGGTAGTCTCTTTGTTCCTGGGTGGCATACCACAAGTGTACTAACCCTCAGGAAGAATACCACATACTCTGGTTAAATCCACCAGGCATATGGCCCCAAGTAGCCACTCAACATAAACCAAGCAATGCCATTTCCACCCAGGTGTTTCATTGGGGTTGAGGTTAAAATTTAAAAACTAAACATCAACTTATGAAACAAGCATTGGCATCATTTTTCAACATTGGAACATCCTACCAGGAGTTGGTTCATGGATGGCTATAAACTACTATGTTCTAGCATTGCAAAACCTCACTTTGAGTAAACCAACCTATCATGCATACTACTGTAAAATGGGTAAAGGGACATGTGTGTCACTTGCCTTGGTAACAGCCTGCACACTCACAACAGTCACAGAAGTTGTTCTGCTCCTCTTCACAATCTATACAAGCAAGATAAACAAGCATAAACACACTATTTCTAAATAACAACCAAAGACATGTATGCATGTATGCAAATGTCATTTTAATTTCACACACTAAGTTAGTGTGTGAAAATGTTGTATTTAATGAATCATGCTGTTTAGAAAACAAGTGTGGTGTTGGAAAAGCTTTTCCTAAATATTTAGCAAAACAATAAACAAATTGGTTAATTGAAAAAAAATTGAGCTAACACTTCCCAAAATTGGTTCTGGTTTGGTACTATTCTATAAAAATTGGGTTAAGATACCACTAGATAGATAACAGTAACATGAAGCTACTGCAAGTGGTTTCACTCCAAAATAGTTTTTAGAAAACAAATGAGGATCAAAATAGTGATTTGAGTAAATTTAACAGTAGCAAGTTTGTGCACGTTTCAAGTTTGAAAACTTTTGGTTCTATGATGATCTACAAGTTCCAAGGAATCCATATACTACAAATTTGTAGCAATTGGATCTACAGAACAAAAGTTATGAATTAAATGGGGTTTATAAGTCATTTTGCTAATTTATATTTCACTTCAAAACTTTGTACAGAACCACTGTGGTTTCTCTGCAAAAATGTGTTCTACACCTTGCAAGGATTCCAGGGATACCTAATTTGCAAATTTTGGCCAAGTAGATTATTTTATATCGATTTTACAAGTTTTGCACAGAATCTGGAATTTGAAATTTGAATTTGAAATCGGTTTGACTGGATTGACTGGGGCTGACGAGGCGCAGGAGACGTGGCTTGCTGCTATTGGTCGATACCGTTTCAGTATCGGCTTCTAATCTCGGCCATCGGATTTAGATCGGAAGGGCAGAAAAGAAGAGAGTGGGGAGGCTCACCGGCGAGGGCGTCCAGAAGGTCGACGTCGGCAAGGCTCCGGTGGTCAGCGACGGCGAGGAAGATGCAGACGCAATGCAGGAGAGGTCGGCGAGCTCGAAATCTTGGTCAGCGACTCCTATTTCTTCCTGTGGCGAGGTTGGGGCGCGACTGGAAACAACGGCAGCTTCGGGCGTTCTTCTTCGGTGGTTTCTGCAGAGCAAAGAGGCCAAATGAAACTAACAGAAGATGCGGGAGGTGGAGGTGATGCTCGAGAGACAGAGAGGGGAAGTTTGGGCCCTCTGTACCCGACGGAATTCGCCATTGATGTCCGAGCAGCTGGCAGAACTCCGGCGGTCGATTCGATGGTCTGGCGGCGTTGTGTGAGCGGGGAAAAGGAAGGGCCGGGAGAGGGGAGTAGGAGGCTTGAATGGGATGGTTTTAAGAGAGGCGGAGGCATTACTGGATGGAGTAATCGCTGGCGGTTACCGTTTACAGAGAGAGAGGGAGAGAAATCAGTGGAGAAGACGATGCTGACATGCGGGTCCCGCCGGGCAGCGAGAGAGAGAGGGAAGCGGGGCTGGGCTGCCTTCCCGGGCTGGCTCGGCTAGTTTAGGCCCTGGGCACGGCCCAGGTGGCTGCTGCCCTCTCCTTCTCTTTTTTTTTGATCTGTTTTCTTTTTCTTTTTCTTTTCTGAATTTCTTTTTTGAGTTTTGAAAAGGTAAACTTGTTTGATTTGAATAATTTGAAAACTGTCCACCGCTGAACTTTGAATGGTGTCTTTCAAACACATAAACCAAGGTTTTGGGTTATTTTGAATAAGAATAAATAGAAGAAAATAAACATAGTTTTTCAAATAACTAGGAAGCTAAATTTTAAATAATAGCTTTCTAGGATATTTGATTACCAACAATTTATTTAAGAAGATAAATAAAATAGTAGTACTTTTGAATATAAAATAGTTAAACACTTTTGAAGCACTTAAAAGTAGAGTTTTGTAATCAAAAATACTTACTAAAGGAATTTAAAATAGTTCCCATAACTAATAGAACTATTTTAAATACCTTCTTACTGAAAACCTTTTGTTTCTAGACTTGGTGTAAAATGGTAAATAAAACAATATTCTTTGAAGAAATAAGATTCAGAACTTTATAATTGACAATGCTATGCAATATTCCATGAATGCATGATGAATTTTTATATTTGAAAACTTGGGATGTTACAATCACACACCGCCACAGTAATAAGCATACTTAAGATCATCAGGTAAAGGTTTTAATTCAAGGGATTTCTATTTTCGTGCCCTCGGGTCGTTAGTTGTACTCAGTTTTCCCCAGCTCGTTAGTTTTTCCTCAGTTTTCCCCTCGCTCTAGTTTGAAACCCCTCGCGGACGCTCAGACGGGAGGGTTGCGGTCTGGTCGGAGGCCTTAGACCGTTACCGGTGACGGCTAGGGAGCCGCGGTGGTTGTGAGTGGACCGTTGCTTTTGAATTGTGTTGACTGTTGACCCAATGAGACACGTCGGACTGGCGGTCTGTTACTCACCCAAAGCTTTCCCCTCCGCCCGAGACTGGAAGAGCTCACACACCGCCCCTCCGCCGCCACGCCGTCCTGCCCTCCTACCTTATGGCGTCGTCCGCCACCGAGCCGGCCCCGCCCCCACCACCTCCCCCGGGAGGCGGAGAGGGCTCCGCCTCCACTAGATCTAGATCTACCCCTATGGAGGTAGAGTTTGTACATCCGTCTAATGTGCCGATTATGCCCCTCAACAGCAGAGAAGATTGGGAATCAGAGGGATCTAACGCATGGATTCCATCTGGGTAAGCATCGTCTGCCTATGTGAATTAAGAGTACGCAGTTTTTGAGCGCGAATCATTGTTGCTCAACTAACTGCGTTGCTTTTCGAATAGGATTGATCCAGCGCTGGCTTTTCGGCTGGTGGTTAGGCTGGATACTAGCTTTTTGCGTGATTCTGAACGCAATGTGACCGGATTTTACATCCCAGCGGTGGTTGCAACTACCATCTCGTTGAGGGATTTAAAAGATAACATCTGCGCTCTGTACCCCTGGGGCGCTGGCGATTCAGTTGATTTCCAATATTTCAACAGCACGGAGGGAAGATTTGTTCCACTAATTTCCGACGACGATCTGGGAATTCTTTTTGCTTTAAATGATTCTTGCCGTGTCGGTAAAATTCGAATCCATGTGGACAGGTTCCAGGCATCATCTGGTGTTGGGGCATCATCAGGTGGTCAGGCATCATGTCTCTCTAGTGTTGCCGCCTCTGCTAATCATGTGCGCCGCCCCGCTCCTTGTAGGTCCACAGTAGCACCATCTGTCCCCAGTGCTAGTGGTAGCCAGATTGTTCCTGCGGTCGATGTGGAGGACGATGCAGAGATTGAGGATCCGTCTCCTCAAGATGATGAGGATGAGTTGATGTTTCCTGAATTGGTAGATCGATGCAGTAAGCAGGCAATGGAGGATCAATACATGGAAGATATTGCACAAGGTGGCAAATTTGATGACACTGATGATGAAGAGAAGGATGAGAACAATGACAGCCTTGTTTTAGCCGATTACGAAGACGATGACTTGCCAACAATTGAGTGGAACAGGGAGGATCCTCAGCTTGCAGAAGGCACCGTATTTCAAACGATGATGGACTGCCGTAATGCAATTACTATATATTGCATTCTCACCAAGAATGATTATGAGGTTATTAAAAGTGAGCCAGGTAGGTTCACAGTTAAGTGCCCATACAAGAGGTGTAGGTGGAGGCTGCATGCATCCACAATGCTTAGAAGCACCGTGGTTCAGGTACTACGCCAACCAGTTGTGTATTTTAGATCACGGTGTAAAATTTGTTAACTGTTACTGACATCCCTTATAATTATGTTTCAGATAAAGAAGAACTCGATCGGCCATACTTGTCCACCTCGAGCGGGAGCGCCAGAGGAGAAATCAAAGCTAGCGAAGACTAGGTGGTTGGCAGATGCAATCATAGATTGGCTGAGAGAAACTCCAACACTTGGTCCAACAGCACTCATAAAATTGATATCTGATAAGTTTACTATAAACATACCTTACATGAGGATGTTCTATGCAAAGGACATGGCTCTTGACAGGATAAATGGCCCATGGAATGAAAGCTTTCAGTTGCTTTACACTTTCAAAGCTGAAGTGGAGATGGCTAGTCCAGGCAGTGTTGTAGCGATAGACAAGCATACAGTTCCCTACAAATTGAAAAGCGGGAGGATGATGCAGAAGGAATGTTTTAGAAGGGCTTTTGTTTGTTTCAAAGCTTGCTGGAAAGGCTTTCTGGACGGTTGCAGGCCTTATTTGGCCGTGGATGCAACAGCTCTTCATGGCAGGTTTAAAGGACAGCTAGTTGCTGCTACTGCAATTGATGGACACAGTTGGATGTTCCCTGTTGCTTATGGAGTTTTGGAGGTTGAGTCAGAGGAAAGTTGGACTTGGTTTCTGCAGAATTTGCGCGACCTTATAGGTCATCCACCAGGACTTACTATCCACACAGACGCTTGCAAAGGTTTGGAGAGTGCAGTAGAAGCAGTATTCCCTGGAGTGGAGCATAGGGAATGTATGCGACACTTGGTACAAAATTTTACAAAGAAATTCAAGGGTAAAGTTTATACTGACAACCTATGGCCAGCTGCATACACATGCAGCATTAGGAAGCATCTGTTTCATTTGGAAGTGTTGTATAAACAAAAAACTGGGGTGAAGGAGTACTTGGATGAACATCATGGTAGGTTGTGGTCAAGAAGCCAATTCAATGAAATTTGCAAGGTAGACTATGTAACAAGTAACCTTGCGGAGAGTTTCAATGCAAAGGTCAAGTCATTGAAAGGGCTTATGCTGTGGCAAATATTTGATAAGATTAGGCAGATGATCATGATAAAAATTGATCTGCGTCAAAGAATTGCAGCCACAAAATATGTTGGCCATCTGATGCTCCCATCTTTGATTAAGTCTTTGCATGCCAGGGCAAAACAATTGAAGATGAAATGCATCAGAAAAGGAATGGAGGCTAAGGTAACCTACACTGACAGTAAAAACAGGCAGTGGAGGTATCCAGTGAGTTTGGTTGATAGGACATGCCATTGTAGGCGATGGCAGATCCGTGGGATACCCTGCATACATGCATTGTTTTTCATGAGTGTTATAGCGGGTGCAGAAGGTGAAGTTGATCAGTATGTGTCAGAGTATTTCTCTGTTGCCAAATTTAGGGCTGCATATGCTATGAATGTTCCTACCTTGTTGGGAAAAGACCAATGGATGAAAGTCGATCCAGGCTTCAAACTGTACTCTCCAGTTTTGAATAGACCGGCAGGTAGGCCGAGGAAGAATAGGATCAGAGCTAGTGCAGAGGGTGGTCCACCGATTCGACGACGTAAGTGCAAACATTGTGGAATCCCTGGACACATTGCTAGGCTTTGTAAAAATCTAGTTGACCCAGCTTTTGGAATGGAAGATCAGGCGGGAGCAGCAAATGCAGAGGAGAATGAAGAAGCAATTCAACATGAGGAGATTGAAGCAATGGATCATGAGGAGATTGAAGCAATGGATCATGAGCTGCTTGAACCGATGGATCCAAAGCAGATTGAACCGATGGATTGAGAGCTGCTTGAACCGATGGATCGAGAGCAAAGGGAACAGATGGATCGAGAGCTGCTTGAACCGATGGATTGAGAGCAGAGGGAACAGATGGATTGAGAGGCCTTTGAAGCAATGGATCGACAGCTGCTTGAAGCATTTGAAGAAAATGCATTAGAAGAAAGAGCACAAGCTTCGTATGATATGGTTGTCTCGGTCTTGGCACAACCCGAAGAGAAGAAGAAGAAGAACAAGAAAGATGGCAAAAGGAAGGTAGACACCGGTAATATCCCTGGTAGGGTTACCCGGAGTAAGGTGGTGGACCCAGCGAGTCACACCAGGAGCAAGAGAAAGATTTTATTTTGAATAATTAATTTGAATTTGTATGAACAATTTGTATTGGGGATCCCTTTGTATTGAATTCGAACTAGTGTGACGTTCCCAAGTTTGTATGTTGAATAATCATAATAATGTAGGGAATATATGTGTTATTTGCTTGAATAAGTTTCTAGTCCATGAGCTACTAGCTATAGTTCATCGCTTGAGGTTTCCTCACTTTTCCCCCTCCTAGTGACTAAACTCAAAAAATATAGTTTTGGGTTTATTTTAATTCATAATAATTCAAAACATGGTGGAACCTTCCCATGGAGTCTTGTTATGTTACCTACAACCTAGAGAAATAATAATGGAAAAGGATATATAGAGATATGAAGTTTCCCTTTCCCAAAACCACTTCCTAGTCCATGAGCTACTAGCTATGAAGATGCAGGGCTTTCTACTCAACACACCTCCCAAATGCCCACAATGCTTATAAACTTTGTCCAAATGAGTCCAAATTCGTCACACTTGTGTATCTTTGAATTGCAAACAATATCACGTCGGCCAAAATGTACTATATTGTTCAAATAACACAATCTAACAATTTTTATGCCAAAAGCTTCAATTTCCCTTACTCCCTTTATTATTTGGGTGCCCCTGTTTTACTTAGTTTTACTCAGTTTTCCCCCTCCGGGTCCACTTGTTTTATTCAGTCCTACTCAGTTTTGCCCTTCCGATAAACATTTCCTCACTTTTCCCCCTCTTAGTTCTACTCAGTTTTCCTCCCTTGTACTCACTGGCTGATCTCTGATTGGTCAAGATGTATTTCACACGAATCTTGGTTGGTTTATAGCTCAACGCACGCTTGCACCGTTGGATCATTTATGATTGGACGGCCTGTCAACCCTGGCGGTCGCGGCGGCGTGGATCTGCAGAGCACACACCTACCAACCCTGGCAATCGCATATTCCAGTCGCATCTTCCTCTCTTACTCTGGCGGTCGCGGTGGTGCGGATCTGCAGCGTGCGTGCGTGCGTGCGGCGGCGCGGATCTAAGCGTGCGTGCGGCGGCGTGGATCTAACCGTGCGGCGGCGTGGATCTAAGAGTGCCGGTGAGGATCTAACCCTCAGAAATAGTTGAAATGTCTCTCTCTGTCTCACTTTCGTTTATCTTCTCAGATCTGTTGATGATGAAGAACACCAAGACGGTGGCCGTGTCGACAGTGCTCAGCAATCGTCTTGAAGCCATCGCCAACAACATCATTGCGACCTACAACATCGCTGCGATGACGTAGATCCAGCCTTCAATGTCGGAGCCTGCCGATGTCTCACTTCCGTTACCCTCGTCAGATCTGTTGCTGATGGACACCAAGACGGCGGCCGTGTCCACAGTGCTCAGCGATCATCTTGAAGCCATCGCCAACAACATCGCTGCGACCTACAACATCGCTGCAACGGCGCAGATCCAGCCTTCAATGTCGGAGCCTGCCGATGTCTCACTTCCGTTGCCCTCCTCAGATCTGTTGCTGATGGACACCAAGACGGCGGCCGTATCGACAGTGGTCATAGGTGACAAGACGATTGAAGCCATCATCCACAACATCGCTGCGATGGCGTAGATCTAGACCTCCTCCATGTCCGAGTTTGCGGATGGCGCAGATCCAGCTCCTCAGCCGCCCATCGTCCTGGCCCTTCTAGCCCATCGGTGCGCGGCCGTGTTCGACGCCGCAAATTAGGATAAATTATGATAAATTTGTATTTTTCAATTTCAATTTGGGATAAAACTGTTCGAACTACTACCTCCGTGTCAAAAAAAGCTTCTCCACTTTCTCGATGTGTCCCTGTACATCCGAATGTATGATTTGAATTCTATCCCAACTTGATTGGGAAGATTGATATGTATTTGATCCGAGAGGCTGGTACATGCTTTCACTTTTGGGATCCCTTCACTTTTATAAGATGTTCATGCATGAAAATTATCGCGCGCATTACTTAGCACAACTAGGAAATTGTACGACAAAATACAGTGGTTAGAGCCACACCAAAATACAGTGGTTAGAGCCATCTACTGAATAACAATTCTATACTATCTAAATCATCTACCACAACCACATAACTGCTAGAACAGGGATGACACCTAATAAAACTGCCCAGATGAATCTACTTTTCGCCTCTCCCATCACTTGAAGTTCATGTTCTAGATTTTCTACCACTTGATCAAATAAGGCAAGATCTGTCTCAAGTATCAACTTCTCCTTGCGAATAAGCTCCGAATTCTTCTTTTCTTCCTCCACAGTATGCTTCAGCTCGAATATCATCAGGTTTTTACGGGCCAATTCATCACCTAAATTGGCCACCTTCTCCTCCAAATCCATCCTCTGGCTACACCACTGGGTTGATTCATCTTGGTATGCAATGTACCATGGATCATCGGCTTGCCTGGCGAACTATAACAATAATGGAAAAAAGAAGAACTGAAATCACTCCAACAGCCCATGGCGGCACTTCAAATTCAACGGTAGTACATAGAGCACAAGCTAGATACCTGCACTTCCGACGAGGTAGGAGAAGTAGAACGTGGCCACGACATGATCGAATCCCCACCCTCGCCGGTGTACCCGCTATGACCAGACATTGAGGACTATTTCGCACCTGCAAACTCCAAATAAATTACGGGAACCGAATCGATTAGGGGGCGGGGGAGGCGAAAGCGGAGGTCGTCGTGGGCGGCGGATCTGCTTGCGGCGGAGCAAATCCCGGTCGTCGTGGGCGGCGGATCTGCTTGCAGCAGCAGCGGACTTTCCTGCGGTGGGTACAACGCGTGCGGGCAAAACAAGTGCTGGAGCCGTGGTTGACGTGCAGCGCCGCAGTCCGTCCGACGCCGCCGGGGAACAGAGCCGGCGGCGCGACGAGGCGCCGGTGATGGCTGCTCCGTCCGAGGGTGCGGAACGAGCTGCCAGCGGTTCTCCGATGACTAATGAGATGCACTTTAATTAGCGAACTTGTTTAGCACAAGATTCACTTTAGATTAAGCTGCGAAAATAGTCACCTGCAGGGTCTAGCTTAAGAAAAATTAATTAGCAAACTTGTTGCTTCTCTCTAACTAAAAGCACGGATATATGCCTTTTCACTAAGGGCGACCCCAGCAGTCATTGGCTGAGGCGGCCCCACAGAGCGGCTCTATATGATTTTCTCTAAATAAATAGATGACCCCAGCGGTCATTGGCTGCGGAGGCCCCATAGAGCGGCAATATATGATTTTCTCTAAATAAATAGATGACCCCACTGGTCATTGGCTGCGGCAGCCCCACAGAGCGGCAATATATGTCTTTTCCTGAAAAATACACGACCCCACTGGTCATTGGCTGAGGCGGCCCCACAGAGCGGCTCTATATGATTTTCTCTAAATAAATAGATGACCCCAGCGGTCATTGGCTACGAAGGCCCCACAGAGCGGCAATATATGATTTTCTCTAAATAAATAGACGACCCCACTGGTCATTGGCTGCGGCAGCCCCACAGAGCGGCAATATATGTCTTTTCCTGAAAAATACACGACCCCACTGGTCATTGGCTGCGGCAGCCCTATAGAGCGGCCCCATTTGTCATTGGCAGCACCACGTATACAATCAGGAAATAAAACAGCCCACACGTCAGCGATAGATGGATGGCTGCTCCGACGTGTCTCCTGACCCTACCCATCAGCACCATTCAAAAGCATCGGTCAGTCCACAA
Source organism: Dactylis glomerata (assembly GCA_007115705.1). Lineage (NCBI taxonomy): Eukaryota > Viridiplantae > Streptophyta > Magnoliopsida > Poales > Poaceae > Dactylis > Dactylis glomerata. The sequence goes on from QXEO01000515.1 coordinate 741,500, forward strand.
CCACCGCGGCTCCCTAGCCGTCACCGGTAACGGTCAAGGCCTCTGACCAGACTGCAACCCTCCCATCCGAGCGTCCGCGAGGGGTTTCAAACTAGAGCGAGGGGAAAACTGAGGAAAAACTAACGAGCTGGGGAAAACTGAGTACAACTAACGACCTGAGGGCACGAAAATAGAAATCCCTTAATTCAAAAATAGGATCTTCCTTAGGTGGCAAAGTGGTACCAAGATCCTCCATAGGTAAATTGTGCTTAATCAATGTTGGTTGATGAAGAAGAATATCGTCAATATCTTCTCTTTCCTCCCTGAAGACATCACTTTTATGGTCCTCCATAAATTGCTGCAAAGCATTGTTAGGAGCAAGAGCAATAGAGGCAAGCTATTCAACTCGAAAATTTTCATTAGGCAATTCATTTTCATAAGAAGTCTTAGCAAACTTAGAAAAATTAAACTCATAAGATTCTCCATTAAACTTAGTAAAAAAAAATCTCCATCTTACAATCTATCACAGCACCACGAGTATTCAAAAAGGGTCTACTGAAAATAATAGGACAAGTTTTACTAGCTTCCTTACCAAGTACTAGAAAATCAGTAGGATATTTAGTCTTACCGCATAAAACTTCCACATCTCGAACAATACCAAGAGGCAAGACAGTCTCTCTGTCAGCAAGCTGAATAACCACATCAATCTCCTCTAGTTCACAAGGGCCAATCTCATGCATGATTTCTCTGTAAAGCTCTATAGGAATGGCACTTGAACTTGCACCAATGTCACATAAACCATAATAGAAATGATCGCCAATCCTGACAGAAATAACAGGAACACTTGTTTTCCTACGCCTACTAGGATGTGAAATAATGTTAGTAGCATCTTCACAAAAGATAATATGTTCATCCCCTACATCTTTAGTAACAAGGTCCTTCACTATAGCCACAGGAGACTTAATAGTAATTTGCTCATCAGGTTCTATAGCTTTCTTAGTACTTTTATTAGACACACTTACCAAAGTAGAATGCTCCTTTACCTTAGCAAGGAAAGGCATCTTCTCGAAATAAGGTTCAGGCAAAATGCTATCAACAGTACAAACTTCAGTAGCTGTAGCAGGAATATGACTAATAGAATCTTTATAAGGCGCATTATATTTGTTCCAATCTTTCTTTGGAACATCAAGATAAGAGGCAAAAGCCTTGAAACAATTAGCAAGTATCTGAGAATCAAGACCATAAGCAGTGCTAACATTGTGAAAGTCATTGGTTCCCATAAAAGTTTTAATGCATTCATAATCATAATTTATACCTGACCTCCTACCTTTGTCGTTCTCCCATCCTTCAGCATTTTCTTGAATACGGTCAAGAAGATCCCATTTAGCTTATCCTTTCATATGAGTAAATTATCCAAAACAAGAAGCATCCAAATAATCCTTGTCATGAAGAGCAAGCCTCGCATAAAAGTTATCAATAATAATATTACTGGGAAGCTCATGAATGGGACATTTGAGCATTAGTAACTTCAATCTCCCCCATGCTTGGGCAATACTCTCTCCATCATGAGGCCAAAAATTATATATTCGATTGTGATCTTTATGAAGTTCACTTGGAGGATAAAACTTCGAATAAAAGAGAGGTACAATTTCCTCCCATGCAATAGATGGACCATCTTTAAGCAGCCGATACCACTCCTCAGCTCTGCCTTTCAATGATAAAGAGAATAGCTTCCCCTTAATCTGGCTTGATAAAATACCTGAACACTTGAACAACTCACATAATTCATGTATAAAGAGTAAATGATCACCCAAATGGACAGTTCCATCTCCTGAATAGCAGTTATCCATAACACGTTCAACAATTTTCATAGGTATATTAAAAGGATCTAATTGAGTAGGTGGTGGTTGTGGTTCATCCACATCCGCAACAGTGGTGGTAGTGTTCCCAAATAGGAAACCAAATGGAGAACTTTCCATAGCAAAATAAAATAAAAATAAAAGACAGAAATAAAAACAATACTCACATCGATGGTTACCTTTACCAATTCCACTCTTCAATAGCGCTTCACTCCCTGGCAACGGCGCCAGAAAATAGTCTTGATGACCCACAAGTATAGGGGGTGTATCGTAGTACTTTCGATAAATAAGTGTGTCAAACCCAACGAGGAGCAGAAGGTGTTGACAAGTGGTTTTGATGAAGGATTCACTGTAAATACTAGCAAACGGGTTTTCAGGGGTATTTGGTAATGCAAATAAATAAAGTGCGAGTAAATAAAAGACAGTAATAATAATTGCTGCAAGTGGCCTAATCCTTTCTAGAGCAAAGGACAAGCTAGTTGTGTAACTTATAATAACCAAACATTCTCGAGGACACACGGGAGTTTCTGTCAAGTGCTTTCGCTTCATGCCGCTAAATAATCTTTATTGGTTTGATAAGTGTTATGGGGGTGAACCTGTGCTAGCGCACTACCCTTACTAGGGTAAATACACACTTGTGATTATACCCCTTGCAAGCATCCGCAACTACAAGAAAGTAATTAAGATAAATCTAACCACAGCCTTAAACTCTAAGATCCTACGCTCCCTGGTGCAATGGTTTCCCAACGGAGATTTAGGTTTCTGTCATTCCAGCAACCCCACAATTGGTAGCCAAATACACAATGCATCTCACTAGGCCCATAAATGGTGAAGTATCATATAGTCGATGTTCACATGACACCACTAGTGAAATAGCACCACAACAAATAAATATCAAACCATTAAATATTACTCAGCATAATTCCACTACTAACAACTTGACTTCTCCCATGTCCTCAAGAACTAAACGAACTACTCACAAGACATCATATGGATCATGATCAGAGGTGAAATAAGGGTAAATAACAATCTGAACATAAACCTTAATTCAACGGTTCCACTCAATAGCATCAACCACAAGAGTAATCAACACCGGGAAAGTTTCCCCTAAGAATTTGACAAGATTCAACTCAAGATGTTACAGCGAGATGGCGTGGTGATGGTGAAGATGAAGGTGCTGGTGATGAGGATGATGGTGATGATGATCCCGATGAAGTCTGGTGCGATGATGATGACGATGGCGATGATCTTCCCTCTCCGGGAAGGAATTTCCCTGGCAGATTTCTGCCTGCCAGAGAGCTTTTCTCTCTCTGGTGTTTTCCGCCACACAGAGGCGGCGGTGTCTATCTCTGAGCCCCCCTTGACTTAGGTTTTCGGGGATGATGAAATATACGAAGGGGCAATGGCAGAAGTGGGCCAGGGCAGCCACACAACAGGCTGGCGTGACCAGAGGTGGGCCCACGCGCCCTGTGTGTGTGCCTGCCCTGTGGCTCCTCTCGCCTCCTCCTTCTGGCCTCTTCAGTCTTCTGGCAAAATATAATTTTCTAGTATTTTTCTAGAATTTCCTGATCTTTCGAAATATGGTGTCTTGATAGTCCTTTTTCCAGCAGAATCCTGACTCCGGCAGCAAATCCTTCAATGATCATCAAACATGTAAAAATGGAGGAAACAACGTCAATATCATCTCTAAATGTGAAATATATCAATGAATAATAGTAAATTATAATACAAAATAGTGATGCAAAATGGACGTATCAATATAGAAATGTCATAAGACATGCTATATCAACACAAGAAATTGACTAGCTAGGATAAACTAGACTAGAGCCTTTCACCTTGCTACAGCTAAACTGCATGACAACACTTCCTCTTAGATGGTTTGCGAGTACAATTCCAAACTGTACTCACGGCTTTGTCCCTGGCTATTAACTTGGCCAGATTATGGTGAAGACTATGAGGATGATGGTGAGGAGTTCAACGATGCCGGTGCAAACTAGGATCCGTCTCCCGGTTAGTTGCCTGTAGGGTAGAGGCATGACACGGGTCACCAACGCTACCCTTGTATCCGCTGCTGTGTTAGATGATCTTGCCCTGTGTGGCATTTGCATTCGGCCAAGTGGCCATGTAAGACTATTTGAACTCTTTATGTAATGGATGATGTACTCTGTAATGCCAACTCTGTTATGTGGATTCACAACGGTCTTCTTCGGATCATGAATTGTATACATAACGGGTATCCCGGGTGGTAAGCCGGGGTCCCCACAATAGGTATATGATTAGAGCCAAGCCTTGCTGATGGAAAAGCCATGGTATTAGGAAAATCACTTGTCCAGCCTGCTGATGTAAAAATCCAATCAAGTTTTTCCAGAAGAGGATCATCCTACATATTACTCCATGTAAAGTTCCTGCCCTTGAGTGGAATTTCTTCAAGGTCAAGTGTTTGAATAGCACTGCTGAAATTCATCATATTATTGTTATCCCCACCTGGTATGCTTCTGTCCAGTGGGTCTTTTATAAGATTGAAGTCTCCCATAATGAGCAAATATTTGAGATTTGATGTATTGATATGTCTCCAACGTATCTATAATTTTTGATGCTCCATGCTTGTTTTTACACCATTTGCCTAATGTTTTGTTACACTTCGTGGCACTTTTATGCATTTTCTGGAACTAACCTATTAACAAGTTGCCACAGTGCCAGTTCCCTATTTTCTGATGTTTTTGTGTTTCAGAAGTGATACACGGGAAATATTCTCGGAATTGGACAAAACAAGTTCCTGAAGTCTTATTTTGTCTGGGAGCTTCCAGAGATCCGAAGGAGAGTAGGAGGGGAGCCACAGGGGCCCCACATGCCAGGCTAGCGCGGCCCAGGCCTTGGCCAGGCCGCCCTGGTCTGAGGCCACCTGGCTCCACCTCTGACATTGCCCCTTCGCCTATAAAGACCCCCCAACGGGAAAAACCTAAGGACCCGATCAATTTTCCAGAAACACATTGCGATCCGCTGCCGTCGTCGACCCGAGATCGGCAGGGTCCAGAAGCTCTTCCCGGCACCCTGCCAGAGAGGGGAATCGCCACCGGAGGTCTTCTTCATCGCCATGCTTGCCTCCGGAGCGATGAGTGAGTAGTCTACCTTGGACTATGGGTCCATAGCAGTAGCTAGATGGTTGTCTTCTCCACCATGTGCTTAATGTTTAGATCTCATGAGCTGCCCTACATGATTGAGATCACCGTTATGTAATTCTACATGTTTGGTTTGTTGGGATCCGATGAATATTGGTGTTATGATTGAGTTGCTATACTGAAATATATCTTATGTTATCTCTATATTGTTTATGATCTTGCATGCTCTCCATTGTTAGTAGCTATCTTGGCCGAGTAGTTGCTAGTGACTCCAAGAGGGGGTATTTATGCTCGATAGTGGGTTCATGCCTCTATTTAACCTGGGGGAGTGACAGAAACCTCTAAGGTTGTAGATGTGCTATTGCTACTAGGGAGAAAACAACATTCATATGCTCAAGGGCATATGCTTTGTTTACATTACACACTTTGCTTAATGCAATTATCTGTTGTTCGCAACTTAATACTCATGGGGTGTTCGAACGATATCCCCGTGAGTGGATTATTAGTCATAGATGCAGTTGGATGGCGGTCTATGTATTTTGTTGTAATGCCCAGAGTAAATCTCATAGCGATCTTCTTGACATATCACGTTTATCTTTATTCTATCAATTGCCCAACTGTAATTTGTTTACCCAGCATGTGTTATTTATCTTATGGAGAGACACCACTAGTGAACTGTGGATCCCGGTCCTATTTCCATCATATTGCTATCACCTGTTTACTTTACTCGCACTGTTTACTTTACTCACATACTTTCACTGTTTTCCACTCGATACGCTCATAACCTTTGTTTCAAGCAAACCGGTGAGATTGACAACCTCATTGCAAGTTGGGAGCAAAGTACTTGGTTGTGTGTGTGCAGGTTCCGCATTGCTACTGGCCGAAGATGAGTCAACAAGTATCGTAAACGGCGCCCTTGTTGGAGTGCTATTAAGCCAGTCCGCATCACCTTCAGTTGTCTATCTCTCCTCCCCAAGAACGATTAAACCTTGGTTTCTTAACTGAGGGGAAACTAGCTGCTATACTCATCACACCTTCCTCTTGGGGTTCCCAACGGGCTGATCATTCACCACGCATCAAGCTAATTTTCTGGCACCGTTGCCGGGGAAGAGTGGAAGACCTCTGCAAGGGTAGTTTTTCGCACGCACATCCTTTACTTTGTTTTATTATTTTGCTTTACTTTATTTATTTTACCTGCATCGTTTTATATCAAAAACCCAAAAAAATTAGAATCCTTGTAGTTGTTATTTCTTTACTTTTAGTTCATCATGTTGTTCCCTAAGTACGTTCTGGAGGACCTCTCAGTAGGTAGTGGTTCAATTATTGGAAAAAGTAATATTGAGGAGTTCTTTAATCACATTAGTATGCATAAGGAAGTTGAGGAAAAATCTTTGGTTGAGCTAGCTCCTAGTATTGAAGTTGCTTCTGCTTATTTGATTCACATGTTGGAAACTAGGTTTGCTAGTCTTAATCCTTTTACACAATACATGTTCCTTAAGCTTCATGAAATTGAAGATCCTGAAAAGAAAGCTTTTATTTTGGAAGCTTTGCGCTTAGAATTTAAAGATGTCGTTATTGAGGCTAGAAAAGTTCTTAAACATTTTAATAAACTCGGTTCTCCTATAAAGGTTATTAGTACAAACGATGAAGGAGCCGAAATACCTATACCTAGCAAGCTCTTGGGATTATGTGAAGCTTTCGAAAATAATTTTGACTGGATCTGTCCCAAAAATCTTTTTTGTGATTTGAGTGAACCAAAGTGTGATCACAAAGGGTCTTCAAAAACTTATGTGTTTGAAATACAATGCCTTATTGATAAGACCTCTGTAGTTGATCTTAATGCTTCTTCTGAAAATACTTGATTCACAATTTTCTGCGCCTAGCTCAAAGGCGTTAAAGAAAAGCACTCTTGGGAGATAACCCAATGTTTATTTTCAGTACTTTTTCTTTTATTTGAGTCTTGGAAGTCATTACTAATATAATGACCGCTCCTTATCCTTTTTATTTTGTTTTTGTGCCAAGAGAAGCCTCTAATTCGAGTGAGGTAAAGATTTGGGGATGTTGCTGTCCTGAAACTGTTTTTGGTGCTGCACCATAAAAATTCGTATAAATTATCTGTATATCTTTTGGACCTGCGCTTTCTTGTGCATATGCCCCAGATTATATCAAAACTTTCGTTAGTTGAACACTTTTTGATTTGAGCAATAGAAAACCCCTCAAAAATTCGACCTTTGTCAGCTATTCTGTTTTGACAGATTTCTGCCAATATTTGTGTTTGCCGCTTTATCGCTTTCTTTTGAGTTCTTTTGATCACGGAATTTTTGGGGAAGTTGCTACAGTAGTATATACTATATATGTGGTGGTTTTGGGTTGAAACCTGAAGCAAAAATAGGTTGATTATATGTTATGCTACACTAATGTTGCTAATAGATTTGTGTTTAGTTTTGTATGAAGGAAGTTTTCAAGTGTAGGGATTGGAGAATGATGAGATGAGTTGAAGAATGGACAAAAGCTCAAGCTTGGGGATGCCCATGCATCACCGCAATAAATATCCAAGAAGTACAAGCGTCAAAGCTTGGGAATGCCCCCGAGGCACCCCTTCTTCATCGGCAAAAATCAGGTCACCTTTCAAGACACTATATTTTTATTGCTTCATGCACTATGTGTTTTTCTTGGAGCGTCAGTTGTTTTAGTTTTCTTTGTTAGTTTGTTTTGTTTGCTGCAATAAATGGTTGGACCCCAACAAATTTCCTTTGGAGGAGATGTACTCGTTTTCATTTGCCAAGAACACTCCGTTTTTCATTCTTACAATTTCACCGAGTGTTCTTCTTTTTCCGCTACTGCTTTCGGTTTTCATTTTCGCCTTGATTTGCGTTGAGACCTTGTCATATCTTTTCATCAAGGTGTATTTTTGCCTCTGATCTTTATTGGTTTTCATCAAAAGAGGTGTTTATAAAAAATTCAAATGGTGTTGGAAAAGAGAAAAAGCTTTGTGCAAAATAGTGGTACAAGAAGGAGCTTGTGTAGACTGCGGCTTAGGCTTTTTCATGTCATGCTTGATGTCTTTTTGATAGTATGCTTAGTGGTTTTGCTATAGCATGACTTGTCCCAAACAACTGAGATTGCTTAATGAGCCTTTGAAAAATCATGCGTTGTTTTTATTGTATGGAAGCATTATTTTGGTTTTCTCCTTGATGCTTTATTTGGGTTGACTTGGCGCATGCTCACACATGTTAGACTCTTACAAAGTCGCCAATAGCCTTCATGATCATTTAGTTTTTGACTTTTGATGGCATCTTATGCTTCTTTTAATGTCGCTTTGTCGCTTTGCATGATTATGGCCATTATTGCTCTCTTAGTTGGTCGCTCCCAGTCTTTTGCTAGCCCTCGCCTTGTACTGAGTATGAGCTCTACTTGTGCATCCAACTCCTAAAAGCCAAAGTTTTCCAAAGTGTCCACCATACATACCTACTAGCAATTTGCTATTCCAAGTAAATTTGACTTGCTTTTATTTTCTCTTCAAATTAAACTCTTACCAGTGTTATGCGAAAATCGGTCAGTAAAGCTCTCACGAACCGGAAGGCATACTTTACTTTTTCCTGTTCTTAAAAATTTGACATTGTGGTCTCTTATGTTGAGTTGTTATGCTTGCAAGTTGTAAGTTGGAGACTAGCCCAGCCATGCAGTCATGGGCAAGCTTTCAACATTGCACTTCTTATTTGACTTGATATCGTTATCTTTCATTTATGGATGCCCGCGATGTGAAATGAATTGGGAATCTTGTGGGGATCATGGAGTTTGTATATGTGTTAGGGAAATGCCGGGCCGCTAATCTAAGCCATGCATAATTCATGGTGGAAATTTGCAGCATACCCATGGTGAACATTCGACGACGCATCTCACAATAAAAAGCTAAACAAATGGCAAATAAAAGAGATGTCGAGGTGTTCATTGTCTGCTTGTCCTGTCATTTTGATGTGGGCTTGTTCCATGTCATCGGGCACGGAGGTACCCCATTGGCGGTTCTCAATGATATGCATATATTTACAATGACAAGAGCCTTTCTTGGGACTCTAAGTAAAGTAGCATGAGGTTTCGGTACTCGTATTCACGAGACACGAGGTTTTCAACTTATGATTTGTCAAGCATATGCATCATAATTGTTCTCGCATTAACTTTAACCATTCAAGATGCTTATGATGGGGGCAATGAGAGCTCAAAGCCGGTAAGTACCATAATTTTTGAAGGTTATAAAACTTGCAATCACTGCTTCCCTCTGCGAAGGGCCTTTCTTTTACTTTTATGTTGAGTCACCACCTTCTATCTTTATGCACCATTAAGAGAGCATAGTTTTCATTCTTAGTATAATGTGCATTGTCCCAAAGTTTTCATTGATTGATTCATATTGTTGGTTTCACTTGTTCTCAAATTATTTGTATCTAGTCGCCCTCTTAAACTTGAAGGTGTCCTATGCATTTATGTTTTGCTTTCTATGAAGGACAAGCTGAAAACCATTTGTATGTTTTTCCTTATGATTTGAACACACATTTGACTTTCATTGTTTCATTTTCATAATCTTTTGTTTGTGTTCATTTGCATGTTTACAACATGGTTGCTAAGTTTCTATTGTCAAGATTATATCTTCATGCCCATGTTTTAAGTTCTTATGATCCCAGCTCACAATTGCTTACATATATGATCAAGATTGTGTAGGTGCATGTCACCTCAAAAATTATTCTTTTGTTATCACTTACCTACTCGAGGACGAGCAGGAGTTAAGCTTGGGGATGCTTGATACGTCTCCAACGTATCTATAATTTTTGATGCTCCATGCTTGTTTTTACACCATTTTCCTAATATTTCGTTACACTTCGTGGCACTTTTATGCATTTTCTGGAACTAACCTATTAACAAGTTGCCACAGTGCTAGTTTCCTATTTTCTGCTGTTTTTGTGTTTCAGAAGTGATACACAGGAAATATTCTCAGAATTGGACGAAACAAGTTTTCTGAAGTCTTATTTTGTCCGGGAGCTTCTAGAGATCCGAAGGAGAGTAGGAGGGGAGCCACAGGGGCCCCACACGCCAGGCTGGCTGGCGTGGCCCAGGCCCTGGCCGCGCCGCCCTGGTGTGAGGCCACCTGGCTCCACCTCTGACATCGCCCCTTCGCCTATAAAGACCCCCCGACGGGAAAAACCTAAGGACCCTATCAATTTTCCAGAAACACATCACGATCTGCCACCGTCATCGACCCAAGATCGGGAGGGTCCAGAAGCTCTTCCCGGCACCCTGCCGGAGAGGGGAATCACCACCGGAGGTCTTCTTCATCGCCATGCTTGCCTCTGGAGCGATGAGTGAGTAGTCTACCTTGAACTATGGGTCCATAGCAGTAGCTAGATGGTTGTCTTCTCCACCATGTGCTTCATGTTTAGATCTCATGAGCTGCCCTACATGATTGAGATCACCGTTATGTAATTCTACATGTTTGGTTTGTTGGGATCCGATGAATATTAGTGTTATGATTGAGTTGCTATACTGAAATATATCTTATGTTATCTCTATGTTGTTTATGCTCTTGCATGCTCTCCGTTGTTAGTAGCTATCTTGGCCGAGTAGTTGCTAGTGACTCCAAGAGGGGGTATTTATGCTCGATAGTGGGTTCATGACTCTATTTAACCTGGGGGAGTGACAGAAACCTCTAAGGTTGTAGATGTGCTGTTGCTACTAGGGAGAAATCAACATTCATATGCTCAAGGGCATATGCTTTGTTTACATACACACTTTGCTTAATGCAATTATCTGTTGTTCGCAACTTAATACTCATGGGGTGTTCGGACGATATCACCGTGAGTGGATTATTAGTCATAGATGCAGTTGGATGGCGGTCTATGTATTTTGTTGTAATGCCCAGAGTTGTCGGTGGAATGGATACCGGGGTATCCCGGTCCACCTGCTCCTGGGCCCCGTCATCGGCCCATCTTCAGCCCAGGCCACGGAGAAGACCCTCACGAGGAGGCGCCTCGTGAGGAGAACGACGACAGAAACCGCTAAGGACCAGAAGACCTCCTCACGAGCCCCTGCTGGTGAGGAGAGGAATCTCGCCCACGTCAGCTCAGCACGTTTGCGTGCAGAGCAAGAAGATAACGGGCAGAAGACCGCGTACCGCCCACGCTACCCCCGATAGGGAGGAGACCAACTTTCGCTGTGTCTGTCCAAAGCGGCACAGTGGCAGTTGGCCACCCCCCTAAATATAGCATGGACGGTGCAGGGCGCCAGAGGAGGACGTCAGCCTCCTCCACCCACTCCTGTGGACCGGCGCCACTACTCTACAAAGACCAAGTCTACCGAAGAAGATAGTCTACAGCTGTCCACCCTTCCTTGGCCGTATGTGTGGCAACCCCTTCCCCAAGAAGATGAGGGGAAGGAGGACCTTGGCGCTATAAAAGGAAGGGAGGTCACCCCTTAGAAGGGGATCGGATCCTAGATCTAATTTCCTCCAAGTCTCTAGCTGGGCAGGCAGGTTCTTCAACCTCTGACCAGTTGGAGCTCTGTACCAAGACCTTGTACTCCTCGCGAGGTGTCGCGTTGAAATACAGGAAGGCAGGAAGTAGGGGTTTTACCTCACCACGAGGGCCCTGAACCTGGGTAAGCTCGGTGTCTCTCTCTCTGCAGTGCGTTGGGCGTTCGATACTCGAGGCTTCCGTCGCCGTGTTTCGTTGCGGTCCGAGATCTCACACGTTCAGCCCCCTGCGTTCGAATCTTTGGGTCCGTTGCGTGGTACCCCGTGTTCTTGCGACACGAAACCCACCGACATTTGGCGCGCCAGGTAGGGGGCTGTGGTGTGTTTTCTCAAAGATCTGCTTCGACATGGCCGACGCCAATGCAAGGCTTGAGCGTCTTCGCCGTCGCAACGCTGTTCGGGGGCAAACCGAGCCCATCTTCCGTCGTCATGAGGCTTCGGCCGAGGAGGAAGAGGAGGAAGATCTGGAGTCCTCCTACCTCCCGTCCGGGCGGACAGAGCCTTCGCTCTCCTTCACCGCCACCGCCACTTCTCGCGCTCGTTCTGGGAGTCAGCTGTCTCCTGCGCAGGCACTCGCCATGGCGCAGGAGCTACTGCGCTATCAACCCACCGACGACGGGCGTGAGGGGTGGCGCGCTCGAATCGCCGAGCTCGTCGCCATCGCCAACGAAGATCCGGCCTTGGGAGGAGCCCAGGGCGCGGGGAGCCCAGATCCGGTGGCGGGACATCGCGTCCCGGGTGCCGGAGATGGAGGGGCCAACAAGGCCAAGAAGGTGGTTTCCCGCGCCGCATCTTCGCCGCGCGGGGAGCCCAGCTGCCAAATCGTCCAACGCGCTCCGGAAGACGCACGCGTCTCCCTCGAGCGCCGCCGTGAAAATCACGACCGCGCCATCGATGACATCGGCGAGGCTGGCAAGAACGTCAGGACCCCCGGCGTCCCGATCTACAACCCCGGGTGTCTTGCCCTTACTCGCCAGCAGCGCTACGTTGTCTGGCCTGACAAGTTCAAGCCGGACATCGCCACGCGCTACGACGGGACCACAAACCCCGTCGAATTCCTCCAACTCTACGTCGTCGCCGTCCAGGCTGCGCGTGGAGATCAGCGCGCCATGGCCAATTGGTTTCCCATGGCCCTCAAGGACGCTCCGCGGACTTGGCTCATGAATCTTCCTCACGAATCCGTGACTTCGTGGAAGGATTTATGTCGTCAGTTCGTGGCCAACTTCATGCCCACGTACGAGCGCCCCGCCACCAAGAATGACCTTAAGGCGGTGCGTCAGTACAAGGGCGAGACGCTGCGTCAATACATCCAGCGCTTCAGTCAGATGAGGAACAAGATTCCCAGGATCTCCAACGAGGAGGTCATCTCCGCGTTCTCCACAGGCGTCTCCGACATCAAGATGCGGGAGAAGCTGTCCGTGAATGATGAGCTGACCTCCGTCGTCAGGCTCTTCGAGATCGCCGACCGCTGCGCCAAGGCTGAGGAGGGGAGGCTCTTCGTGCACAATCAGCCGGAGGCGCCTCCCCCAAAGCCGAAGTCCAAGGACCCCAAGCGAAAGGAGGCTGCTGCCCTTGCGGCGGAGCCCGATTATAAGCAACGCCGCGGGGACCGCTCTGATCGCGATAAAGGTCGACGTCGCCGCTACTGCATCATCCACAAGAAGGACACCCACAATATCGAGGATTGTTGGGTTGTCCGGAAGTTTCACGAGGAAAATGGAGTCGCCAAGCGTCGCGGGGGCGGCCGCAGCAACGGCAAGAGCGGATCCCGGGGCGATCGCCGCGACGACGACCGCGAAGAGGGTCGCCGCCGTGGGGGTCTGTCTCGAGACGATCCCGAGCCGCTGCCGCTGCTCCCACCAGCAAACGATCGTCGGGAGGAGAACCAGGGGGGATATCAAGAGCCACGAGACTTCGTCGCTTCCCTCCTGGGCGGAGCTCAGGCTCCTCTGTCGAATCGACACTTCAAGCAGCTGTCGCGAGAAATCGCGGCGGCGCAGCCCAGCATCGGCAATCGCTTAATGAAGTGGTCACCGTGCAAGATTGGCTTCGACGAGAAGGATCATCCGGCTTCCACAAGGGGTGTGGGCACAATCCCCCTCTTGTGCACGCCAACCATCAACAACGTCGCCGTCAATCGCACTCTCATCGACGGAGGGGCGGGCCTCAACATCATCTCCGTCGAGATCTTCGAAAAGATGCGGGTGCCGTACCACCGGCTCATGCCGACTCGGCCCTTCTTCGGGGTAACCGAGGGATCTACAATGCCAATCGGGCAGGTGAGCCTGCCCGTCACCTTCGGCACCTGGGACAACTACAGGACGGAAAGCCTCGACTTCGACGTTGCATACATCGCCCTGCCATACAATGCCATCCTCGGCTACCCAGCCTTGGCTAGGTTCATGGCAGCAACGCATCATGGCTTCAACGTCCTCAAGATTCCGGGCGCCAACGGCACGATTACCGTGCGCTGCAATGAGAAGGACGCTCTCCGATCAGTTGAGCATGTCTATCGCGAGGCCGCCACCATGTTCCCCGCCAACGAAGATTTACTGGAACACTCCGGCGACCTCGTGAGGAAGAAGCAGCTCGTATCCCAAGAGCGGGCTGCCGTGAAGAAGGCCTCTCTTGAGCCCCACCTGCAGGGCTCATCAGGGAAGAAGTCCGCTGCCCCTACGTCGCCGAGCAAGAACCTGGACCATCCGATGCAAGGCATGAGCATTGGGGAAGCTGCGGTACCCTCAGGCAGGAGGCCCCAGTTTACTCAGGAGCGCTCGACAACCAAGAAGGTCTCGCTCCAGGCCGGGGGCTGCGACAACTTCGTCACCATCGGGGCAGGGCTTTCCCCCAAATAGGAAAGCGCGCTCATCACCTTCCTGCGGGCAAATTCTGACATGTTCGCTTGGACTCCGTCGGATATGCCCGGTGTTCCCAGGGAGGTGATTGAGCACCACTTAGCCGTGTGCCCTCAGGCACACCCCGTAAAGCAGAAGACTAGGAAGCAAGCGCAAGAGAAGCAAGACTTCATCGTCAAGGAGATAGAGAAGCTGAAGAAGGCCAAGTTGATACGCGAGGTGGCCCACCCCACCTGGATCGCTAATCCGGTGGTCGTCCCAAAGGCTAACGGCAGTGGGCGCCTCTGCGTGGACTTCACGAGTCTCAACAAAGCCTGTCCCAAGGATCCTTACCCTCTCCCGAGGATCGATCAAATCGTCGACTCCACCGCCGGCTGCGACCTCCTTTGCTTCTTGGATGCTTTCTCCGGCTATCATCAAATCAAGATGGCAAAGGAGGACGAAGAGAAGACCGCCTTCATCACGCCCTGTGGGGTGTACTGCTACGTCTGCATGCCCTTCGGCCTGAAGAACGCAGGAGCTACATTCCAAAGGCTCATGCGTAAGGCCCTGGGGGCTCAGATGGGAAGGAACGCGGAAGCCTACGTCGACGACATCGTCGTCAAGACTCGCGAGGGTCGCACCTTCATCGAGGACCTGGAGGAAACATTCGTCAACCTGAGAAAGGTAAACATCAAGCTCAACCCCGCCAAGTGCGCCTTCGGCGTACCGTCGGGGAAACTGTTGGGGTTCCTCGTGTCCAACCGCGGGATAGAGGCGAACCCCGACAAGGTCAAGGCCATCGAAGAAATGCGTCCTCCGCGCAATCTCAAGGAAATGCAACGCCTCGCGGGGTGCATGGCAGCCCTGGGGCGCTTCATCGCGAGGAGTGGGGAAAAAGCTTTGCCCTTCTTCAAGCTCATGAAGCGCACCGGGAAGTTCGAGTGGACTCCGGAAGCCGACAAGGCCTTCACCGAGTTAAAAAGGTACCTCACGAGCCCACCGATCATGGTTGCCCCAACCCCCCGCGAGCCCTTGCTACTCTACATCGCGGCAACTCCAAGGACTGCAAGCGCTGTTCTCGTCGCGGAGCGAGGCGTCAAGGTAATCGCCAGGGAGGAGGTCACTCCTCCAAGCTCGGGGGCTCCTCGCGAGGAAGAGGCCGCTTCACCTCCCGCCCCTCGAGAGGAGCCGCCCGAGGGATCTTCACCGATCGAGCCGCTCTCTCAGAGCAACGCTCAAAAGCCTCCTGAGGAGGAGCCTTCCGAGGGTGTCGTCAAGGTGCAAAAGCCTGTGTACTTCGTCAGCACGGTACTGCGCGACGCGCGGGAGCGCTACACTATGCAGCAAAAGTTGCTCTACACCTTGCTCATGGCCTCGCGGAAGCTGCGCCACTACTTCCAGGGTCACCCGATTAAGGTGGTAACCGATCGGCCCCTGGAAACCGTCCTCCGCAACCCCAATGTCACCGGGCGGGTGGCTGAGTGGGCTGTGGAGCTTCAGCCTTTCGAGATCTCCTTCGAAACTACAAAGGTAATCAAGAGCAAGGCTTTGGCCGAGTTCACTGCAGAATGGACTGATCCGTTCGTCGACGAGCCTCCAGAGGTGGAGTCAACTCTCCCTGGAGAGGAGGCCCCAGGCCTCTGGGTCATGCACTTCGACGGTGCCTTCAACCTCCCCGGCGTGGGAGCAGGTGCTGTCCTAACTTCTCCCTCTGGAGACAAGCTCTTCTATGCTGTGCAGCTCTGCTTCAAGCCTAAGAACAAGGTCTCCAACAACATCGCGGAGTACGAAGGGCTACTCGCCGGCCTAAGGGCGGCAAACGCTTTGGGCATCAAGCACCTCGTCGTCAAAGGGGATTCACAGCTGGTTGTGAACTTCTCGAACAAGAGCTACACTCCAAGGGATGAGCACATGGCAGCTTATCTCGAGGAGCATCGAAAGATGGAAAAGCGCTTCCAAGGCTTGGAGCTGAGGCACATCCCGAGGGGAGAAAATGTGGAGGCCGACGAGATCGCCAAGCGCGCCTCTCATCGCCTGGCGCAGCCCACCGGCGTCTTCGAGGAGCATCTCTTCAAGCCGTCCGCCTCTCCACCAACATCCAATTCCCCTCCTCTTTCTGCTTTGCTGCCTCCGCCGGAGCAGGGGGCTCCGGATTGTGGGCCTCCTTCGGGTGACCGCGTCCTTCTGGCATTGGCTCGGCAGGAGGGAGTGGATTGGATCATCGAGCTCAAGGCCTACCTCACCAGCAGCAGGCTTCCTGAGGATGAAGAGGAGGCCGAGAGGATTGTGCGGCAAGCTTCGGGCTACTGCGTCAAGGACGGTGACTTGTACCGGCGTCGCCCAAATGGCGTCGCCCTGAAGTGCATATCAACTCACCAAGGCCAAGAACTTCTAAGGGACATCCATGCCGGCGAATGCGGCCATCATGCCTCTGCTGCGACTCTAGCTGCCAAGGCATATCGAAGTGGCTTCTACTGGCCTTCGGCGCTCGGGGACGCGGCGGAGATGGTCAAGAGGTGCGAGGCGTGCCAATTCCACGCCAAGCAGATACATCAGCCGGCGCAAGAGCTGCGAACCATCCCACTCACTTGGCCCTTTGCCGTTTGGGGGCTGGACATCCTCGGTCCATTCCCCAGAGCGCAAGGGGGCTATCGCTACCTCTACGTCGCCATCGACAAGTTCACCAAGTGGGTGGAGGTGGAACCGGTGTGCACGATCCCCGCGAGGTCCGCAGTCAAGTTCATCCGTGGGCTGGTCTGTCGTTTTGGTGTGCCTAACCGCATAATCACCGACAACGGCAGCCAGTTCACCAGCGGGCTGTTCCGGGAGTACTGCGCATCGACCGGCATCAAAATCTGCTTCGCCTCCGTCGCCTACCCCCGGAGCAATGGCCAAGCCGAGCGTGCCAACGCAGAAGTACTCAAAGGACTCAAGACGAAAAGCTTCAACGCCAAGCTCGAGGCCTGCGGCAAAAAATGGTTAGACAACCTCCAATCCATCTTGTGGTCCATCAGGACTACCGCCGCCAAACCTACTAGAGAGACTCCTTTCTTCCTGGTCTATGGGGCGGAGGCTGTTCTTCCCACCGACATCAAGTTCGGGTCGCCAAGAGTGCTCGCCTTCGACGAAATTCGCCAAGAGGACCTCATCAAGGATCGCCTCCTCCTGCTCGAGGAAGCACGGTGCCAAGCCGCGCTCCGCGCCGCGAGGTACCAGCAAGGACTACGCCGCTACCATAGCCGCAATGTTCGAGCAAGGACTCTGGAGGTCGGCGACCTGGTGCTGAGGAGAATACTCTCTCGCGAGGGCCTGCACAAGCTGTCTCCAATGTGGGAGGGGCCCTTCAAGGTGACGCACATCGCCAGGCCAGGCTCGGCGCGGCTGGAAACCGCAGAAGGCGTGCCAGTGGGGAACCCGTGGAACATAGCTCATCTGCGAAAGTTCTACCCTTAGGTTCCTCACGAGGGGAAAAGACCGTTTTCACGGCACTTGTATCAGCTCAGCCTGCTCTTAAGCACTGATATTAAGTTAACGCGCAATGTAGCGCCTCTGCTTCGGCATGACATCAAAATGGCATGAAGTCCATTTATTTCCTGTTGTACTCCTCGCGGAAGGGGGCTAGGCACGGTGTCTATGCTGGGGCCTTTGCCCGGAAAACAGCAAGCCCGAAAAACCCGAAGGGAGCGAGCTCTGGTCGGGGGCGACGGCCCCGTTAACGATCACCTCTGGATGCCCATGGTGCTTAGTTCCTCGCGAAGTACTCCAGAAAATAAAAAATCTTCGAGAAAAAGTCCAAGGTGTGCCCAAGGCACCCGCTAAGGACCTACCCCTCGTGAGCAACCCTCACGAGGGAGCAAAGACGCGTCGATGCACTAGCATCCGCAGGAAGATTCCCTCTCACGAGGAAGGCCTAACGTGGCAGGATTATTGAAGACCAAGGCCGCTCCGATAAATCTTGCGAAGGAGACGCAGATCCGGAGGTCCGCGCCAGGCCCTTCACCTCATGAGCAATCCTTGTGGGGTGTCGACGGTCTCTGGGCTCTCTTAAGCGTCGACGTTTTCACGTCCGTGAGGGTCCAGCTTCCCTCAACGATGAGGAAGGCCCCGTGAATCGCCACGCGCAGCAATTTGCTCTTAGCTGCTAGCACAGATAGTGCCGCGCTCCTCCACGACGGAGAAGGTCCCTGTGCCGGTCACAGGGGCATCTTATTCGCCTTCTTTTTTCGTTTGTTTTATCAATTTGTTTTTCCGTTTTCGGGGATTCGGGGTCTTTTCTTTTCCAACTCTTTCTTCAACTTCTTGTCTCAGGAATCGTCCACTGTGTCATCGACGCCGAACCCATCCCGAGCTCTGAGGTGGAGGGAGGCTTCCCGTCGATGCCTACAACTCAGCGGGGCTCTCGAGCAAGCGAATGGCCAGGACAATGAAGGACAGCAAGGTGATTAGCAAAAGGATTTCATTAAAATCCCCCAGCGGGGGAAGGAGCGAAGCACGACGGGGCATACCCCGCCGGCAAGGACTACAAGGCAAAAAGGGGAGGAGACTAGCTCCCCTCCCCAGAAGACTACCGCGCCAGCCCCTCCTCTTCAGTGCGCTGGGAGCGGGGGGTAGGTGTGGCGCACTCCGCCGGCGGTGAAGACCCGCAATAAGGCCTCCAGCGTCCCCAGCTTGAAGCGGAAGACGATGTGGTCGCCGACGCAGAGGCGAAGGCTGACGGCGAAAGCCCTCCAGCGGCCGGCGAGGACGACGTTGCCGCCATCCCCGAGGAGGATGTCCACAGGCCAGAAGAGGCCTGGCCTGCTTTGCTCCCCCAGGAGGACCTCCCCGACGGCGTTGCCGTGGGCGTGAATCACCCTCCGGATGGCGTCGGGCAGCCGGAGGGAGTTGAAGCCCGGGGCGTCGACGACGACGAGGAGCTCTAGGAAGCGGGACCCCGGGGCGACGAGGGGTCCCAGCATCGCCGCCGCCAGGTGGCGCGGAGTGGCAACCACTCCATTCACCGGCGGAAGCGGAAGATCTGCAGCAGGAGGAGGCGGGCCCAGGGCGGCCTCCATCTCTCGGAGGGCCCAATCGATGCTCCCCGAGGCGCGGGGAGCAGGCGCCGGCGCTGGCGGCGGCGCGCCAATGCGGAGGGGGCCGCCGGCGCCGGGCGTCCACTGGGCGGCGGCCTTCGCCGTCTTTCCGCTGCCCAGAGGGCGCCCTCGGCGCTTCGCCCCAGAGCTCGGGCCGGCGGCGGCGGCGGAGTTGGAGGGGTCCATGCTCTCAGGGAAGAAGAAGCAGGAGTGGCACCGGAGGAAGGAGGTGAAGTGCCGAAGGTCTCGAGGAGGACCTATTTAAGGGGAACATCCGGCGTCGATGCGTCAAGTCCCAGCGCGGGAACCGAAGCATTGGCGCAGCGCTCCGCAGTCAAGCGACGCATCATTATGAGGGGTGACGCCTCGGAGACTGTGGCGTCGCCGCCGTTTCATCTCACCAGCTGCGGCCGCGCCACGCGTCCGGAGTCTTCACTACTTCACATGGTCCTCTGACCGCGCATTGACGTGTGCCGTTGGAGGGCCCAGCAGCTTCGGGGGCCCCCGTCCCTTCACTTCCTCGAGAGGGCGCGTTTTGGGCCGGGCTCCCGGGGGCTACTGTCGGTGGAATGGATACCGGGGTATCCCGGTCCACCTGCTCCTGGGCCCCGTCATCGGCCCATCTTCAGCCCAGGCCACGGAGAAGACCCTCACGAGGAGGCGCCTCGTGAGGAGAACGACGACAGAAAACCGCTAAGGACCAGAAGACCTCCTCACGAGCCCCTGCTGGTGAGGAGAGGAATCTCGCCCACGTCAGCTCAGCACGTTTGCGTGCAGAGCAAGAAGATAACGGGCAGAAGACCGCGTACCGCCCACGCTACCCCCGACAGGGAGGAGACCAACTTTCGCTGTGTCTGTCCAAAGCGGCACAGTGGCAGTTGGCCACCCCCCTAAATATAGCATGGACGGTGCAGGGCGCCAGAGGAGGACGTCAGCCTCCTCCACCCACTCCTGTGGACCGGCGCCACTACTCTACAAAGACCAAGTCTACCGAAGAAGATAGTCTACAGCTGTCCACCCTTCCTTGGCCGTATGTGTGGCAACCCCTTCCCCAAGAAGATGAGGGGAAGGAGGACCTTGGTGCTATAAAAGGAAGGGAGGTCACCCCTTAGAAGGGGATCGGATCCTAGATCTAATTTCCTCCAAGTCTCTAGCTGGGCAGGCAGGTTCTTCAACCTTTGACCAGTTGGAGCTCTGTACCAAGACCTTGTACTCCTCGCGAGGTGTCGCGTTGAAATACAGGAAGGCAGGAAGTAGGGGTTTTACCTCACCACAAGGGCCCTGAACCTGGGTAAGCTCGGTGTCTCTCTCTCTGCAGTGCGTTGGGCGTTCGACACTCGAGGCTTCCGTCGCCGTGTTTCGTTGCGGTCCGAGATCTCACACGTTCAGCCCCCTGCGTTCGAATCTTTGGGTCCGTTGCGTGGTACCCCGTGTTCTTGCGACACGAAACCCACCGACAAGAGTAAATCTCATAGTGATCTTCTTGACATATCATGTTTATCTTTATTCTATCAATTACCCAACTGTAATTTGTTTACCCAGCATGTGTTATTTATCTTATGGAGAGACACCACTAGTGAACTGTGGATCCCGGTCCTATTTCCATCATATTGCTATCACCTGTTTACTTTACTCGTACTGTTTACTTTACTCGCATACTTTCACTGTTTTCCACTCGATACGCTCATAACCTTTGTTTCAAGCAAACCGGTGAGATTGACAACCTCATCGCAAGTTGGGAGCAAAATACTTGGTTGTGTGTGTGCAGGTTCCGCGTTGCTACTGGCCGAAGACGAGTCAACAAGTATCGTAAATGGCGCCCTTGTTGGAGTGCTATTAAGCCAGTCCGCATCACCTTCAGTTGTCTATCTCTCCTCCCCAAGAACGATTAAACCTTGGTTTCTTAACTGAGGGAAAACTAGCTGCTATACTCATCACACCTTCCTCTTGGGGTTCCCAACGGGCTGGTCATTCACCACGCATCATGTATCAATATTGCAAAGCCAATTAAGGAATTCTCCTCTGTTCTCATTGTGTGCAGGTCCATAGACATTGGTCAGGGTCCATTTAGTACCAGGAAGATTGCATGTAAAATCAATAGTGATTTGGTAGGTGCTTTGACTAGTAACAATGCCAGAAAAAAGATTGCCATTCCATATGGTGATAATGCCCCCGAATTTCCATTGGAAGGAATGTAAGCATAATTATTGAATTTTCTATGACAAAAGTTTTTGAGATATGCCTGGTCAAATGTTTCTCTTTTAGTTTCTTGGAAACATATAATGCCACTGTTGCTTTCTTCAGTTCTTAATCTGATATCATCCCATCTACACTGAGAATTAATGCCTCTCACATTCCAATCAAGAATATTCCAGTTTCTTAACATTGGATAAGATAATATGTTAATGGTGCTTGGTATAGATAAAATAATTATCTATATTGTGTGTGCCAAGTGATTGAAAGATCATGCATAGATGGATGTTGGTCACATAATAATGACATCTCATGGAAGCATATAAAGTATGGAAGTGAAAAACATAACTATACATATCAGTGACCCTCAAATAACTGAGTTCATGAGCATAAGTCTGATAGGGAACTTACTACATAACAAGGTCTGTCCATAGGACTGAAATAACAAAAGTGGAATATGAATTAAGACACATGGCATGTTCCCATAATGCCACATGCATATGGTGATAGATGGTGGACATCCATTTAGCCACTAGTGGAGGTGAGAGCTTCCTCAGTCACTTCACTAGGAGGGACTTGGCATCTTTTTGTGGCAATGGTCTGAATGGTGCATAGAGGCAGCTCAGGTGGTGGGGGGGCAGCTTCATCAATAATCATGGCAGTGTAGTCAGATGTTTTGTTCTTTCCTTTCTTGTTTTTCTTGCTAATCTGTGGCTCTTTGTTCTCAGCTTTCTCCTTGGCAGCAACATTCTTGTATCCAGCATTGATCACAACAATTCTTTTTCTATGATGAACAGAGGACTCATTAGAAGGAGTAGGGTGAATGGTGACTGTAGCCTTTGCTTTCATGTTGACAGAGCCAGATGTATCAGTGTTTAAATCAGCTTGAGAAGTGGCTTAGTCAAGGAGCATAGGATCATCAGGTTCAGATTATTAAGTGATAGAAACAGAGGAGGTCTGCTTGGGTGCAGCAGTGACAGCAAAGATCCTTAGAATGTACTTTCTTTCAGAAGTATCACCATTACCCCCACAACAAACTCCACCTTCACACCAGTGATGACAGTAGGGTTGATAGCATTAAGAATATCAGGTGCCTTGTCAAGAACATTCTGTACCATGCTATGCAGAGCATTGAAAGAGTCAAAAGCCTCAACCATTGGCTGGATGTCAGCAGCAGGAGCAGCCTATGGTGGAGTGTGAACCATAGGGACATCAGGAGCTTGGATTGTTGGTCAGCAGGTGGAGCATCTTGAACAAAATCTGCATCTTCCCAGATTCCGCCAAATGGCAGGTTTGGCATAGGGTGAGGATTTCCCCCATCAGGTGGGAGTGGATCATCATCTCCCCCATTAACACCCAAAAGATTAGCATGGAGGATATAATTGACCACTGTCCATGAATGGCCAGTGCCTTCGTCACTGGTGTTTTCATAGAGGACCAAGCTAATGGGAATATTCAGCATGTTAGGTACTCTGATCTTGACAAGAATACGTGCTCTGTTTGACATATCTCTGTTCCAAACTAGGAAATAACCAAATTCACTAACACATTCTCCGACCTTCTCAACTAACCAAGCTTCTTGTGGGTAGTTAACCATCATAATCCAAACATCGTGGGTGAAAGTGCAAGCACGATGATTTAAGCCACAGTTTTGAGGGATAACACGAAGAACAGATTCACCAACAAAGTAAGGACTATTCTTAATAGTTGTGTCTCTAGCACAAGTATTGCTGAACTGAACCAAGGCAGCACCCATAGCAGATCTGGAGATGGTTTTGACAGCATACCCTTGGTGGTCGAGGAAGTCACAGATTAGCGCAGCATCAGCACCAAAGTGATCAGGGTCGAATGGTGGCTCGAGGACGATGATCACCCAATCATCACAGATGAGCAGAGGAGCGCCACCGAAGACATGTGTGGTGAGGCGGGTAGATGTCCACCCAGTTGGGAACCCCAAGAGGAAGGTATGATGAGCACAGCAGCAACTTTCCCTCAGTTGTGAAACCAAGGTTTATTGAACCAGTAGGAGAAAGCCAAACTTCAGAAGGTTGATGCACGCTAGCTTCGCGACAGCTCCGGACAATTTATATGGTGCCTGATACGTCTCCAACGTATCTATAATTTTTGATGCTCCATGCTTGTTTTTACACCATTTGCCTATTGTTTCGTTACACTTCGTGGCACTTTTATGCATTTTCCGGAACTAACCTACTAATGAGTTGCCATAGTCCCAGTTCCCTGTTTTCTGCTATTTTTGTGTTTCAGAAGTGATACACAGGAAATATTCTCGGAATTGGACGAAAAAAGTTCCTGAAGTCTTATTTTACCCGGAAGCTTCCAGAGATCCGAAGGAGAGTAGGAGAGGGGCCACCAGGGCCCCACACGCAGGGGTGGCGCGGCCAGGCCCCTGGCCGCGCGAGCCTGGCGTGATGTAACAACTCAGAAAATTGTAATCCACTTCATATGAATTAAAGTACCAAATTTTGGACCAAATAAAACTTTCTCAATTCATATTTCATGTATGCATGTATTTTCCATTATATGTCTTTTATGATTTCATGTGTGTGATTATTTGTTGTGCAATAGTTAATTAGTTCTAACTTAACCAACAGAGACATTAGAGAAGGATTATACAAGCCAAAGAAACCAGAAATAAAAATAATAAAGAAAAAGAGAAGGATAAGTTGATCTAGGAAATCTTATTGACTACCCTACTTTGAGCACTTAGAATAAGAAATCTGTAACTCAAGTGGAGGTGTGGTCAGTTAGTTGAGTTTGACCAAGTTGCCTACTAACTCAACCAAGAAGTTTCAAACCAAAATTTAAAATGTAACTCAACACAATCATCAGCCAAACTTTGAATCTGAAACAGTGACATTACCAAAATTTGAAATATGATTTCTGCAAAACTTAACCTTTCTTTGTAACAAAAATATCTCTGGAAACCTTGTCTCATATGTTGACCACCCAAAGTGAAAAATTTCAAAAATTTGAATTTAAATTTCTTGCGGGCATTTGACCGAACACCTGGAGAGCAAAAATCAGAGAAAATCGTGGTTACTGTGAAGATCACTGCTCCCGTGCGTCTCGTGCCTGTAGCCATGCTCGTTGACGATGCCGCGGTCGAGCCCAGCCCCCTCTGCCCCGACCCGAGCCGTGAGAAAGGGAGGAGACGAGGAAGACAGCGCCCGGACCCCCCTCTCTTCTCCTTCTTCCTCTCTGCAAGCTCCCGACCACCGTGACCTCGCCAGCACCGACCCACAGCACTCCGCAGCCGAGACAACACCCCTCCAGCACGCGAGCAAGGCCGTCGAGCCCGGTGTCGCCCGTGCACGTCGCCAGCATGCCCTGCGCCGGCCACCCACTGGGCGCCCCTGTCCCCGCCTCTCTGGCCTATAAAAGCCCCCGCCGATCAAACGACTGAACGCACCCCACTCCCAGCTCGCTCCCAGACATCTTCTCTCCCTCCCTCTCGCTCTCGTTCGACGACGCCTGCACCACCGACGAGGTACTGGACACAAGCCACGCCGCCGCGTTGGACCGCCGCTGGGCGAACGGAAGCTGGGAACTGGAGGAGGAACGCCGCCGGAGTCTTTTCCACCCGTCGCCATCGAGCCCTGCTTCCTCTACGTGCCTCGCCGTCGCCGTCGTCTTCCTTGCCATGCGCAGGTGAGCTTCAACCCTAGCCGATGAATGCGATGCACCAGAGCCGTTGGATTAGAATCCGTTGGTAGCGTACCGGTTCGGTGCGGTTAAGTGATCTGACGAGCGGACCTCACCTGTCAGGTTCAGTTTTATTTCTTTCCCGCCCGGAGCGAAGCGGTATGGGCCGGCCCGTTCGGGTTTCAATTGGATTCGGCCCAGCTAGGATAGAATTAGGTCCGTTTCGTTTTTAATTATTTTCCCGCCGTTTGATTTATTTCAAATAAGTTTCAGAGATGATTTCCAAACTTTAATTCCAAGAGTTTTAGAAATCCATTTTTAGCAAATGAATATGCGTTGGAAAGCTTAGGAAATGCTCTATCCTCTGAAACTGGTTAGAATTCCATTTGAGTTAGGAATTTAAATAATTAAGAATACTTTGACCATAGCTTTATTAATCATATGAAAATTCTAGAAAATTATTTAAACCTCCTAAAATTATGAAACTTGGTTTGTGAACTCACTACTTAACCCCCCTACTGTTAGTCAACCTTAATCAACTCAAACCTTGTTAGTGGTACCAATTAAACCCTAACCCAATTCTAGTTAGTAACATAAAATGATAGATCTCTATCATACACTTAGAATTAATTTGCCCTCAATACCAATTTACTCAATTAGTCAATTTCCACTTGAACTAGCCCCAATACCCATAGCCTAATACCAAGGCTTAGAAAGTAAACAACATAGGGCACATGGTAGAAAAATCTAACTTGCACACTTAATGAAAACTTGGGAGAAAACTTGCAACCCAATTCAAATAAAAACCAACATGAATGCTATTGTTGAAAACAAGTATGTGTGCTTGGTGTGTTGTTAGCATTGTGTAGTGATTGTGTGCTTTGTGTTTATTCGTTATTAGATGCTAGTGTTGCTGAGGAGGATATTGAGGGGGAATATTATCAAGAAGAAGAAGAATACCCTGGACACTTTGCCAACCAAGGCAAGCCATCTTTTGAATCATACTCCACATACCTAGTTTTACTTTTGCATTCTACTTGTTTTAAGTAAATTGCATGATTGAATTGCTAGAGTAGAATGATAGATGTGTAGTGATATCTTGCTTAGCAAGAGCATCAAGCTGAGTTTATCCAACCTTATTTTAGTGGTATCATCACTCCATGTAGTTGCTTAGTCGCTAATAAAATTGGTGCTATCTCTAAGAGGAACCCCATTTGAACTTGGTGACTTGAACTTGAAAAATTGAATTGGAGACCTCTCATACATGATGGTTTTATGAAGGAAAATAATCTTGACTAAGGACTATGGAATGTATTTGCCAAATGATACTAAGTGATGTACTATGTGAGCCAACCATACCGTACGACCACATTACCCCTAAATGGGAAGGGGCTTAGTCCATAGCTTGTTTACCCTAGTGTGGGAGGCCTTGTATCATCCTTTATAGAAGTGCACCGTGCGCGGGTACTTCTGAACCGAGTGGAAATTCCATTCATCTGGCATCCCGGAGCGGGCAAAACTAGAGGCGCCAGAACGGGGATTTCCGTATCTCGGGATCTAGGGAAGGATCCTATACTAGAGTGAGCAAGTGAAAGAGTTTGTTTGATTATCTGAACCTCGCATACTTTGTGTATAACAATCCGTGGATTTCTCCTGGCAGATGTATCGAATCTTGTGGGTAAAGTGTACCCCTCTACAGAGGTTTCAAAACTATTCGAATAGCCGCGTCCACGGTCATGGACAGTTGGCAAACTGTACTTGACTTTTGTCAAGAATATAATAACTTATGGTGAACTTGGTGAATGACATGACTTGGTTTGACATTGATTTTGACATACGTGAAGTTCCTTTTAGATTGAACTGAGAGAACTAAACTTCTTTTCTACCAATGAACATTCTTGGGAAATAAAACTAGCTTTTGCAACTAAACTTAGTGCTTAGTCCACCATATCAACCTTGCATACCTACTTTATCATTTCATTTATAAGATGGTTTGCGAGTGCATCCAATGTACTCATGGCTGTGTCCCTGGCTATCAACTTGGCCAGACTATGGGGAAGAGTATCCGGAGGAAGGTTATGAAGAAGAGTATCAGAACTAAGATCTTCTACTGAGTCGCCATTGCCTGTAGGGTGAAGGCATGGACCCGAAGACGTTATTTCCGCTGCTATATTGTGTTGTAATATGAACTTGGTCACTATGACCATTGTATTTGAACCATCGTATTGTAATGTCTATGGAACTGGTTACCAACTACGTTATGTGTATCACAACAATGATTCTGGGATTGTGGTGGAATGCATAACGGGCACTTCGAATTTGTGATAAATTCGAGGGTGTTACAAGTTGGTATCAGAGCCTAGGCTGACCATAGGAGACCTTAGTTAGAATGGGCGTTAAATGAAACCTTTACAAAAGCAAAGATATAAGTAAGAGTTTGAAATTGCTTAGTCTTTTCCTCTCTATTTACAAAGCTTTGTACCTACTTCAGTTTTTGCCTACTTAAAATTTTGCACACTTGAGTTAATCACCAACTTAATCTAATCTAAAAAAATTTGTAGATGGCACCGGTATTCACTAAGCAGTACCAGTTGGGCCATGGTGGCAGCCTTTGTTTCGAGCGCGACCTCACCACCCTGACCTTGTTCCTGGATCGTCTGTATCCGGAGTTCCAGGGAGCCGTGCTCAATGAGCACCCGGATGGATAGCTACGGTGGCTTATCAGGGCCAGTTGCCATGGCAAGAAGGGAGATTTGAGTTCTCCAAGGATCAAGTTTGAGCTTGTGGAGAACACTTGGGCCGATGGTTTGGTGCGAGGTATGCAGGAGATGCACGCCCGTTTGTGTGGACTGCATGTGGAGGAGATCCAGGGGGAGCGCTTTAGGAACTTTGCTTGGCGTGATGCGGATGGGCGTCCCGCAAACATGCCAGGGCAAAATGAGCCGAGTACCTACATCGATCACATGGACTTCTTGCTGTACTCCACTCAGCAGGAGGCAGATCGTGCCCGTACCAAGGCCAACCTTGAGCACTTCGCACTGGTGGAGGCAAGGAGCACCATCAGGATCCTTGCTAGGGATCGCAAGGGACTTCGCCGCCAGCGCGACGAGAGGGATCAGACCATTGATGAGTTGAAGGCCAATGTGGCTGAGCTGACTGAGTACATTGAGAGTCTAGAGAGCCACCTTGGGGAGGAGGAAGGCATTGATCTTCGCAAGGAGGATAATACCCTCATTAGTGACGAGGACGACTTCATGGAGGACCTCGATGATTCGGAGCATGATGAGGATGCGGGATTCATTGTGGATGGTGAGGAGGAAGACCCCGAGGAGCCCGGAGTTTAGAGTTGGAGAGCCCGTGTTATCTAGTTATGAGTTTACCTTAAGTCACTTCGTGTAGGTGTGAGTTGTATCCCCCTCTCTAGTAGACGAGTCGCAATGGTTTGATGTAAACCATTTGTAATGTGTGAACTCGTATGTATGATATGTTTGATGCTTGTTGAATGAAATATGAATTTGGCCCTTAAGGCCTTAGTAAGACAAAAAAAAATGCATCATCCATGTTCCATTTAAATCTTAGCAAATTAGTTTTTCCCTCTTGTCTTACACACCTTATCTTCAGATGCCGCGAGCACCCCCACCTCCGAACCCGGAAATGGCCGAACTGCTAAGGTTGATCATGGAAGACCGGGAAGCAGCCCGAGCTGAGCGCCAAGCTAACTTGGCCACTCTTCAGCAACTAACCCAGATGGCAATGAACCACAACAATGGCAATGGAAATGGCCATGGTGAAGGAGAGAACAATGGCCATGGTGATCACCGATCCAAGTTAAGGAGTTTCCAAAACACCAACCCACCTATGTTCACTAAGTCTGAAGAACCCTTAGATGCTGATGACTGGCTTCGCACTATGGAGAACAATTTGGCAGTCGCCGAAGTTGGTGAAAATGATAAGGTCTTGTACACCACCCACTATCTTGCTGGAGCCGCAAGAGCTTGGTGGGATAGCACCCGTGCAATGCAAGCCCAAGGGTATATGATGCCTTGGGAGGAGTTCAAGAGCAAGTTTAGCAAAGCCCATGTTCCTTTGGGATTGGTTAAAAGGATGAGAGATGAGTTCAGGAATCTGAAGCAAGGTTCCCTATCTGTGGTTGACTACCGTGACAAGTTCCTTACCTTGTCTAGGTATGCCCCAGATGACACCAACACCACTGAGAAGAAGCAAGAAAGGTTTCTGGATAGACTTCATGATGAGATGCAATGTGTCTTGGTCAGCATTCACTTTGCAGACCTAGAGTCATTGGTTGACTCTGCCATTCAGATGGAAGGCAAACTCAAGCAAGCTGCAGAGAACCGCAAGCGCCATATGATGTATCAAGGCAACTCAAGCAACTCGCAGAAGCCAAGGGGAAATCCACCTATGGGTTTTGCCCCTAGACTTATGAGGCCATCTGCACCTGCTCCACGTCCCAACTATCCCAACCGTCCGCCCGGCAACAACTTCAACCGTGCACCTCCAAGACCTAGTGGCAACAACTTCAACACCAATACCCCTAGGCGAAATGGCGCCCCTGTGCTGCCCAAGCCTGGTGACAAGTCTGGTGTTACCTGTTATGAGTGCGGACTCAAAGGGCACTACTCCAATGAGTGCCCAAAGAAGCTGAATGATGCATCCAAGACCACTGCTCCTGCTCAGCAACAGCGTCGTGTGGGAAATGGCAAGAATTATCCACCAAGGAACTAGCCTCACCCTCGAGGCCGTCTGAACCACATGAATGTTGAAGAAGCTCAGGAGGCAACCGACGTTGTGCTCGGTATGTTCCCTGTTAATTCAGTTCCTGCAAGAGTTCTGTTTGATTCTGGAGCTTCCCACTCGTTTGTTACTCAGTTATTCATTGATAAAAGTGGACTTCAACCAACACCCCTGAAAAATACCATGTCTGTGCAAATACCTGGGTCAATAATCAAGGCTAGTTGGACCTGCTTGGCAGTGCCCATAGAAATCCATGGGATATCATTCTTAGCCAGTTTGATAGTGTTAGGAACCAAGGGATTGGAAGTAGTCCTAGGTATGGATTGGATGTCTCAACACCAAGGAATTATAGATTGTGCCAAAAAGACCATCACTATGAGGAGTAGCCATGGAATTGTAGTAAAGCATGTGTCAGTTAAACCCACCCAAATCCCCAGATGTCATAAGAGTATCTCAGGGCCAACTCTGGAGCAAGTCCCCATCGTTTGTGAATACCTGGATGTTTTTCCCGATGAGCTACCCGGAATGCCACCGGATCGGGATATTGAGTTTATCATTGAGCTTACCCCCGGAACTGGATCCATAGCCCAACGACCCTATCGTATGAACCCAGCTGAACTAGTGGAGTTAAAGAAGCAATTGGATGACCTTTTGAGTAAGGGATTGATTCAGCCAAGTTCTTCTGCTTGGAGATCACCCGTTCTGTTTGTGGATAAAAGTGATGGTTCCAGCCGACTGTGCACTGATTACCGCAAGCTGAATGATGTTACCATCAAGAACAAGTATCCTCTCCCAAAGATTAATGACCTGTTTGACTAATTGACTGGAGCTCGAGTCTTCTCAAAGATAGACCTTAGAACTGGATACCATCAACTGAAGATCCGTGCAACGGATATACCCAAAACAGCCTTCACTACCCGATACGGATTGTATGAGTACACCGTAATGTCCTTTGGATTAACCAATGCCCCTGCTTATTTCATGAATCTCATGAATAAGGTTTTCATGGAGTTCTTGGATAAGTTTGTTGTTGTCTTCATTGATGACATTCTTATCTACTCCAAGTCCGAAGAAGAGCATGCAACCCATTTGAGATTAATCTTAGAGACCCTTAGAGAGCATCAGCTGTATGCCAAGTTCAGTAAATGTGAGTTCTGGTTGAAGAAAGTTGGATTCTTAGGCCATGTATTATCAGCTGGAGGAATATCAGTAGACCCCAAGAAGATCAAATTAGTCATGGAATGGGAAGCCCCTACCACTCAAACTGAGGTTAGAGGTTTTCTCGGATTAGCGGGATACTACCGCAAATTTGTTGAAGGGTTTTCAAGCATTGCCCGGCCAATGACCCAACTGTTGAAGAAGGACAAGAAGTTTGAATGGACCCCTAAGTGTGAAGAGAGTTTTCAAGAGCTCAAGAAGCGATTGGTGACCACACCCGTCCTAACCATGCCCGACATCACCAAGAACTTTGATGTCTATTGCGACGCCTCCAAACTTGGACTTGGTTGTGTGTTAATGCAAGAAGGCAAGGTCATAGCTTACCTCTCCCGGCAGCTTCGACCTCATGAAGAAAATTATCCAACCCACGATCTGGAGTTAGCAGCCGTAGTTCTAGCTTTGAAGACCTGGAGGCACTATCTGATGGGCAACCGTTGCGAGATCTAAACTGATCACAAGAGTTTGAAGTATATTTTCACCCAGAAGGAGTTGAACATGAGGCAAAGAAGATGGATAGAGTTGATCAAGGATTATGATCTGGAAATTCATTATCACCCCGGTAAGGCCAATGTAGTGGCCGATGCATTGAGTAGGAAGCCATGCTCGTTGAATGTGATGATCAAAGAGGAGCAACCCATGCTGCACCAAGAGTTTGAAAAATTTGGATTGGAACTAGTCAGTCAAGGATTCTTAGCCAACCTTGAGTTTCAACCCACCTTGATGAGCCAAATCAAAGAAGCCCAGAAGGGAAATGAGAGTATTGACGGAATTAAGCGCGGAATTAGTTCCGGCAAGGTGCTAGGATTTGAAGAAGATGATCAAGGAGTTCTTTGGTATAAAGGACGTATTTGTGTGCCTGCGGACTCAGAATTGAAGGAAGTTATTATGAGAGAAGCCCATGAGACACCTTACTCCATTCATCCTGGTGGAACTAAGATGTACCAAGATTTGAAGGAACAATTTTGGTGGCATGGAATGAAGCGTGAGATTGCATCGTTCATATCTAAGTGTGATATTTGTCAAAGAGTCAAGGCTGAACATCAACGTCCTGCAGGATTACTGCAACCTTTGCAAGTTCCGGAATGGAAGTGGGAATCTGTTGGAATGGATTTCATCACTGGATTTCCAAGGTCTAGCCGCAGAAATGACTCTATCTGGGTCATTGTGGATAGACTGACCAAAGTTGCCCACTTTATTCCTGTCAAGACCACTTATACCTCAGGACAGCTGGCAGATCTTTATCTATCCAGAATTGTGAGTTTGCATGGAGTCCCAAAAACCATAGTTTCCGATCGAGGAACCCAATTCACCTCAAGATTTTGGGGAAGTTTGCATCAAGCCTTGGGAACCAAATTAGCCTTTAGTACAGCTTACCACCCTCAGACTGATGGACAGACTGAGAGAGTAAATCAAATACTTGAAGATATGTTGAGAGCCTGTGTTCTAGCCTATGGAGCTAAGTGGGAAGATTGTCTGTCTTTCGCGGAGTTTTCCTACAACAACAATTATCAATCTAGTTTGCAAATGGCCCCATTTGAAGCTCTATATGGAAGAAAGTGTCATACCCCTTTGAATTGGTCAGAAACCGGAGACAGACAGATATTTGGACCAGACATTCTACAAGAGGCTGAAGAGAAGGTTCGCCTTATTCGTGATTACCTCAAGGCAGCCCAGTCTAGACAGAAGAGTTATGCCGACAAGAGACGTAGAGAACTGACCTTCCAGATTGGAGATTTTGTTTATCTTAGAGTATCACCCCTCAAGGGAATGCAAAGATTCCAAGTAAAAGGAAAGCTTGCACCAAGGTATATTGGACCCTTCCAGGTACTAAGCCGCAGAGGAGAAGTATCCTACCAGTTGGAAATGCCCCCTGAATTATCTGAAGTGCACGATGTTTTTCACTTGTCTCTACTTCGGAAATGTCTTGAAGTGTCGGAGAAGCCAGAAATCTTCAAGAATATTGATCACCGTTCTGTGGACATCAACAAGGATTTGACCTATCGTGAAGTGCCTATCCATATCCTCGAGGAAGCATATAGAACCACTAGAACCCGAAGCATCAAGTTTCTGAAAGTTCAGTGGAGTAATCACACCGAAGATGAAGCCACTTGGGAACGAGAAGATTACCTTCAGAGAGGGTTTCCCAATCTTTTCAGTTCTTAATTAGTGAATCTCGGGGACAAGATTCTTTTTAAGGGGGGAAGATTGTAACAACTCAGAAAATTGTAATCCACTTCCTATGAATTAAAGTACCAAATTTTGGACCAAATAAAACTTTCTCAATTCATATTTCATGTATGCATGTATTTTCCATTATATGTCTTTCATGATTTCAAGTGTGTGATTATTTGTTGTGCAATAGTTAGTTAGTTCTAACTTAACCAACAGAGACATTAGAGAAGGATTATACAAGCCAAAGAAACCAGAAATAAAAATAATAAAGAAAAAGAGAAGGATAAGTTGATCTAGGAAATCTTATTGACTACCCTACTTTGAGCACTTAGAATAA
Organism: Dactylis glomerata; assembly: GCA_007115705.1. Classification (NCBI taxonomy): domain Eukaryota; kingdom Viridiplantae; phylum Streptophyta; class Magnoliopsida; order Poales; family Poaceae; genus Dactylis; species Dactylis glomerata. The sequence continues at coordinate 775,218 of QXEO01000515.1, forward strand.
GAAATCTGTAACTCAAGTGGAGGTGTGGTCAGTTAGTTGAGTTTGACCAAGTTGCCTACTAACTCAACCAAGAAGTTTCAAACCAAAATTTAAAATGTAACTCAACACAATCATTAGCCAAACTTTGAATCTGAAACAGTGACATTACCAAAATTTGAAATATGATTTCTGCAAAACTTAACCTTTCTTTGTAACAAAAATATCTCTGGAAACCTTGTCTCATATGTTGACCACCCAAAGTGAAAAATTTCAAAAATTCGAATTTAAATTTCTTGCGGGCATTTGACCGAACACCTGGAGAGCAAAAATCGGAGAAAATCGTGGTTACTGTGAAGATCACTGCTCCCGTGCGTCTCGTGCCTGTAGCCATGCTCGTTGATGATGCCGCGGTCGAGCCCAGCCCCCTCTGCCCCGACCCGAGCCGTGAGAAAGGGAGGAGACGAGGAAGACAGTGCCCAGACCCCCCTCTCTTCTCCTTCCTCTCTGCAAGCTCCCGACCACCGTGACCTCGCCAGCACCGACCCACAGCACTCCGCAGCCGAGACAACACCCCTCCAGCACGCGAGCAAGGCCGTCGAGCCCGGTGTCGCCCGTGCACGTCGCCAGCATGCCCTGCGCCGGCCACCCACTGGGCGCCCCTGTCCCCGCCTCTCTGGCCTATAAAAGCCCCCGCCGATCAAACGACTGAACGCACCCCACTCCCAGCTCGCTCCCAGACATCTTCTCTCCCTCCCTCTTGCTCTCGTTTGACGACGCCTGCACCGCCGGCGAGGTACTGGACGCAAGCCACGCCGCCGCGTTGGACCGCCGCTGGGCGAACGGAAGCTGGGAACTGGAGAAGGAACGCCACCGGAGTCTTTCCCACCCGTCGCCGTCGAGCCCTGCTTCCTCTATGTGCCTCGCCATCGCCGTCGTCTTCCTCGCCGTGCGCAGGTGAGCTTCAACCCTAGCCGATGAACACGATGCACCAGAGCCGTTGGATTAGAATCCGTCGGTAGCGTACCGGTTCGGTGCGATTAAGTGATCTGACGAGCGGACCCCACCTGTCAGGTTCAGTTTTATTTCTTTCCCGCCCAGATCAAAGCGGTATGGGCCGGCCCGTTCGGGTTTCAATTGGATTCGGCCCAGCTAGGATAGAATTAGGTCCGTTTCGTTTTTAATTATTTTCCCGCCGTTTGATTTATTTCAAATAAGTTTCAGAGATGATTTCCAAACTTTAATTCCAAGAGTTTTAGAAATCCATTTTTAGCAAATGAATATGCGTTGGAAAGCTTAGGAAATGCTCTATCCTCTGAAACTGGTTAGAATTCCATTTGAGTTAGGAATTTAAATAATTAATAATACTTTGACCATAGCTTTATTAATCATATGAAAATTCTAGAAAATTATTTAAACCTCCTAAAATTATGAAACTTGGTTTGTGAACTCACTACTTAACCCCCCTACTGTTAGTCAACCTTAATCAACTCAAACCTTGTTAGTGGTACCAATTAAACCCTAACCCAATTCTAGTTAGTAACATAAAATGATAGATCTCTATCATACACTTAGAATTAATTTGCCCTCAATACCAATTTACTCAATTAGTCAATTTCCACTTGAACTAGCCCCAATACCCATAGCCTAATACCAAGGCTTAGAAAGTAAACAACATAGGGCACATGGTAGAAAAATCTAACTTGCACACTTAATGAAAACTTGGGAGAAAACTTGCAACCCAATTCAAATAAAAACCAACATGAATGTTATTGTTGAAAACAAGTATGTGTGCTTGGTGTGTTGTTAGCATTGTGTAATGATTGTGTGCTTTGTGTTTATTCGTTATTAGACGTTAGTGTTGCTGAGGAGGATATTGAGGGGGAATATTATCAAGAAGAAGAAGAATACCCCGGACACTTTGCCAACCAAGGCAAGCCATCTTTTGAATCATACTCCACATACCTAGTTTTACTTTTGCATTCTACTTGTTTTAAGTAAATTGCATGATTGAATTGCTAGAGTAGAATGATAGATGTGTAGTGATATCTTGCTTAGCAAGAGCATCAAGCTGAGTTTATCCAACCTTATTTTAGTGGTATCATCACTCCATGTAGGTGCTTAGTCACTAATAAAATTGGTGCTATCTCTAAGAGGAACCCCATTTGAACTTGGTGACTTGAACTTGAAAATTTGAATTGGAGACCTCTCATACATAATGGTTTTATGAAGGAAAATAATCTTGACTAAGGACTATGGAATGTATTTGCCAAATGATACTAAGTGATGTACTATGTGAGCCAACCATACCGTACGACCACATTACCCCTAAATGGGAAGGGGCTTAGTCCGTAGCTTGTTTACCCTAGTGTGGGAGGCCTTGTATCATCCTTTATAGAAGTGCACCGTGCGCGGGTACTTCTGAACCAAGTGGAAATTCCATTCATCCGGCATCCCGGAGCGGGCAAAACTAGAGGTGCCGGAACGGGGATTTCCGTATCTCGGGCTCTAGGGAAGGATCCTATACTAGAGTGAGCAAGTGAAAGGGTTTGTTTGATTATCTAAACCTCGCATACTTTGTGTATAATGATCCGTGGATTTCTCCCGGCAGATGTATCGAATCTTGTGGGTAAAGTGAACCCCTCTGCAGAGGTTTCAAAACTATTTGAATAGCCGCGTCTGCGGTCATGAACAGTTGGCAAACTGTACTTGAGTTTTGTCAAGAATATAATAACTTATGGTGAACTTGGTGAATGACATGACTTGGTTTGACATTGATTTTGACATACGTGAAGTTCCTTTTAGATTGAACTGAGAGAACTAAACTTCTTTTCTAACAATGAACATTCTTGGGAAATAAAACTAGCTTTTGCAACTAAACTTAGTGCTTAGTCCACCATATCAACCTTGCATACCTACTTCATCATTTCATTTATAAGATGGTTTGTGAGTGCATCCAATGTACTCATGGCTGTGTCCCTGGCTATCAACTTGGCCAGACTATGGGGAAGAGTATCCGGAGGAAGGTTATGAAGAAGAGTATCAGAACTAAGATTTTCTACTGAGTCGCCATTGCCTGTAGGTTGAAGGCATGGACCCGAAGATGTTATTTCCGCGCCTATATTGTGATGTAATATGAACTTGGTCACTATGACTATTGTATTTGAACCATCGTATTGTAATGTCTATGGAACTGGTTACCAACTACGTTATGTGTATCACAACAATGATTCTGGGATTGTGGTGGAATGCATAACGGGCACTTCGAATTTGTGATAAATTCGGGGGTGTTACACGTGAGGGCACCTGGGTCCTCCTCTGACATCGCCCCTTCGCCTATAAAGCCCCCCGACGGAAAAAACCTAAGTACCCGATCACTTTTCCAGAACACATCGCGATCCGCCGCCGCCGTCGACCCGAAGATCGGGAGGGTCCAGAAGCTCTTCCCGGCACCCTGACGGAGAGGGGAATCGCCACCGGAGGTCTTCTTCATCACCATGCTTGCCTCCGGAGCGATGAGTGAGTAGTCTACCTTGGACTATGGGTCCATAGCAGTAGCTAGATGGTTATCTTCTCCACCATGTGCTTCATGTTTAGATCTCATGAGCTGCCCTACATGATTGAGATCACCGTTATGTAATACTACATGTTTGGTTTGTTGGGATCTGATGAATATTGGTGTTTATGATTGAGTTGCTATACTGAATATTATCTTATGTTATCTCTATGTTATTTATGATCTTGCATGCTCTCCGTTGTTAGTAGCTATCTTGGCCGAGTAGTTGCTAGTGACTCCAAGAGGGGGTATTTATGCTCGATAGTGGGTTCATGCCTCTATTTAACCTGGGGGAGTGACAGAAACCTCTAAGGTTGTAGATGTGCTGTTGCTACTAGGGAGAAAACAACATTCATATGCTCAAGGGCATATGCTTTGTTTACATTACACACTTTGCTTAATGCAATTATCTGTTGTTCGCAACTTAATACTCATGGGGTGTTCGGATTGATATCCCCGGGAGTGGATTATTAGTCATAGATGCAGTTGGATGGCGGTCTATGTATTTTATTGTAATGCACAGAGTAAATCTCATAGTGATCTTCTTGACATATCACGTTTATCTTTATTCTATCAATTGCCCAACTGTAATTTGTTTACCCAGCATGTGTTATTTATCTATGGAGAGACACCACTAGTGAACTGTGGACCCCGGTCCTATTTCCATCATATTGCTATCACCTGTTTACTTTACTCGCATTGTTTACTTTATTTGCATACTCTACTATTTTCCACTCGATATGCTCATAACCTTTGTTTCAAGCAAACCAGTGAGATTGACAACCTCATCGCAAGTTGGGGGCAAAGTACTTGTTTGTGTGTGTGCAGGTTCCGCGTTGCAGCTAGCAAGCAAAGCTTGGACGAGGCGCCATATATAAATTGTCCGCAGCCGTCGCAAACTAGCAAGCATCACCTTCAGTCGTTTGTCTCTCCTCTCCAAGAACGATTAAACCTTGGTTTCTTAACTGAGGGAAAACTAGTTGCTATACTCATCACACCTTCTCTTGGGGTTCCCAACGGGCTGGTCATTCACCACGCACAAGGACTGTTGCTGGGGGACGAAGAAGAATAATCTCCCTCGTCAACTAGCCATCAGCGCCTCGTCCAGGGCTTTGCTTTGCACCAGCAGCAACGTGGAACCTACACACAACACAACCAAGAACTTTGTTTCCAACTGAAAGGAAGAGATGTCGCCTAGAGGGGGGTGAATAGGCGTTTTAAAAACAATTACGACATTGGCTTGAAGGACTGCGGAATTAAACCAACGTTTATTTTCTTCAAGCACAAAACCTAAATATGCTAGGCTCAACTAAGTGCACCAACAACAAGTAGAGATAAGCAAGATAGCACAAGATATATTTCACAAGTGATAAACAAGATATAAGTACTTCAAGCACGAAGGCTATCACAAGGAAATAAACTCAGGTATAGAGATAACTGAGGCACGCAGAGACAAAGATGTATCCTGATGTTCACTTACATAAAGTAAGCTAATCACCGTTGGAGAGATGCGGGAAACCACGAAGGCCCCCGAACGCCACGAAGGCTCACCTTCTTCTCCGAGTCCCCCACGAAGCTAGGGACCCCTTCTTATGGTTAGCTTTTCCTCCACTCCGGAGATGGCAAGCTCCACAACCACTTCACAACTCCCACGAAGGGGAAGCCCGGGCCTCTTCACAATCTTCCACGAAGAGGTCACCGAGGCACCAATCGCCAAGCCAACTAGGAGGTCACCCTCCAAGAGTAACAAGCTCACGGTCTCTCACTCGAACAAATTGTAATGGAGAGCTCAACACTATGCAAGGATGCAAAGTAAGAACAGAAGGGAGAGTGCTCAAATCCTTCTCTCTCAAATCCCACCAAAGCAGCAAATGCTATGGAGGAGTTAGAGGAAGAACAAGGGTGGAGGTCAACCAATGACTCCAAGATCTAGATCTAATGGGTTCCCCTCATTTAGAGGAGGAATTGATTGGTGGGGATTGTAGATCTAGATCTCCTCTTCCAAATCCCTCAAAAATATGCAAGAATCATAGGAGGGAAGGGAGAGGAAGCAAGCTCAAGAGATTTAACAATGGAGGTGAGAGAAAAGCTCAAGAACACACTTAGAACGCAATTCAACCATTGGGGAAGAAGCCCCTTTTATAGCAAATCAAAATAGGGCCGTTGGGGGCAAATTTTGGGCAAAAACCGGTCAAAAGTCGGTCTCGCTGGGCTCTGCGTCGGACCACCCGGTGCACAGCCCGGCGAGCACCGGGCCTGCGCCGGAAACATGTTCTGGAAGGGTTTTCGGCGTAGCCCCGGTACATGTCGGGACCCCGGGTTCTAAGCTATACAGAGATGTTATGTGTATTAGTCATGCTAGCAACGAGTGATACTGGGGTTACCAGTCCCAGGCCGGAACACCATCGGCAGGCAGGCCGGAATTAAACCATCAGCTCTACACATCTCGAAGCGCCGTGAAACTAATCATAACCAAGATTGCATAACAGAGAGCTCGAGAATCTTAAACCCCTCTCGTGCACTTTATATCCATACACGCATCATGCATGAGATGGGTAACCATAGTTGGTACACAACAGTGACTCTACGACTCAAAGGTAATATTGCAAAGCTCTTACCTGAGCAAAGATCCAACTTATTACAAGCAGAGGTCACTGACCAACATTACATCAAACAACGGAAGGAAGGTTATGCTATTAGACATAGCAAGGATAACATGGCCTAAGAGGCCAGAAGCATAACATCGACAACCCATTCTGCAGCCCCAAGCTACTGTTTGGGAACCCCAAGCTACTCGTCGGTGTCAATCTTCGAACGGAACTCATCTTCTTTGTGGAACTTACTCTGCTGCAAAAATATCAACAAAGGGGGGGTGAGTACATAGGGTACTCAGCAAGACTTACGTATCCTATTAGCTAAACTTGGTTAAGAAAGGCTTTCTGTGGAGTTATTTGCGTAAAGCAATCTTTATCTTCATAAAACAAGTAGAGAAGAAGCTCGACTACTCAAAACATTTAAAAGGGGTAAGAAAGCGATAACTTTGATCATTGAGACAACCACCGAATCAACATCAGCTGAACCTATCCACTAGGATTGCATCCTCGGAACCCCAGAGGAAAACAATCCTACTCACACCTTGGTTTTCAAGTTTTACGATCAGGTTAAAGTTCTCTATGATCAGGCATCTGTCTCCAAGTCGTCCATAACCGTGGACACGGCTTTTCGAAAAGATTTAACCCTGCAGGGGTGTACAACTTTACCCACACGTGACGACCGTCTCCATAGCCACATGACGTCATTCTGTGAGACGCTGGTGGAGTGGTGATCGCCTACAACCTTTACCTCACATCGACCTATTCCATGAGCCACGCCGAAAGGTTCCATCCGCCATCGCAAGACGGCCGTTCTCCGACGTGGAACCGTTCGTTGTGAGTCGAGGTTGGTTTACCAGAGGAATCCACCTCAATCAACCTCGGCCACGTCCCTATATGATGCACCTCTTCCACCATCTCGTTTCACTTTCGATGCATATGCCAAATGGAAAGCCCGAACTAGATAGCTCATGGATAAGTCTAAGCAAGTTAGTGAGTCGACGGGAGTCCCATTCCTCCACGTGTGGTTGTACTCTCAGTCTTGGATCAAGAGACAAGAACTCGGGTCCTAGGGCGACAAGAATGAGTCAAACAACCACATCCCATGTGGCGGCTCATCCAAACCTTTTAGCATGTTTAATCTCATATTCTCATCATTCCACATCATCCTGTCATACTAGATTCATTTGCAGCTCTGATTCATTAACCATATGTACCAGAGTAAACAACTAAGCATGGCTAAGCATTTCAGATATAAAGCTCTAGCGACGCACACAAGCAAAACCTAGTCATGCTAGGAGTAGTGGATCAGGGTATTTAGGCGACAAGAATTGAACATGCTTCAGATAGGATAACTATATCTATCGATAAAAGACAATTGAACCGAGTGGTGCAAAATAGTAAGTTTTAAAATACTTTGAAACATAGGTTCAGAGGGGGGCTGCTTGCCTTGTTGTTGATAACCAAAAACAATGGAAATCTAGGATTCTTCTTCTTGACTTGTTCATTGATGGACGAGTATTGATCATCGGTGGTGTTGATCTTGACATCGGACGCGTTGCTCACATCAACTCCGGATCCTACCGGGGAGAAGTAGAAACACCAAAAAGGAAATAGCATTCAATACATGGCGTAATGCAATGCACATACAAAATGATGATATGACAAGTTGAGGATGCTCAAAATAAACCCTAATACAAGAAGAATAGAATAGAAGGGGTTCGGACGCTTCAGAGAAGCAATCCGACAAACCCTAACTCGAGTTAAAGGGGGGTACGATTAGTTCTTCTATTTAGACAAGGTTTCAAGTTTCTTAACAATGCATGAATTTGACACTAAAATATAGAGCATGTTTTTCTGAACATTTTGATAGGTCATACACCTTTTTCTGATAAACAGGGAATAAAATATGCATTTTACAAGATTAAGACATTTTCTAGAATTCCTAGATTTAGAATAACACGTGCAAGAACTTTTTACACTGAGGCTGTTTGCCCCTCAGAGGCTGACGGGTGGACCCCTGTCCACGTCGACAGGCCATGTTGGCCAGGGCGACTGGGTCAAAGACCCAGCTCGACCTCCTTCCCATGGCGCCAGTGGCCACCGGTGACCAAGCCGAGGCGGCGCTACGGCGCACGCAGAGGTTCGGGAGGAGGGGAAAAAGGTTCGGGTGCTCACCAGGAGCTCGCCGGAATGGTCGGAGGGAGCTGAGGAGGCCGGGCGGCGATGCCATGGGCGCCTGCAGTGATGGCCGGAGCAGCCGCACGTGGGGAAATGGCTCGGGGACGCGTGGCTCCACGGGGAGGACTCCAGACATGCCAGGGAATCTTCCCGGAGCTCCACGGACCGACGGTGAGGACTGGGACGCGGCGATGGAGGTTGCTCCGACCGCTCGGGAGAGAGGAAGAGAGGGCGTGGGAGGAGGAAGGAGTGAGGGGGAGAGAGAGACGGCGGCGGCAGGGGGGTCTTATCCCCTCGTCGGGGTCGGGCGGCGGCGGCCATCTCCTTGCAGGCATCGATGGTGGCCAGCTCGCCACCGAACAGTTTGCCGAACAGAGGAAGACGACGGGGAGGAGTTGGGCTGGGCCACTGGTGGGCTTCGGTAGGGAAAGGAGAGGAGGAAGGTTGGGCTGGAATTGGCCCAAAGCAAGGAAGGTTCTCTTTTTTTTCCAAAATCTTTTTCTATTTTCTGTTTTCCCAAAATCCTTTGCGATTTTACGAAAAGATTTTGCATATTCAATTTTTTTTATGAAAACTTGATCGAAATATACGAAATATATACTGACCTTCAGCAGAAATATTAGAAGGTCGACATAACTTTATTTTGTAAATTTTGAAACATTTTGAGCACATTCAAAATATAATAAGGAGTAGGCATTTTTAGGGTTTTCACTTTATTTTAAATGCAAAATTTTCTTAGTGGAATTTTACATGATGCTAATGATGCAAATGAACTTAAGTACAATCATGGGATGTTACAGCTCTACCCACCTTACAAGAATCTCGACCCCGAGATTCCTAGGTAAGAAAAGAGGGAAGGGGTTTACACAAGTCGTTAGCGATCTTCAGAAGCTCGCGATGATCTGCTTTCTTGAAGAGATTGATCCATGACATCATGAAGCTTTAGTTCCTTCCTTTGTGATTGTTTCTCAACTGCACTAAAGGAAAGAGGGAGCAACTGTAGAGAGGTGGATCTTTGAGAAGATCAAGTACCTCATGATCAACTCATGGAATGAATGATCATAAACATATTTTGAGCTGACAAACATGAAACACCTGAAAGTATGAGAAGGAATGGAAAATTTTCAAATTTGGTACTCGAAGTTGTGAGTACATTTGAATTGTGCTCACAGACCATATAAAGGGAGAGCATTGGAGATGCAATATAGTTGTAGGAAGGGAAGGCTCAAATCTTGTTTGCTTTCTTTGAAAACATGGTTTCTCTTGTCGATATAGCATGTCTAGAACCTTGTTCTACGACATCTCTATATCCTTATTAAAAACTGTATAAAACATTTTTAGTAAAATTCCAGGAAGAGGTAACCCAAAGGAAAGAGTGGAACAATGGCCAACGAAGTGTGGAAGATTAGCCATGGAGTGGAATTCCTCCTGATGGAGTTATTGTCACAAGAGAGCGGTTCTACATGGTTGAGCAGGATACATTTAGAAACTTTGATCCCAATGTTATAGATATCAATATCAAGCTTTAGAATAGCCATCAATTGGTCATCAAGTAAGGGTCAGACTTTAGGATTGGAAAGAGACCATAATGGGTAACCTTTAGGATAAGTCACACAAACATCCTCATGGTGAGTGGTTGTTCTTGGGAAATCAAGGGATGATGGAAATAGGCCTTCCGGCTAATTGTGTAAACCACAACATCAACATTGTCAGATTTTCAAAGAGACCTATGTCAAAACCTTGAAGAACACCAACCATCATTACTGCTTAAGATTCAGCTCTGGTTAGATGGAATCATACTACAGACTTAGTATGTCTGAATAGATAGTTTCGATGGATGTCAGAGAGTAAGGTTGTTGGATTCTCAAGATATGGACTACTACGTAAATCTCCAAAAAGATAAGTAAGATTTGGCTTGCCAAAAGACAATTGCAACACCAGGAGCTTCTTGCAATGAAACACAACTGAGTCCTTATTAGGAAACATCAAAGAAGATAATGAAGTTCTTGGAATTTTTCTCTTCTTGAATAAATCAGTCAGTGGCTTGTTGGGCATATAGAAAATTTTCAAGAAGATGGAGGCAACAACCTGTCATCCCCAGAATAATCCACACATGCATGAACAATTTGAGATGATTCCCGAGGGAACAAAGAAAATTATTCTCGATTTCACGGTGACATGTTTCAGCAATTGCACGTGAACCAAAGAGAGAAAGTCACTTCCAACATCTAGAACACAAACTTTGTGATGACACAAAGATGGTTCCCACGAGTTTCCAACATTAATGCCAAATGTCCAATATGAATATCTTCAAATATGGAGAAAATAAGGATGTCGTCGATGGGCTCAACAACAAGGCTTATTTAGATGCTCCAAGAAGATGGACTCATATGTTGCAGGAACAAGGCAAAAGTATTGGTCAGACCGAAGGAAATGATGATGTACTCAAGTGGAAACCACGAGTAGAAACACCATCAAGATAGTCCTTGGGACTGAGTTTGATTTGACGATAGCCCAAACTCAAATCAAAGATTGGGAACATAGCAAATTCAAAGAAGAAATACTATCTTGCTTCAACACAAAGAAAACTAGACATCCCTTAAGAAGGAACAAAGTCAGATAGAGCGTTTGTCTTTCAACTCTCCAAATTGTTGTTTAAGCTCAACCAACTAGTCCAGGGTATCCAATATAGATTCTTGGAGAAAGAACCGATTCAGGGAACCAGCTTACTCATGAACTTGACAACACGGTCATGTGAAAACATGGCAATATTTCTGGTAAGACCTCTAGAATATCACGAACCATCGGTATGTCACTGAGTTTAAGAGTGAATCTTGCTTTACAAGGAAAGCAATGTGGTCTTGAGAGTTTTGGCACAAACCTAACTATTTGACCAAAGAAGGTGTGCCAGAATGAATGGACTTGGCAACACAGTGAAACTTCGCTTAGTGATCGGTTAACCAATCATGCTAAGAGTGGAGCAAAGAACCTTGGATTTCAAAGCAATAAGAATTGCTAAAGATCTCAGATGGCCACATCAATACGCACACACAACATTCCAAGCATGACCAGCTCGGAGAAAGGGTGAGCAAAGATGTGTAAGAGCATCACTTCATCAAGGTGGCCATGAAACTTGGCACTACCTCTTGGTATAAGAGAGTGTGATACTCTAAGGTGGAACAGATCAGAAGCTGCATAGAGCTCATATTTTGCGGATTACACCACTTTGACCTGGTCCTAGAAATGGACGAGGTTCTGGAGTTTGTTTCTCTAGATATTCGAAGAGAAAGATCTTGACAAGCCATATTAAGTCAATGTTAAACCATTAGCACAAGGGTTCAATGGAATGGATCTTGGGTTAAAGGCCAGCTTCACGTACTGGAATCCAGCACAATCGGGGACCTTCGGTTCAAGTCCAAGGGTAAAAGATAGAGAAAGGAATAACTACAAGATGAGCAACTCAAAGGATGCCATGGGTAGTAATCATGAGGTAGCTTCCAGAACAAGGTATAGCTTTTGACGTACGTAAACAAATAGAGAGGCATACAAGGTGAAAGAAATACTTGAAGCCTAGAACAGAACGATGTGGAACTCTCAAAATAGAGAGATCATGATGGAAAGGAACGTTGTAGTTGCTTCTTCTTGTTTCAGTTGGTAGAATACAAAATACTCCAAAGAGCACAACAGTAGGTCAACTAGTTTAGAAACGACATGCCCACGAGGAACCTAAATTTTGAAGGACCAGAACAGATAGAAAAACCTTTTCCAAATCAACATGAAAGGATAAGAAAGCTCAGAACTAAGATCGATGGAGATAAGGAATAAAAAGAAACCTTACCTACATTCTGCAACTCATTTTAACTTTCAAATAGTTTTCACAAACACTAGACTCAACATCGACCAATAGCAAGGGTTTCCTACAGACAGTCCTGCTCTGATACCAAAACCTGTCAGGACCCCGGGTTCTAAGCTATACAGAGATGTTATGTGTATTAGTCACGCTAGCAATGAGTGATACTGGGGTTACCGGTCCCAGGCCGGAACACCATCGGCAGGCAGGCCGGAATTAAACCATCGGCTCTACACATCTCGAAGCACCGTGAAACTAATCATAACCAAGACTGCATAACAGAGAGCTCGAGAATCTTAAACCCCTCTCGTGCACTTTATATTCATACACGCATCATGCACGTGATGGGTAACCACAGTTGGTACACAATAGTGACTCTACGACTCAAAGGTAATATTGCAAAGCTCTTACCTGAGCAAAGATCCAACTTATTACAAGCAGAGGTCACTGACCAACATTACATCAAACAACGGAAGGAAGGTTATGCTATTAGACATAGCAAGGATAACATGGCCTAAGAGGCCAGAAGCATAACATCGACAACCCATTCCGCAGCCCCAAGCTGCTGTCTGGGAACCCCAAGCTACTCGTCGGTGTCAATCTTCGAACAGAACTCATCTTCTTTGTGGAACTTACTCTGCTGCAAAAATATCAACAAAGGGGGGGGGGTGAGTACATAGGGTACTCAGCAAGACTTACGTATCCTATTAGCTAAACTTGGTTAAGAAAGGCTTTCTGTGGAGTTATTTGCATAAAGCAATCTTTATCTTCATAAAACAAGTAGAGAAGAAGCTCGACTACTCAAAACATTTAAAAGGGGTAAGAAAGCGATAACTTTGATCATTGAGACAACCACCGAATCAACATCAGCTGAACCTATCCACTAGGATTGCATCCTCGAAACCCCAGAGGAAAACAATCCTACTCACACCTTGGTTTTCAAGTTTTACGATCAGGTTAAAGTTCTCTATGATCAGGCATCTGTCTCCAAGTCATCCATAACCGTGGACACGGCTTTTCGAAAAGATTTAACCCTGCAGGGGTGTACAACTTTACCCACATGTGACGACCGTCTCCATAGCCACATGATGTAATTCCGTGAGACGCTGGCGGAGTGGTGATCGCCTACAACCTTTACCTCACATCGACCTATTCCATGAGCCACACCGAAAGGTTCCATCCGCCATCGCAAGATGGCCGTTCTCCGGCGTGGAACCGTTCATTGTGAGTCGAGGTTGGTTTACCAGAGGAATCCACCTCAATCAACCTCGGCCACGTCCCTATATGATGCACCTCTTCCACCATCTCGTTTCACTTTCGATGCATATGCCAAATGGAAAGCTCGAACTAGATAGCTCATGGATAAGTCTAAGCAAGTTAGTGAGTCGACGGGAGTCCCATTCCTCCACGTGTGGTCGTACGCTCAGTCTTGGATCAAGAGACAAGAACTCGGGTCCTAGGGCGGCAAGAATGAGTCAAACAACCACATCCCATGTGGCAGCTCATCCAAACCTTTTAGCATGTTTAATCTCATATTCTCATCATTCCACATCATCCTGTCATACTAGATTCATTTGCAGCTCTGATTGATTAACCATATATACCAGAGTAAACAACTAAGCATGGCTAAGCATTTTAGATATAAAGCTCTAGCGACGCACACAAGCAAAACCTAGTCATGCTAGGAGCAGTGGATCAGGGTATTTAGGCGACAAGAATTGAACATGCTTCAGATAGGATAACTATATCTATCGATAAAAGACAATTGAACCGAGTGGTGCAAAATAGTAAGTTTTAAAATACTTTGAAACATAGGTTCAGAGGGGGGGCTGCTTGCCTTGTTGTTGATAACCAAAAACAATGGAAATCCAGGATTCTTCTTCTTGACTTGTTCATTGATGGATGAGTATTGATCATCGGTGGTGTTGATCTTGACATCGGACGCGTTGCTCACATCAACTCCGGATCCTACCGGGGAGAAGTAGAAACACCGAAAAGGAAATAGCATTCAATACATGGCATACTGCCATGCGCATACAAAATGATGATATGACAAGTTGAGGATGCTCAAAATAAACCCTAATACAAGAAGAATAGAATATAAGGGGTTCGGACGCTTCAGAGAAGCAATCCGACAAACCCTAACTCGAGTTAAAGGGGGGTACGATTAGTTCTTCTATTTAGACAAAGTTTCAAGTTGCGTAACAATGCATGAATTTGACACTAAAATATAGAGCATGTTTTTCTGAACATTTTGATAGGTCATACACCTTTTTCTGATAAACAGGGAATAAAATATGCATTTTACAAGATTAAGACATTTTCTGGAATTCCTGGATTTAGAATAACACGTGCAGGAACTTTTTACACTGAGGCTGTTTGACCCTCAGAGGCTGACGGGTGGACCCCTGTCCACGTCGACAGGCCACGTTGGCCGGGGCGACTGGGTCAAAGACCCAGCTCGACCTCCTTCCCATGGCGCTAGTGGCTGCCGGTGACCAAGCCGAGGCGGCGCTACGGCGCATGCAGAGGTTCGGGAGGAGGGGGAAAAGGTTCGGGTGCTCATTAGGAGCTCGCCGGAATGGTCGGAGGGAGCTGAGGAGGCCGGGCGGCGATGCCATGGGCGCCGACAGTAATGGCCGGAGCAGGCGCACGTGGGGAAATGGCTCGGGGACGCGCGGCTCCACGGGGAGGACTCCAGACACGCTAGGGAATCTTCCCGGAGCTCCACGGACCAACGGTGAGGACTGGAACGCGGTGATGGAGGAGATCGAGCGGCGGCGACCCGGTGGTTGCTCCGGCCGCTCAGGAGAGAGGAAGAAAGGGCATGGGAGGAGGAAGTAGTGAGGGGGAGAGAGAGAGATGGCGGCGGCAGGGGGGTCTTATCCCCTCGTCGGGGTCGGGCAGCGGCGGCCATCTCCTTGCAGGCATCGACGGCGGCCAGCTCGCCACCGAGCAGTTTGCCGAACGGAGGAAGACGACAGGGAGGAGTTGGGCTGGGCCGCTGGTGGGCTTCGGTAGGGAAAGGAGAGGAGGAAGGTTAGGCTGGAATCGGCCCAAAGCAAGGAAGGTTCTCTTTTTTTCCAAAATCTTTTTCTATTTTCTGTTTTCCCAAAATCCTTTGCGATTTTACAAAAAGATTTTGTAGATTCAAAATTGTTTACGAAAACTTGATCGAAATATATGAAATATATAGTGACCTTTAGCAGAAATATTAGAAGGTCGACATAACTTTATTTTGTAAATTTTGAAACATTTTGAGCACATTCAAAATATAATAAGGAGTAGGCATTTTTAGGGTTTTCACTTTATTTTAAATGCAAAATTTTCTTAGTGGAATTTTACATGATGCTAATGATGCAAATGCACTTAAGTACAATCATGGGATGTTACAGTACGAGCGCTGAACCGGCCGGTGTACAGCCCGGTGCCACCGGCCCAAAACCGGCCGCCCGGTGAGAATCCCGGCGGCACCTAATTTGCACCAACTGAAAAACTCGGAAGATGAAAACGGTCATAACTTTTGCGTCCGGACTCCGATTGTAGCAAACTTGGGCTTTTTGAAAAGCTAAGAGAAAGACCTATCCAATGAATCACATAAAGCCCAAGAATTAGTAAGAGGTAAAAAATCAAATAAGGAGAGGTGAGAACCTCCTATAGGAAAGAATCGGTAAATCCTCCAAACCCAAAAACGCAATAAGAGATGCATACGAATTTCATTTTCAATGAACTTGGACTTGTTGGAAAGCTAACAACAAGCTCAAGAACCTCACAAAGAGAAACACCAATAAGCAACAAAGTAGGGAGAAGCAAAGAATGCAAAGGATTGAGCTCCCTAAGACGATGTGATCAAGTTACCCAACCGAAAGCCCCTCTTGATAGTGTGGCTATCTATCCTATAACCCGGTCTCCCAACAAACACCTTGAGACCTGTAAAAGGAAAACCTAGCAAGGATAAACCTTTGCCTTGTGCACCCCGCTTGATCTTGATGATGATGCTTCATGCTTCCATCAAGCCGGAATGCTTCACTTGATCATTGTTGCTTCGTGAAGACTTCCAATATGCTCGCCCATACACCACTATGGGATACCTTCACTAAGGCATGTCTTCACAATTCCATTATCACCAAATGGATGACAAGCTTCAAGCATATGATCTTCTCGAGATGCTTATCTTAAAACTTGCACTTCTCAACCTTGATGACAACCACCACTTGATGTCATCCTTTCATGGGCTATATGAAATCTCACTAGTGATGCATATCCATGACACAATACCTAACCCACATAGACAACACAAACACACATATGTAATGGGTTAGTTCACAAAGCATAATTGACAAATCATACCATACCATAAGACCGATTGGTCCCAAGTGGCACATTCCTTATGCTTCATGTGTTGACCAAACTAGAATCCAATCTCTGATCTTTGCCTTGGTCAACCTTGAATCTTCTCATGCTCTATCACAATATCTTGAGCCACATAAAGAATTCTTCATTTAATTGCATGCTCTAGGTATTTGTATATCATATCTCAACTCATGAGACCATCATGACCTCGACATAGAGCCATATCTTGAATTCTTCTCTTGTAACCAAACTCTCAAGATCTTGAGACACCTTGGCTAAACACATAAGCTAGAGCACGGATTACTTGAGTTCTACACAAGAACTACATCTTTATTTCTTCTTCTTGATGATATTGGATTCATCTCTTCTTATTCAGTGATCTTGAGCCAATACTTAAGATATATGTTTATCTTCATGGCATCCAAGCCTTGAATCCAACACACGGACTTCAAGCAATTCCTATGAACAATTCCTTCATAAAAAGCTCAATGAAAACATTAGTCCATAGGGATTGTCATTAATTACCAAAAACACACTTAGGGGCAATTTACCCTTACACCAATTTACGATGAGGTTGTCAATCTCACCAGTTTGTTGTAAACAAAGGATTGAGCGTATCGAGTGGTAAACAGTAATAGTATGCAAGAATGTAAATAGAGCGAGTAAAAGTAAAACGGTAATAGCAATGTAAAGGAAATTGGACCGGGGTCCATAGTTCACTAGTGGTGTCTCTCCATAAGATAAATAACAACATGTTGGGTAAACAAATTACACTTGGGCAATTGATAGAATAAAGATAACGTACATATGTCATGAGGATCACTATGAGATTTACTCTGGGCATTACAACAAAATACATAGACCACCATCCAACTGCATCTATGACTAATAATCCACTCGCGGGGAGTCATCCGAGAACCCCTTGAGTATTAAGTTGCGAACAACAGATAATTGCATTAAGCAAAGTATGTAATGTAAACAAAGCAAATGTCCTCGGACACAAGATTGTTGTTTTTTCCCTAGTGGCAACAGCACATCTACAACCTTAGAGGTTTTTGTCACTCCCCCGGATTACAGGAGGCATGAACCCAACTATCGAGCATAAATACCCCCTCTTGGAGTCACTAGCATCTACTCAGCCAAGATATCTACTAGCAACGGAGAGCATGCAAGATCATAAACAACATAGAGATAACATAAAGATATAATTTCAGAACATCAACTTGACATAGTACCAATACTCATTGGATCCCAACAAACACAACATGTAGAATTACACAAAGATGATCTTGATCATGATAGGCAGCTCACAAGATCTAAACATGAAGCACATGGTGGAGAAGACAACTATCTAGCTACTGCTATGGACCCGTAGTCCAAGGTAGACTACTCACTCATCGCTCTGGAGGCAGGCATGGAGATGAAGAAGACCTCCGGTGGTGATTCCCCTCTCTGGCAGGGTGCCGGGAAGAGCTTCTGGACCCTCCCAATCTCGGGTCAACGACGGCAGCGGATTGCGATGTGTTTCTGGAAAATTGATTAGGTGTTTAGGTTTTTCCCATCAAGGAAAATATATAGGCGGAAGGGTGGCGTCAGGAGGTGGGCCAAGTGGCCTCACCCCCTGGTGGCGCGGGCCAGGGCTAGGCCGTGCCACCCTAGGGTGTAGCTGGCCTGTGGCCCCCCTCCATCTCATATTCGGTCTTCGCGAAGCTTCGGTAAAAATAGGAGGTTCGGCTTTTGTTTCGTCCAATTCTGAGAATATTTCCTGTGTAACTTTTCTGAAACACAAAAACAGCAGAAAAGAGGGAACTAGCATTGTGGCATCTCGTTAATAGGTTAGTTCCGAAAAATGCATAAAAATGCCATGAAGTGTAACAAAACACAAAGCAAATGGTGTATAAACAAGCATGGAGCATAAAAATTTATAGATATGTTTGAGACGTATCAAGCATCCCCAATCTTAACTCATGCTCGTCCTCGAGTAGGTAAGTGATAACAAAAAAATAATTTTTGATGTGACATGCACCATCACAATCTTGATCAACAAGGTAAAGCATTGAGTGCTGAAATCAAAGTATTTAAAGCATGGGGATGAAAGACATAATTTTGATAATAGAAACTTAGCAACCATGTTATAACATGAAAAGTAACACAAACGAAAGATCATGAGTAATGAAACATTGAAAGTCATGTCTGTGTTTCAACCATATGGAAAAACATATCAAAGTGGTTTTTAGCTTGTCCCTCGTGGAGTAGCAAAACATAAATGCATAGGACACCTTCAAGTTTAAGAGGGTGACTAGATACAAATAATTTAAGAACAAGCAAAACCATAATCATGAATCAATCAATAATAAATTTTGGGACTATGCACATTATACTCAGAATGACAACTATGCTCTATACGGTGCATAAAGGTAGAAGGTGAAGACTCAACATAAAAGTAAAAGAAAGGCCCTTCGCAGAGGGTAGCAGTGATTGCAAGTTTCATAAACCTTCAAAAATTATGGTACTTACTAGCTTTGAGCTCTCATTTCCCCCATCATAGGCATCTTGAATGGTTAAGGTTAATGCGAGTACAATTATGAAGCATATGCTTGACAAATCATAAGTTGAAAACCTCGTATCCTGTGAAGTACGAATACCCAAACCTCATGCTACTTGGCTTAGGTCCCAAGCAAGTTCTTGTCATTGTAAGCATACATGTATCATCGAGAATCGCCAACGGGATACCTCCTGCCCGATGATATGGAACAAGCCCACATCAAAATGACAAGACAAACAGACAATGAACACCTCGGCATCTCTTTTATTTACCATTGGTATAGCTTTTTATTGTGAGATGCGTCGTCGAATGTCCACTATGGGCATGCTGTAAATTTCCACCATGAATGATGCATGGCTTAGATTAGCGGCCCAGTCATTTCTCTAACACATATACAAACTCCATGAACTCCACAAGATCCCAATTTATTTCACATTGCAAGTATCCATAAACAAAAGATCACGATATCAACTCAAATGAGAGAAAGTGCAATGTCGAAAGCTTGCCCCATGACGGCATGGCTGGGCTAATTTCCAACTTACAACTTACAAGTATAACATCAACATAAGAGAGCCACAATGTCAAAATTTTAAAAGCAGAAAAAGTAAAGTGTGTCATCAGGTTCGTGAGAGCTTTACTGACTAATTTTCACATAACACCAAAAAGAGTTTAATTTGAAGGATAGATAAAAGCAAGTCGAATGTACTTGGAATAGCAAATTGATAATAGGTATGTATGGTGTACACAATGGAAAAACTTGGTTTTTAGGAGTTGGATGGATGAGTAGAGCTCATACTCAGTACAAAATGAAGGCTAGCAAAAGACTGGGAGCGACCAACTAAGAGAGCAATAACAGCCATAATCATGCATAGCGACAAAACATCATTAACCGAAGCATAAAGTGGTATCACAAGTCAAAAACCAAATGATCATAGAGGCTATAGGCGACTTATTTTGTAGTCAAACATGGTGTAAGCATGCGCCAAGTCAACCTAAATAAAGCATCAAAGGAGAAAACCACAATAATGCTTCCACATAATAAAAACAACGCATGATTTTTTCAAAGGCTCATTAAGCAATCTTAGTCATTTGAGACAAGTCATGCTACAGCAAAAACTACTAAGCATACTATCAAAATGACATCAAGCATAAAATGCAAAAGTCTAATGCCACAGTCTAAACAAGCTCCCTTTTTGTACCACTTTTGGCATACATTTTTTCTCTTTTCCAACACCATTCAAACCTTTCTAATTCAAATCTTTTGATGAAAACCAACATGGAATAAAGGTCAAACTACACCTTGATGCAAAGATATAACAAGATCTGAACAAAAACCAAGGCAAAAAATGAAAGCTAAACGCAGTTCTAGAAAAAGAGAACACTCGTTGAACGATAAAAGTGAAAACTAGAGTGTTCTTGGCAATGAAAAACGGAGTTCATTGATGCGTGGTGAATGACCAGCCCGTTGGGAACCCCAAGAGGAAGGTGTGATGAGTATAGCAGCTAGTTTTCCCTCAGTTAGAAACCAAGGTTTAATATCGATCAGGAGAGGAGAGACAATGACGACTGAAGGTGATGCTTGCTAGTTTGCGACAGCAGCGGACAATTTATATATGGCGCCTCGTTCAAGCTTTGCTTGCTAGCTGCAACGTGGAACCTGCACACACACAAACAAATACTTTGCTCGCAACTTGCGAAGAGGTTGTCAATCTCACCGGTTTGCTTGAAACAAAGGTTATGAGTGTATCAAGTGGAAAACAGTAAAAGTATGTGAGTAAGTAAACAGTGCGAGAAAAGTAAACAGGTGATAGCAATATGATGGAAATAGGACCGAGGTCCACAGTTCACTAGTGGTGTCTCTCCATAGATAAAATAGCACATGCTGGGTAAACAAATTACAGTTGGGCAATTGATAGAATAAAGATAACGTGATATGTCAAGAAGATCACTATGAGATTTACTCTGGGCATTACAACAAAATACATAGACCGCCATCCAACTGCATCTATGACTAATAATCCACCCCCGGGGATATCAATCCGAACACCCTAGAAGTATTAAGTTGCGAACAACAGATAATTGCATTAAGCAAAGTGTGTAATGTAAACAAAGCATATGCCCTTGAGCATATGAATGTTGTTTTCTCCCTAGTAGCAACAGCACATCTACCACCTTAGAGGTTTCTGTCACTCCCCCAGGTGAAATAGAGGCATGAACCCACTATCGAGCATAAATACCCCCTCTTGGAGTCACTAGCAACTACTCGGCCAAGATAGCTACTAACAACGGAGAGCATGCAAGATCATAAACAACATAGAGATAACAAAAGATATAATTCAGTATAGCAACTTAATCATAAACACCAATATTCATCGGATCCCAACAAACCAAACATGTAGAATTACATAACGGTGATCTCAATCATGTAGGGCAGATCATGAGATCTAAACATGAAGCACATGGTGGAGGAGACAACCATCTAGCTACTGCTATGGACCCATAGTCCAAGGTAGACTACTCACTCATCACTCTGGAGGCAAGCATGGCGATGAAGAAGACCTCCGGTGGCGATTCCCCTCTCCGGCAGGGTGCCGGGAAGAGCTTCTGGACCCTCCCGATCTTCGGGTCGACGGCGGCGGCGGATCGCGATGTGTTCTGGAAAATTGATCGGGTACTTAGGTTTTTTTCCGTCGGGGGGTCTTTATAGGCGAAGGGGCGATGTCAGAGGAGGGGCCAGGCGGCCACACATGGGGGTGGCGCGGGCCAGGGGCTGGCCGCGCCACCTGTGCGTGTGGGCCCCTAGTCCCTCGCCTCCTACTCTCCTTCGGATCTCTGGAAGCTTTCGGGTAAAATAAGACTTTAGGAACTTGTTTCGTCCAATTCTGAGAATATTTCCTGTGTATCACTTCTGAAACACAAAAACAGCAGAAAATAGGAAACTGGCACTGTGGCACTTGTTAATAGGTTAGTTCCGGAAAATGCATAAAATTGCCACTAAGTGTAACGAAACAATAGGCAAATGGTGTAAAAACAAGCATGGAGCATCAAAAATTATAGATACGTTTGAGATGTATCAAGCATCCCCAATCTTAACTCCTGCTCGTCCTCGAGTAGGTAAGTGATAACAAAAGAATAATTTTTGAGGTGACATGCACCTACACAATCTTGATCATATATGTAAGCATTGGTGAGCTGGGATCAATAGAACTTAAAACATGGGCATGAAGATATAATCATGACAATAAGAACTTAGCAACCATGTTGTAAACATGCAAATGAACACAAACAAAAGATCATGAAAATGAAACAATGAAAAGTCAAATGTGTGTTCAAATCATAAGGAAAAACATACAAATGGTTTTCAGCTTGTCCTTCAAAAGAGAGCAAAACATAAATGCATAGGACACCTTCAAGTTTAAGAGGGCGACTAGATACAAATAATTTAAGAACAAGTGAAACCAACAATATGAATCAATCAATGAACTTTGGGACAATGCATATCACACTAAGAATGACAACTATGCTCTCTTAATGGTGCATAAAGAAAGAAGGTGGTGACTCAACATAAAAGTAAAAGAAAGGCCCTTCGCAGAGGGAAGCAGTGATTGCAAGTTTTATAACCTTCAAAAATTATGGTACTTACCAGCTTTGAGCTCTCATTGCCCCCATCATAA
This sequence comes from Dactylis glomerata, assembly GCA_007115705.1. Classification (NCBI taxonomy): domain Eukaryota; kingdom Viridiplantae; phylum Streptophyta; class Magnoliopsida; order Poales; family Poaceae; genus Dactylis; species Dactylis glomerata. The sequence goes on from QXEO01000515.1 coordinate 797,944, forward strand.
GCATCTTGAATGGTTAAAGTTAATGCAAGAACAATTATGATGCATATGCTTGACAAATCATAAGTTGAAAACCTCGTGCCCCGTGAATACGAGTACCCAAGCCTCATGCTACTTTACTTAGAGTCCCAAGCAAGGCTCTTGTCATTGTAAGTATATGCATATCATTGAGAACCGCCAATGGGGTACCTCCGTGCCCAATGACATGGAACAAGCCCACACCAAAATGACAGGACAAGCAGACAATGAACACCTCGACATCTCTTTTATTTGCCTTTTGTTTAGCTTTTTATTATGAGATGCGTCGTCGAATGTTCACCATGGGTATGCTGCAAATTTCCACCATGAATTATGCATGGCTTAGATTGGCGGCCCGGTGTTTCCCTAACACATATACAAACTCCATGATCCCCACAAGATTCCCAATTTATTTCACACCGCGGGCATCCATAAACAAAAGATCACGATATCAACTCAAAAAAAAGAATTGCAATGTTGAAAGCTTGCCCCATGACAGCATGGATGGGCTAGAATCCAACTTACAACTTGCAAGCATAACAACTTAACATAAGAGACCACAATGTCAAATTTTAAGAACAGGAAAAAGTAAAGTGTGCCTTCCGGTTCATGAGAGCTTTACTGACCGAATTTTGCATAACACTGGTAAGAGTTTAATTTGAAGAGAAAATAAAAGCAAGTCAAATTTACTTGGAATAGCAAATTGCTAGTAGGTATGTATGGTGGACACTTTGGAAAACTTTGGCTTTTAGGAGTTGGATGCACGAGTAGAGCTCATACTCAGTACAAGGCGAGGGCTAGCAAAAGACTGGGAGCGAGCAACTAAGAGAGCAATAATGGCCATAATCATGCAAAGCGACAAAGCGACATTAAAAGAAGCATACGATGGCATCAAAAGTCAAAAACTAAATGATCATGAAGGCTATTGGCGACTTTGTAAGAGTCTAACATGTGTGAGCATGCGCCAAGTCAACCCAAATAAAGCATCAAGGAGAAAACCAAAATAATGCTTCCATACAATAAAAACAACGCATGATTTTTTCAAAGGCTCATTAAGCAATCTCAGTTATTTGAGACAAGTCATGCTAAAGCAAAACTACTAAGCATACTATCAAAAAGACATCAAGCATGACATGAAAAAGCCTAAGCCGCAGTCTACACAAGCTCCTTCTTGTACCACTATTTTGCACAAAGCTTCTTCTCTTTTCCAACACCATTTGAAATTTTTAAACACACCTCTTTTGATGAAAACCAATAAAGATCAAAGGCAAAAATACACCTTGATGAAAAGATATGATAAGATCTGAACGCAAATCAAGGCAAAAACGAAAACCAAAAGCAGTAGCAGAAAAAGAAGAACGCATCGATGAACGATAAGAGTGAAAAACTGAGCGTTCTTTGCAAATGAAAACAAGCAACTTCTCCAAAAGAAATTTGTTGGGGTCGAACCATTTATTGGAGCAAACAAACAAACTAAACCAACTAAAAAAACTAAAACAACTAACACTCCAAGAAAAACACATAGTGCATGAAGCAATAAAAATATAGTGTTTTGAAAGGTGACCTGATTTTTGCCGATGAAGAAGGGATGCCTCGGGGGCATCCCCAAGCTTTGACGCTTGTACTTCTTGGATATTTATTGGGGTGATGCATGGGCATCCCCAAGCTTGAGCTTTTGTCCATTCTTCAACTCATCTCATCATTCTCCAATCCCTACACTTGAAAACTTCCTTCATACAAAACTAAACACAATTCTATTAGCAATATTAGTGCAAGCATAACATATAATCAATCTCTATTTGCTTCAGGTTTCAACTCAAAACCACCACATATATAGCATATACTACTGTAGCAACCTCCCCAAAAGTTCCGTGATCAAAAGAACTCAAAAGAAAGCGATAAAGTGGCAAACACAAATATTGGCAGAAATCTGTCAAAACTGAACAGCTGACAAAGGTCGAATTTTTGAGGGATTTTCTGTTGCTCAAATCAAAAAGTGTTAAACTAAGAAAAGTTTGGATATAACCTGGGGCATATGCACAAGAAATCTCAGGTCCAAAAGATAAACAGAGAATTTTTACGAATTTTTACGGTGCAGCACCGAAAACAGTTTCAGGACAGCAACATCCCCAAATCTTTACCTCACTCAAATTAGAGGCTTCTCTTGGCACAAAAACGAAATAAACAAGATAAGGAGCGGTCATTACAGTAGTAATGACTTCCAAGACTCAAATAAAAGAAAAATTACTGAAAATAAAATATTGGGTTATCTCCCAAGAGTGCTTTTCTTTAACGCCTTTGAGCTAGGCGCAGAAAATTGCGAATCAAGTAATATCAATAGATGAAGTGCTAGTTACCTCAGTAGGCTCTTTGAAGGTTCCCGAAGATGATTCAACCTGCAAGTTACCCTTAGTGGAACTAAGAGTCTTACCAATCTTAAGAACATGTTGAGATTTAAGCGCAAAAACCTTGGGAACATACATAAATTTTTGCTCTTTTCCAACAAACACTTTCTCCTTCTTAAATTTAAGAGAAGAGAAGATTAAGCTAAGAGTTTCCATAGACTCCTCTAGTTTACCAATCCTTAAGTTTTGAATGTCATGAGTAGTGCTAGCCTCTAAAATGGTAATTCTCTTACCAATGTTTTCTATTAATTCACTAACGTGGCTAGCATCTTCTAGGATACTTGGCAAACTTTTCTCTAAAGAGTTGAGCTTTTCTACCACCTCTTCCAAGGTGGTCTCAGTTTTAGCAACATGAATAGGTGGTATTCCCACTAAACTTTCAATTATAGTGCATGCTTCTCCAGCGGGAGTACCCAGAAAATTACCTCTTGTAAGAGTATCAAGAACATACCTATTCCAACTGGATATACCAACATAAAAATTTCTAAGGAGGATCGTGGTAGAGTGCTTTTTGGTACACCTTTGATGAGCATTGTTAATACGGTACCAAGCATCTTTTAAACTTTCTCCCCCTTGTTGCTTAAAACTACGAACTTCTACTTTAGGATTACTCATTTTTTAAAAAACTAAAAGCAGATAAGTAAAAACAACTACCAAGGATTCTAATTTTTTTGGGTTTTTGATATAAAGCAATGCAGGTAAAATAAATAAAGTAAAGCAAAACAATAAAACAAAGTAAAGAATGTGTGTGCGAAGAACTCCCCTCGCAGAAGTCTTCTCTTCCTCCCCGGCAACGGCGCCAGAAAATTAGCTTGATGCATGGTGAATGACCAGCCCGTTGGGAACCCCAAGAGGAAGGTGTGATGAGTATAGCAGCTAGTTTTCCCTCAGTTAGAAACCAAGGTTTAATATCGATCAGGAGAGGAGAGACAATGACGACTGAAGGTGATGCTTGCTAGTTTGCGACAGCAGCGGACAATTTATATATGGCGCCTCGTCCAAGCTTTGCTTGCTAGCTGCAACGTGGAACCTACACACACACAAACAAATACTTTGCTCCCAACTTGGGATGAGGTTGTCAATCTCACCGGTTTTCTTGAAACAAAGGTTATGAGTGTATCGAGTGGAAAACAGTAAAAGTATGCGAGTAAAGTAAACAGTGCGAGAAAAGTAAACAGGTGATAGCAATATGATGGAAATAGGACCGGGGTCCACAGTTCACTAGTGGTGTCTCTCCATAGATAAAATAGCACATGCTAGGTAAACAAATTATAGTTGGGCAATTGATAGAATACAGATAACGTGATATGTCAAGAAGATCACTATGAGATTTACTCTGGGCATTATAACAAAATACATAGACCGCCATCCAACTGCATCTATGACTAATAATCCACCCCCGGGGATATCAATCCGAACACCCTCGAAGTATTAAGTTGCGAACAACAGATAATTGCATTAAGCAAAGTGTGTAATGTAAACAAAGCATATGCCCTTGAGCATATGAATGTTGTTTTCTCCCTAGTAGCAACAGCACATCTACCACCTTAGAGGTTTCTGTCACTCCCCCAGGTGAAATAGAGGCATGAACCCACTATCGGGCATAAATACCCCCTCTTGGAGTCACTAGCAACTACTCGGCCAAGATAGCTACTAACAACGGAGAGCATGCAAGATCATAAACAACATAGAGATAACAAAAGATATAATTCAGTATAGCAACTTAATCATAAACACCAATATTCATCGGATCCCAACAAACCAAACATGTAGAATTACATAACGGTGATCTCAATCATGTAGGGCAGCTCATGAGATCTAAACATGAAGCACATGGTGGAGGAGACAACCATCTAGCTACTGCTATGGACCCATAGTCCAAGGTAGACTACTCACTCATTGCTCTGGAGGCAAGCATGGCGATGAAGAAGACCTCCGGTGGCGATTCCCCTCTCCGTCAGGGTGCCGGGAAGAGCTTCTGGACCCTCCCGATCTTTGGGTCGACGGCGGCGGCGGATCGCGATGTGTTCTGGAAAATTGATCGGGTACTTAGGTTTTTTTTTCTGTCGGGGGGTCTTTATAGGCGAAGGGGCGATGTCAGAGGAGGGGCCAGGCGGCCACACACGGGGGTGGCGCGGTCCAGGGGCTGGCAGCGCCACCTGTGCATGTGGGACCCTGGTCCCTCTCCTCCTACTCTCCTTCGGATCTCTGGAAGCTTCCAGGTAAAATAAGACTTCAGGAACTTGTTTTGTCCAATTCCGAGAATATTTCCTATGTATCACTTCTGAAACACAAAAACAGCAGAAAACAGGAAACTGGCACTGTGGCACTTGTTAATAGGTTAGTTCCGGAAAATGCATAAAAGTGCCACTAAGTGTAACGAAACAATAGGCAAATGGTGTAAAAACAAGCATGGAGCATCAAAAATTATAGATACGTTTGAGACGTATCATTCATCTCCTCCAAGAGGAATTTGTTGGGGTCCAACCATTTATTACAGCAAACAAAACAAAAGAAAACTGAAGCAAGAGTAAAGACGCTCCAAGAAAAATGCATGGAATATGAAGCAATAAAAATATAGTGTCTTGAAAGGTGACCTGATTTTTTCCGATAAAGAAGGGGTGCCTCGGGGGCATCCCCAAGCTTTGACGCTTGTACTTCTTTGATATTTCTTGGGGTTCATGGACATCCCCAAGCTTGAGCTTTTGTCCATTCTTCATCTCATCTCATCACTCTCCATTCCCTACACTTGAAAACTTCCTCCATACAAAACTTCACACAATTCTATTAGCAACATTAGTGTAAGCATAATAATAAATCAACCCTTTTGGTTCAGATTTCAACTCAAAAACACCACATATAAAGCATATACTACTGTAGCAACTTCCTCAAAAGTCCTCGGATCAAAAGAACTCAAAACTAAAGCGATCGAGAGGCAAACACAAATAGTGGCAAAAATCTGTCAAAACATAACAGCTGACAAAGGTCAATTTTTTCGAGGGTTTTCTGTTGCTAAAATCAAAAAGTGCAAAACTAATGAAAGTTTGGAAATAACCTAGGGCATATGCACAAGAAATAACAGATCAAAAAAATCTGAGAATTTTCACAAATTTTTATAGTACAGCACGAAAATCTGTTTCAGGACAGCAACTTTCCCAAATCTTACCTCCCTCAAATTAGAGGTTTCTTTTGGCACAACAACAAAATAAAATTGATAAGGAGAGGTCATTATAGTAGTAATAACTTCCAAGACTCAAATAAAAGAAAAAGTACTGAAAATAATACATTAAGTTATCTCCCAATAGTGCTTTTCTTTAACGCCTTTGAGCTAGGCGTAGAAAGTGGAAAAAAGTATTATCAAGCGATGAAGCATCAAGTTCATAATTTGCTCTAAGAATAGAGTCAAAAAGTAATTTCTTCCTCTTTCTAGGGAAGTGTTCCATACCTTTCTTTAGTGGAAAATGATATTTGATGGTGCCTTCCTTCATATCAATGATGGCACCTACAGTTCAAAGAAAAGGTCTTCCCAAAATAATAGGACATGAAGCGTTGCATTCAACATCCATAACAAGAAAATCAACGGGAACAAGGTTATTGTTAACCATAATAAGAACATCATTAATTCTTCCCAAAGGTTTCTTCTTAGCAACATCAGCGGGAGGAACATCAAAATAACACTTTTCAAGCGGTGGTAAAGCAAGCATATCATAAATTTTTCTAGGCATAATAGAAATACTAGCACCTAGATCACATAAAGCATGGCAATCAAAACCATTAACATGCATATCAATGATGGGTTCCCAACCATCTTCTAACTTGTTGGGAATAGATGCCTTTTGTTTTAACTTTTCCTCCCTAATTTGCATGAGAGCATTTGTAATATGCTTAGTAAAAGCAACTATAAAGGAACTAATTTTTTTTGTGTTTTTGATAAAAAGATGCAAGAAAAAATAAAATAAAGCAAAACAATATGAAATTAAAAGATTGAGTGTGTGAGACTCCCCTTGCACAAATCTTCTTTCTCCCCGACAACGGCACTAGAAAAAATGCTTGATGCGGGTAGATGTCCACCCAGTTGGGAACGCCAAGAGGAAGGTATATGATGAGCACAGCAGCAAGTTTCCCTCAGTTGTGAAACCAAGGTTTATTGAACCTGTAGGAGAAAGTGAAACTTCAGAAGGTTTATGCATGCTAGCTTCGCGACAACTCTGGACAATTTATATGGCGCCTCGTCCAGGGCTTTGCTTTGCACCAGCAGCAACATGGAACTTGCACACAACACAACCAAGAACTTTGTTCCCAACTTACGATGAGGTTGTCAATCTCACCGGTTTGCTGTAAACAAAGGATTGAGCGTATTGAGTGGTAAACAGTAATAATATGCAAGAATGTAAACAGAGTGAGTAAAAGTAAAACGGTAATAGCAATGTAAAGGAAATTGGACCAGGGTCCATGATACGTCTCAAACGTATCTATAATTTTTGATGCTCCATGCTTGTTTATGCACCATTTGCCTTGTGTTTCGTTACACTTCATTATTATGCTCCATGGTGTTTTTGAGTTGAAATCTGAACCAAAAAGGTTGATTCATTATTATGCTTACATTAATGTTGCTAATAGAATTGTGTGAAGTTTTGTATGAAGGAAGTTTTCAAGTGTAGGGAATGGAGAGTGATGAGATAAGATGAAGAATGGACAAAAGCTCAAGCTTGGGGATGCCCATGTCACCCCAAGAAATATCCAAGAGGTACAAGCGTCAAAGCTTGGGGATGCTCCCGAGGCACCCCTTCTTCATCGGCAAAAATCAGGTCACCTTTCAAGAGACTATATTTTTATTGCTTCATGCACTATGCGTTTTTCTTGGAGCATCATTTTGATGTGGGCTTGTTCCATGTCATCAGGCAAGGAGGTACCCCATTGGCGATTCTCGATGATACATGTATACTTACAATGACAAGAACTTGCTTGGGACCTAAGCAAAGTAGCATGAGGTTTGGGTATTCGTACTTCACGGGACACGAGGTTTTCAACTTACGATTTGTTAAGCAAATGCTTCATAATTGTACTCGCATTAACTTTAACCATTCAAGATGCTTTTGATAGGGGCAATGAGAGCTCAAAGCTAGTAAGTACCATAATTTTTGAAGGTTTATAAAACTTGCAATCACTGCTTCCCTCTGCGAAGGGCCTTTCTTTTACTTTTATGTTGAGTCTCCACCTTCTACCTTTATGCACCGTCTAAGAGAGCAGAGTTGTCATTCTGAGTATAATGTGCATAGTCCCAAAATTTATTATTGATTGCTTCATGATTATGGTTTTGCTTGTTCTTAAATTATTTGTATCTAGTCACCCTCTTAAATTTGAAGGTGTCCTATGCATTTATGTTTTGCTACTCCATGAGGGACAAGCTGAAATCCACTTTGACATGGTTTTCCATATGGTTGAAACACACACGTGACTTTCATTGTTTCATTATTCATGATCTTTTGTTTGTGTTCCTTTTCATGTTATAACATGGTTGCTAAGTTTCTATTATCAAGATTATATCTTTCATGCCCATGTTTTAAGTACTTTGATCTTAGCACTCAATGCTTTACCTAGATGATCAAGATTGTGATGGTGCATGTCACCTCAAAAATTATTCTTTTGTTATCACTTACCTACTCGAGGACTAGCAGGAGTTAAGCTTGGGGATGCTTGATACATCTCAAACATATCTATAATTTTTGATGATCCATGCTTGTTTATGCACCATTTGTCTTGTGTTTCGTTACACTTTGTGGCATTTTTATACGATTTCCAGAACTAACCTATTGACAAGATGCCATAGCGCCAGTTCCCTATTTTCTGCTGTTTTTGTGTTTCTGAAAAGGTACACAGGAAATATTCTTGGAATTGGACGAAACAAGTTCGGAAACTCCTATTTTGCCCGAAGGAAGGACGAGGACCGAACGGGAGGTAGAGGGGGGCCAGAGGGCACCCTCACCATAGGCTGACGCCCCCCCCCCCCCCATGGTCGTGCCGGGGGGTGGTGAGGCCCCCCTGGTCCACTAATGACGACACCCTTTCGCCTATAAAAAGCTTTGGGATAGAAAACCCTAAAACAATCGGCGTTTTTCCCAGAAATGTTTCGTAGCTCCGCCGCCGCCGACGATGAATTTCGGAGGACAGAAGTCTCTTTTCTGGCACCCTATCGGGACAGAGAAGTGCCCTCAGAGCCATATCCATCGGTCTCCATCGCCGTCTCCGCCGTCTCCATCGACCTCACTGCCATTTCCATCATCGTTGCTACCTCCGATGATGAGGAGGGAGTAGTTCTCCCCCGAGGCTGAGGGCTCTACCGGTAGCTATGTGGTTCATCTCTCTTTCCCATTATGTGATATATATGTGATCGTGAGCTTTGTATCTAGTTGAATTGGTAGATGCTATATTTCAGATATTATGCTACTCCCGTGCTTTATATTTGTACTCTTCGGAGACACCTTGCATCATGATGTGAAGGTGACAGTGTGCGCATTATGTGTGTCTTTTTTGGTTAATGTCTCTATGAAATGTTGGTGTTTGTTGGAACCATCTAGTGCGTTCATGGTGACAGTGACAATCTAGTTTGGGGAAATATGTACTTTGAGGAGTGCTTCATAGCCCTACGCATGATTAGTGTTTGTTTTCCATTGGAGAATTGTTTAGAGTGGCATAGTGAAGTTAGTATCTATTGGTTAAATTATGTTATATTTGTTGGGAGTGTCCACTAGTGAAAGTATGATCCCTAGGACTTCTTTCTAAGCATTAGAACACCGTTTACATTCAGTTTTGTTACATGTTTGCTTGCTGCCATTTTTATTTTAGATTACATTTACTACTTATAATCATCACTACTACTTGTATTTCACTATCTCTTCGCCGAACTAGTGCACCTATACATCTGACAAGTGTATTAAGTGTGTTGGGGACACAAGAGACTCTCTGTATCGTAATTGCAGGGTTGCGTGAGAGGGATAGCTTTGACCTCTTCCTCCCTGAGTTTGATAAACCTTGGATGATCCACTTAAGGGAAACTTGTTGTTGTTCTACAAACCTTTGCACTTGGAGGCCCAATACTGTCTACAAGAATAGAAGTGTGCGTAGACATCAGTCAACAGTTTACTAGTGGTGTCTCTCCATAAGATAAATAACAGCATGCTCGGTTTACAAATTACAATTGGGCAATTGATAGAATAAAGATAACGTACATATGTCATGAGGATCACTATGAGATTTACTCTAGGCATTATAACAAAGGGATTTCTATTTTCGTGCCCTCAGGTCCTTAGTTGTACTCAGTTTTCCCCAGCCGCTTAGTTTTTCCTCAGTTTTCCCTAAGCCCTTGTCTGAAACCCTCAGAAGGAGCTCGGATGGGAGGATTCCTGTTTAGTTGACCGTTCCGTGCTGATGAGTGGGCCCATGCCATGTGGGCCGCATCGTGTGGGGCTGGTAGAAAGGGACCGCGTGGGACAGGACAAGACTGTGTTTGGTCATACGAGCGTAGCTGGGGCCGTAGCGTGTGGGGCTGTAGCGTATGGAGCCGTGTGGGTCTGGGACGTGGGCACGAGTGGTTTCGGTCTCTTTCGCCCAGATTAGCAGTTTTCAATGCACCTTTTTCCTCTCTCTCGCTCAATCTCATTCATTCTTGATTGCCCAAATTGGTAGCAAATCTAGAGCAGCTTCTCCTTCTATTTTTTAATGCCATTCATTTCTTTATGCCTTCGTTTTTACCCAATCAGGTACTCCCTCCGATCCATATTACTCTTCACTAATACGGACGTATCTACCACTAAAATGTGTTTAGATACAACCACATTAGCGAAGAGTAATATGGATCGGAGGGAGTAGGAAATCTAGGGCACAAATCCAGAGAAAATATACGATAAGCTACATACAGCAGCCAACATAGCATAGATATATGGGATCACGACAGATCCAACAGTACTACCGAGATCCAACATAAGCTACTCCTACATTTTACATGGGATTAAGCTTGGAGGCTGCGCAGGTGAATCCCAAGTGCTTTGTGTTTGGCCATGAATGCATACACGTTCACGGTCATTCCAACTCTAGCGCCGCCTCTGCCAATGGATTCAGCATGGTTCACCATGCAGTTGAAGTCGGTGGCGCGGAGCCTCCTGTTGCAGAATGGGCACCTGTAAATGCCTCCAGCAAAGTGGCGATCGTAATGGCTGGACTGCAGCCTCCTGAGGACGTGACGAGTCTTGGTGTCGAAGGACTCATCATCGCTGTCGACGTCGCTACCCTGCACCTGTCACATAGCACCAAAGATCGAAAAACACGGAGTCAATTGCAGCGATGATGGAATAGAGAGTGAACAAAAGATCATGCATGATAATATGGGCACGAAAAAAAGAGGTAGCCTCAGTTACATTGGACGCACTTATATCCAGGATTTGGGTCAGTGAACCAAAGATCATGCACAACAAATTTGTACACACCAATTGTTCACAGACCAAACCCTGAATCAATTTGTGCCCAAATATTCATCATCATCGGCACAAATTAACCGGATGGGATTGATTACTCACATAAGTTAACCGAATCTTAAACAAAAGCAAATCACAAACACTAATAACGCAAGATCTAGAACTAGGAACAGACGAACCCTAATAACGCAAGATCTAACATGCAAGATCTAGAACTAGGAACAGAGGAACCCTGTTAACGCAAGATCTAACACAAAGGGATTGAACTAGGAACAGACGAACCCTATTAATGCAAGATCTAACACAAAATAATAGAACTAGGAACAGACGAATCCTTATAACGCAAGATCTAACACAAAAAGGATTGAAATGGAATAAGAACAAGGGAACAAAGGGTTACCTCCTCGTTGTTGATGATGCTGGTGTCATAGGGGTTCTCTGGGGCGACGTACGGCTCTTGTTCGTACGGGTCCCAATTGACGGGGAACTGGACGGGGGCCTGGACGGCGGCGGCGGCCAATGCGCCAGCGGCTGATGCGCCGGTGGCTACATCGAAAGCAGCGACGGGGGCCTGGATGGCGGCGGCGGCCGATATGCCGGCGGCTACATCAGAAGCAGCGACGGGGTCCTAGACGGGGGCGGCGGCCGATGCGCCGGCGGCCGATGTGCCGGTGCCTGATGCGCCGGCGGCTACGTCGGAAGCGCCGACAATGGACATGTCATTCGTCTCCATCGCTGGGGTTTTTTCTTCGGGATTTTTTCGACACGAAGTAGAGAAGATGATGGGACAGGAGAGGCGGTTGTAGTGAGAATGAGAGAGTGGGCGAGCGTCGAGGGAGAGAAAGAGGGGCGCTATAAAGACGAAGGTGGCGTTTGGTGTACCGCAACACGCATCCGCTATAAAGGCGGCTGCAGCGTGCACCGCGATACGAGGCTAACCCTTCGATGTTTGGTGTACTCAGTTCTAACCTCGGGCCTTATACAGAAATTTTATCTGTACTCAGTTTTCCCCTCGAGTACTTAGACTGGCAAGTGCAATATACTCAGTTCTATCCTCAAGTAGCTGGTCAACAGAGAGTCAATAAATGAGATTAACATAGCTAATTGAGTCATTTCATGCGCAAAAAAATCCAAAAAAATAAAAACATAGTGGCACCTACTCATGGAGTCTTCCTACGCAACCTGCCACCTTGAACAAACATAGATAAATCATGTTTTACCACAAATTGCCACTTCTCAGAATCACTAGTATCTATGAAGATGCATGGTTTTCCACTCAAACCCCTTTGCAAAACATCTTCCCCAAAACATAGTTTATCTAAATGAGGCCATAATTGTCATACTCGTGTATATTTAAATTGCAAATAATTTGATGTAGCCCAATATGAATTATATTGTACAAAAAACGCATTTTTCATTTTGTAATTCTTTTGTTTGAATTCCTTAGTCTATTTACTATTTATGTGCCCTTGGTTTCTTAGTACTACTCAGTTTTGCCCTCAAGTACTATCACAAATGCTCACAGAATCCCAAACTTATCCTGATTGATTGAGCCGTTGTCACACGGATCGACTCCACCAACCGTTGATCCACTGATCTAACGGGCAGTATACCCCTATCTGTCTCTTCGTGGCCACCCCTCTCTCTCTCTTCGTGGCCACCCCGCTCTCTCTCTGTTGGTGGATCAACGGTTGGTGGAGTCAATCCGTGTGACAAGAGACATGCATTTATGGATTATTTTGCCACGTAACTATATTCCCTCTATTTATGCATTATTTTCCACAATTTAAAAATGTTAAACTAAAAAGTGGTATAATTTTGGTGTAAACAAGAGGCATACATATTTGCGGATTTCGGTGAATGGATTATTTATCACCCCTCTAACAATTATCAACTATCTTTAGCATTCCTTTTCTTTTAGGGAATATAGTTTTGGTAATTTGAAACGGCCCAAAAGTGGTATAATTTTGGTAGAAACATGAGACATACATATTTGGCATATTTGGGGGATTTTGGTGAATGGATTATTTATCACCCCTCTAACAATTATCAACTATCTTTAGCATTCCTTTTCTTTTAGGGAATATAGTTTTGGTAATTTGAAATGGCCCAAAAGTGGTATAATTTTGGTAGAAACATGAGACATACAAATTTGGCATATTTGGGGGATTTCGGTGAATGGATTATTTATCACCCCTCTAACAATTATCAACTATCTTTAGCATTCCTTTTCTTTTAGGGAATATAGTTTTGGCAATTTGAAATGGCCCAAAAGTGGTATAATTTTTGGTAGAAACATGAGACATACATATTTGGCATATTTGGGGGATTTCGGTGAATGGATTATTTATCACCCCTCTAACAATTATCAACTATCTTTAGCATTCCTTTTTTTAGGGAATATAGTTTTGGCAATTTGAAATGGCCCAAAAGTGGAATAATTTTGGTAGAAATATGAGACATACATATTTGGCATATTTGGGGGATTTTGGTGAATGGATTATTTATCACCCCTCTAACAATTATCAACTTTCTTTAGCATTCCTTTTCTTTTAGGGAATATAGTTTGGGATATAGTTTTGGTTATTTGAAACGTCCCAAAAGTGGTATAATTTTGGTATAAACATGAGACATACATATTTGTGGGATTTTGGTGAATGCATTATTTGTCACCCCTCTAACAATTATCAACTATCTTATTCTCTAACACTTATTTTTTTTGGTACTTTCGGTGAATGCACACACTAACTTTGAAAACAACTACAAGTACATGTAACTGACTAATGGATTTGTAACAAGGGATCCCTTGTAACAACTTCTAGCTCTTGATGAGCAATGATAAGAATCCGATCGCAATTATATAACAAAAAAAACAATCAGCCATCAGATTAGCTTGCTTCTTCAACTCGATCAGCTGCTTTAACTGCTTGTTCATTTTCTTCAGTTCTCCCTTCACTTCCACCAGTTCTGCATTGGGAGCATTAGGCATAATTGGAACGGCTCCTCTCTCCGCCGCATTCTCTACAGCAAGTCCCCCCTCCCAAATTGTGCTCCCCAATAGCGCCAATTGATTCCTGCAATTTAAGCCTCTGAACGTACACATCGATCCACTCGAAACACCTGCATTTATTTAGGATCTAAAAACAACAATGTGAACCCTAAATACCAAATTCAAGGGAATAACAAGAAAATCGAGAGAAAACAGAGCAATTGGAGCGAGATCTAACCTTATCCCCCTCTCTATATGGCAAGCTCTCGCATGCAAGGAACTCACGTCCATGGTTGCCGTTGTCATCCGTCTTACAGATCGACCGCTTCAGAGGCTCCTGGTGTGGGCAGTTAGGGCATCTTGTCAAAGGCACGGGTCCATACTGCAGCCATGAAGAACGAGAGGTCAAAGAGAAACTAGACATCACCCGCCTGCCGGAGAAGGGCTGCCGCTGGCGGAGAAGAAGAACAATGGGGCACAGGGAAAGAAAGGGGAAGCAATGGCACGGGCATGGGCACGAGCGTGGGGCTGGCTCGGCCTCCCATTTTGCAACGGTCACCTGGATAAGCTGTGGGTCCGGCGCGCTAACGTGGACAAGTTGTGGGTCCCATGATGATCTGGATAAGTGGAGACATGTCCACTGTGGGGCACCAACAGGGGCCCCACTTGCTAGCACCAACAAATGGTCAACTAAATGGGATTCCTCCCGTCCGAGCTCCTTGTGAGGGTTTCAGACAAGCGCTTCGGCAAAACTGAGGAAAAACTAAGCGGCTGGGGAAAACTGAGCACAACTAAGGACCCGAGGGCACGAAAATATAAATCCCTATAACAAAATACATAGATCGCCATCCAACTGCATCTATGACTAATAATCCACTTGCGGGGAGTCATCCGAGAACCCCTTGAGTATTAAGGTGTGAACAACAGATAATTGCATTAAGCAAAGTGTGTAATGTAAACAAAGAAAATGTCCTTGGACACAAGATTGTTGTTTCCTCCCTAGTGGCAACAGCACATCTACAACCTTAGAGGTTTCTGTCCATCCCCCAGATTACTAGAGGCATGAACCCAACTATCGAGCATAAATACCCCCTCTTGGAGTCACTAGCATCTACTCGGACAAGATATCTACTAGCAACGGAGAGCATGCAAGATCATAAACAACATAGAGATAACATAAAGATATAATTTTAGAACATGAACTTGACATAGTACCAATACTCATCGGATCCCAACAAACACAACATGTAGAATTACACAAAGATGATATTGATCATGATAGGCAGCTCACAAGATCTAAATGTAACATCCCAAGATTTTATCAAATTTTGGGGGAATTTTTTTGCTTTTGATTTGCTTGTGTTGATTGAGAATTCATAGGGATTTAAAACTTTTGAGTTTAATTGAAAGCTTTATTAGAAAACCTATTTCAAACTCTCTATTATTTCTTGAATAACTCCTTTGAGAAAAACCAAATATCAAAATATTATTTTCTTGCTAAGATTCAAAACTTATGCAAGCTTGCTTGCAAAGGAGTGACTCACAAAGATATTTTATATTTACAGGAGATTGCCTTTTCAAAACTAAGTTTGAAAGATTATTTCAAACATTATTTGATGAAGTATTTTCACTAGAAGAACTATCTTCTAAACCCTAATTTCTATTTCTTTATGCAAGTAATCCACTTTGCTAAATTTATAAAGCATTGTTCAAAATCCTATTTTTGTTTTAAGAACATGTTTATTGATGGCTTAGGACAATGTGCTGGATTTTAGAAAATTTTAGAAGTTGATTTGAAGTGATTTGGTGCATTTTTGAAAAAGATAGAAAACAAAATAGAAATAAAAAAACAGGAAAAAGAAAAAGAAATAAATAATAATAATAAAAGGCCGCGGGGACCGATTTGGCCCAGCCGCGAAATCGGCCCATGGCCCATCCCAGTTTCTTCCAAAACGGTACGTCGGGACATCCTCCACTCACTGACATGTGGGGGCCACATGTCATCCCTATCCTCCAGCGCCAGAGCTCCTCCTCTGCATGGAATCCTCCTCCGCCGTCCATCGCCTCGCCCCGAGCCACAAACCCTAACCCCCTCCACACATCCTAGCCACTGTAAAATGTCCTCGTCCCCCGCCTCTCTCTCTTTTTCTCGATTTTCTCTGAAACCCTAATCTAAATCGACCCCGAGCCTAACCATCTGGCTGCCGCCGAAACTTCGGCGAGCAATCGCCGCGCCTACTAACCACCTCGAGCTCGCTGGCTTCGCCACCATGGTCACCTCGTCGCCCTGCACTCCCTAGAAGAAACGCCGCGCCCTCTCTCATCCTGCAGACACCGTGCACCAACGCGTCCAGAGCGCCCTGAAGAATGTCTCCGCTCTAGCCGCCTCTTCCTCGCTCACCAGGGAGCAATCGGCGTCGCCGACCAAACTTCCGAGCATGCCTCATTGTCCTGAAGGCCGTCGTATCCTTGTCGTCGACCAGGAACCCCGAGAACATCGCCGGTGATCGCTTCCAGTGCGTCTCACCGAATAAATCTCACCGGAAACCTAGATCGAATCGGTAAGTGATGGCGCAGTGATGATGATGCCAGAAAACTTGATTGTGTGTAGTAAATGACCGGCCAGTTGGAAACCCCAAGAGAAGGTTTGATGAATATAGTAGCAAGTTTTCCCTCAGTTATGAAACCAAGGTTATCAATCCAGTAGGAGAGAGACAAACGACTGAAGATGATGCCCACTAGCTGCGTGACACTCTAAGAAGGGCGCCGTTAATGATAACTTGTTAGCGTGTCTTCAACCAGTAACAATGTAGAACCTGCATATAACACAACCAAATACTTTGTTCCCAACTTACGATGAGGTTGTCAATCTCACCGGTTTGCTTGAAACAAAGGGTATGAGCGTATCGAGTGGAAAGCAATAGTAATATGCAAGTAAAGTAAATAGTGCGAGTAAAGTAAATAGGTGATAGCAATATAAAGGAAATAGGACCAGGGTCCACAGTTCACTAGCGGTGTCTCTCCATAAGATAAAATAAAACATGCTGGGTAAACAAATTACAGTTGGGCAATTGATAGAATAAAGACAACGTGCATATGTCGAGAGGATCACTATGAGATTTACTCTGGGCATTACAACAAGATACATAGACTGCCATCCAACTGCATCTATGACTAATAATCCACTTGTGGCGAATCAATCCGAGAACTTCACAAGTATTAAGTTGTGAACAACAGATAACTGCATTAAGCAAAGTGTGTAATGTAAACAAAGCATATGCCCTTGAGCATATGAATGTTGTTTTCCCCCTAGTAGCAACAGCACATCTACAACCTTAGAGGTTTCTGTCACTCCCCTAGATTAAATAGAGTCATGAACCCACTATCGAGCATAAATACCCCCTCTTGGAGTCACTAGCAACTACTCGGCCAAGATAGCTACTAACAACGGAGAGCATGCAAGATCAGAAACAACATAGAGATAACAAAAGATAAAATTCAGTACTTCAACTCAATCATAACACCAATATTCATTGGATCCCAACAAACACAACATGTAGAATTACATAACGGTGATCTCAATCATGTAAGGCACCTCATGAGATCTAAACATGAAGCACATGGTGGAGAAGACAACCATCTAGCTACTGCTATGGACCCATAGTCCAAGGTAGACTACTCACTCATCGCTCCAGAGGCAAGCATGGCGATGAAGAAGACCTCCAGTGGCGATTCCCCTCTCCGGCAGGGTGCTGGGAAGAGCTTCTGGACCCTCCCGATCTTCGGGTCGACGGCAGCGGCGGATCGCGATGTATTCTGGAAAAGTGATCGGGTATTTAGGTTTTTCCCGTCGGGGGGTCTTTATAGGGGAAGGGGCATCGTCAGAAGTGGCCCTGGTGGGGCTCACCATAGGGGGCGCGGGCTAGCCCTAGGCCATGCCCCCTAGTGGTGTGGCCCACCAGTGGCTCCTCTCCGTCTCCTCTTCGGTCTTCTAGAAGCTCCATTAAATATCTGGACGTCTGGCTTTGGTTTCGTCCAATTCCAAGAATATTTCCTGTGTAACTTTTTTGAAACACAAAAACAGCAGAAAACAAGGAACTGGCACTGTGGCATCTTGTTAATAGGTTAGTTCCAGAAAATGCATAAAAATGCCACGAAGTGTAACGAAATACTAAGCAAATGGTGTAAAAACAAGCATGGAGCATCAAAAATTATGGATACGTTGGAGATGTATCAGCATCCCCAAGCTTAACTCCTACTCGTCCTCGAGTAGGTAAGTGATAACAAAAAAATAAATTTTTAGGTGACTTGCACCTACACAATCTTGATCATCTATGTAAGCGTTGTGCGCTGGGATCAAAAGAACTTAAAACATGGGCATAAAATATATAATCTTGATAGAAGAAACTTAGCAACCATGTTATAACATGAAAATGAACACAAACAAAAGATCATGAAAATGAAACAATAAAAGTCAAACGTGTGTTCGAATCATAAGGAAAAACATACAAATGGTTTTCAGCTTGTCCTTGATGCAGAGCAAAACATAAATGCATAGGACACCTTTAAGTTTAAGAGGGCGACTAGATACAAATAATTTGAGAACAAGTGAAACCAACAATATGAATCAATCAATGAAAACTTTGGGACAATGCACATTATACTCAGAATGACAACTATGCTCTCTTAATGGTGCATAAAGATAGAAGGTGGAGACTCAACATAAAAGTAAAAGAAAGGCCCTTTGCGGAGGGAAGCAGTGATTAAACATGTGCTAGAGCTTTTCATTTGTAAAACAGAGATAAAAATTGGGTTTTGAGAGGTGGTTGTTTCATGTCAACGACTGGCAATGGGGTCTTACTATCTTCCATAATAAACAAGTGAGAGCGGTTCCGAGTTCTTTGAAAAATTGGCACATTGGTGCTCTTTTATAAAGCTTTGGCACTCCTCCCCACCTTTTTTCCTTTCTCAAACCATGGCTAACCGATTCCATCAGGTGCCCACCAACATTCACATACCATGGAGGAGTGCCTTTTTTTAAAAAAATTAGATTGCAATGGTCTGACCAGCT
The DNA here is from genome assembly GCA_007115705.1 of Dactylis glomerata. Lineage (NCBI taxonomy): Eukaryota > Viridiplantae > Streptophyta > Magnoliopsida > Poales > Poaceae > Dactylis > Dactylis glomerata. Next base: position 816,895 of record QXEO01000515.1, read on the forward strand.
CTCTTGCAAAATTAATGACGAGCAGATGAAGCTGCCTAGTCAAGAGGTACTTAATTTAATATGGAAGATAGCAATTCCGACCAATACGTCCCCATGAGCTAAAAACAGTGGCACAAAACGAGAAGTAGTTGAAAGTTTTGAAATGTAGCACATGAAAATTTACTTGGAATGGCTTACAAATACCATGCATAGGAATTTATAGTGGACATAATCGCAAACTTGGTTTTTAGGAGTTGGATGCACGAGTAGAGCTCATACTCAGTACAAAATGAGGGCTAGCAAAAGACTGGGAGCGACCAACTAAGAGAGCAATAACGGCCATAATCATGCATAGCGACAAAGCGATATTAAAAGAAGCATAAGATGGCATCAAAAGTCAAAAACTAAATGATCATAGAGGCAATGGCGACTTTGTATGAGTCTAACATGTGTGAGCATGCGCCAAGTCAACCCAAATAAAGCATCAAAGGAGAAAACCAAAATAATGCTTCCAAATAATTAAAACAACGCATGATTTTTTCAAAGGCTCATTAAGCAATCTCAGTCATTTGAGACAAGTCATGCTACAGCAAAACCACTAAGCATACTATCAAAAAAACATCAAGCATGACATGCAAAAGCCTAGGCCGCAGTCTACACAAGCTCCATCTTGTACCACTTTTTTGCATAAAGCTTTTTCTCTTTTCCAACACCATTCAAACTTTTTATAAACAACTCTTTTGATAAAAACCAACATGGCCAGAGGTCAAAATACACCTTGATGAAAAGATATAACAAGATCTAAACAAATATCAAGGCAAAAAATGAAAACTAAACGCAGTTCTAGAAAAAGAGAACACTCGTTAAAATGGTAAGAGTGAAAAACTGAGTGTTCTTGGCAAATGAAAAGCAAGGAAACTTCTCCAAAAGGAATTTGTTGGGGTCTAACCATTTATTGCAGCAAACAAAACTAAACAAAACTGAAAACTAAAAATAACTGACGCTCCAAGAAAAACACATAATGCATGAAGCAATAAAAATATAGTGTTTTGAAAGGTGACCTGATTTTTGCCGACGTAGAAGGGGTGCCTCGGGGGCATCCCCAAGCTTTAACTCTTGTACTTCTTGGATATTTCTTGGGGTGACATGGGCATCCCCAAGCTTGAGCTTTTGTCCATTCTTCAACTCATCTCATCATTCTCCAATCCCTACACTGGAAAACTTCCTTCATACAAAACTAAATACAAATCTATTAGCAACATTAGTGTAAGCATAACATTGAATCAACCCATTTTGCTTTAGGTTTCAACCTAAAAACCACCACATATAAAGCATATACTACTGTAGCAACTTCCCCAAAAGTTCTGTGATCAAAAGAACTCAAAAAGAAAGCGATAAAGCGGCAAACACAAATATTGGCAGAAATCTGTCAAAACAGAACAGCTGACAAATGTCGAATTTTTAGAGGGTTTTCTGTTGCTCAAATCAAAAAGTGTTCAACTAATTAAAGTTTGGATATAACCTGGGGCATATTCACAAGAAATCGCAGATCCAAAAGATATACAGAGAATTTTCACGAATTTTAATGGTGCAGCACCAAAAACTGTTTTAGGACAGCAACATCCCCAAATCTTACCTCACTCAAATTAGAGGCTTCTCTTGGCACAAAAACAAAATAAAAAGGATAAGGAGTGGTCATTACAGTAGTAATAACTTCCAAGACTCAAATAAAAGAAAAAGTACTAAAAGTAAAAACATTGGGTTATCTCCCAAGAGTGCTTTTCTTTAACGCCTTTGAGCTAGGCGCAGAAAATGCGAATCAAGTAATATCTAGTGAATCATTAAGATCGGCTGTAGGAACAAAGAAATGAAATCTGTCCAAATGAGTTTTTGAGTACCCCTTGTAGTCGCGCCTTGGTACACTACTTTCATCAAAAAGATTTTCAGGACAAATCCAACTAAAATTATTTTCTAAGGCATCATGAATTCCTACAAATTTACAAGGTATTGACATTCTAGAATCTTCATTGGGTGTACCAACAACATCTATAGGCAAGCCAAGCTTATTAAATTTCTTAAAAACCTCCCTAGCCTCAATGGCAACATCTCTAAATTCTATGCGCAAAGTTTCCAAGATAAAAGCTTTCTTTTTGGGATCCTCAATATCATGAAGCTTAAGAAACATGTATTGCATAAAAGGATTAAGGCTAGCACACCTAGCTTCTAACATGTGAACTAAATAAGCAGAAGCAACTTCATAACTAGGAGCAAGCTCAGCCAAAGTCTTTTCCTCAACATCTTTATGCATACTAATATGATTAAAGAACTCCTCGATGTTACTTTCTCCAATAATTGAACCACTACCTACTGAGAGGTCCTCTAAAACGTACTTAGGGAACAACATAATGAACTAAAGTAAAGAAGTAACAACTATAAAGGCGGATATCCATTTTGGCTCACGGGAGCAAATAAACCCATTATCGAAAAACATATTTCAAAATGTCAAAAAATTCAGAACAAAAATTCCACATGTACATTTTGACATATTATGTTTGTACACAAATTTTCAGAAGAAAACAACATTTCTTATGTCCTATATAAAAAAGACAAATTTATGTATGAACATATCACTATTCACAGGACATATTTTTGTCTTTTTTACTGATGCCACATAATATCTTCTTTGTTGTTAAAAACTTGTGTGCCAATATAGAATGTCCTGATCTAAATGAGAAATTTATTTTTAGAATTTTTCTGACATTTAAAATTTATTTTTAATACATTTTCTATAATAGGTTCATATACACCTGAGAGCCAAAAACACCTCCTCCCTATAAAGGATACTAAATTTTTTTGGGTTTTTGATAAAATGATGCAAGTAAAATAAAGTAAAAGCAAAACTTAAAACAAAGTAAAGGATGTGCATGCGAAAACTCCCCTTGCAGAAGTCTTCTTCCTCCCCGGCAATGGCGCCAGAAAACTGCTGGTGCCTAGTTGACGTGGGAGCTTCTTCTTCTTCAATCCCCGGCAACGGCGCCAGAAAACTTGTTGATGGCGCGGTGATGGTAATGCTAGAAAACTTGATTGTGTGTAGTAAATGACCAGCCAGTTGGAAACCCCAAGAGAAGGTTTGATGAATATAGCAGCAAGTTTTCCCTCAGTTATGAAACCAAGGTTATCAATCCAGTTGGAGAGAGACAAATGACTGACGGTGATGCCACTAGCTATGGGACACTCTAACAAGGGCGCCGTTAACAATAACTTGTTAGCGTGTCTTCAGCCAGTAACAACATGGAACCTGCACACAACACAACCAAATACTTTGTTCCTGTCGATGGATTTCGTGTCGCAAGAACACGGGGTACCACGCGACGGACCCAAAGATTCGAACGCAGGGGGCTGAACGTGTGAGATCTAGGATCGCAACGAAGGACGGAGACAGAAGCCTCGAGTTGTCGAACGCGCTACGCACTGCAGAGAGAGACGCCAAGCTTTACCCAGGTTCAGGGCCCTCGTGGTGAGGTAACACCCCTACTTCCTGCCTTCTTGTATTACAACGCGACACCTCGTGAGGAGTACAAGGTCTTGGTTACAAAGATCTAGCTGGCCAGAGGTTGAAGAACCTGCGTGCCCAGCTAGCAGCTTGTAGAAGATCAGATCCCATCTAAGGGGTGACCTCCCCTCCTTTTATAGCGCCAAGGTCCTCCTTCCCCTTATCTTCTTGGGGAAGGGGTTGCCACACACATGGCCAAGGAGGAAGGACAGCTGTAGACTACGCTCTTCTGTGGACGTAGTCCTTGTAGGGTAGTGGCGCCGGACAATAGGAGTGGGTGAAGGAAGCTGACGTCTTCCTCTGGCGCCCTGCACCGTCCACGCTATTTTTAGGGAGGTGGCCAACAACCACTGTGCCGCTTTGGGCAGGCACAACAAAAGTTGGTCTCCTCCCTGTCGGGGGTAGCGTGGGCAGTACGCGGTCTTCTGTCCTTAATCTTCTTGCTCTACACGCCAACATGCTGAGCTGACATGGACTTGGTCCCCCTCCTCACCAGCGGGGGCTCGTGAGGAGGTCTTCTGGTCCTTAGAAATTTCCACCATCGTTCTCCTCATGAGGCGCCTCCTCATGAGGGTCTTCTCCGTAGCTTGGACCGTTGGTTCTCCCCTGGGCTGAAGATGGGCCGATGACGGGGCCCAGGAGTAGGTGGACCGGGATACCCCGGTATCTAGTACACCGACAGTAGCCCCCGGGATCCCGGCCCGCGAACGTGCCCTCTTGAGGGAGCGAAGGGCTGGGGGCCCCGGAAGCTGCTGGGCCCTCCAACGGCACGCGTCAACCATGCGGTCAGAGGACCATGTGAAAAAGCAGAGGCTCCGGACACATGGCGCGGCCGCAGCTGGTGAGACGAAACGGCGGGCGACGCTACAGTCCCCGAGGTGTCAAACCATCATGATGGCGCGTCGCTTCACTGCAGAGCGCCACGCCAACGCTTCGATTCCCGCGCTGAGATTTGATGCATCGACGCCGGACGCCCCCCTTAAATAGAGTCTCCTCGAGACCTCTGACACTTCACCTCCTTCCTCCTGTGCCACTTCTTCCTCCACGCCCCCAAGCTGATGGACCCCTCTGCCTCTATCGCCGCCGCCGGACCAAGCTCCAAGGCCAAGCGCTGCGGACGCCCCCCGGGCAGCGGGAACAAGGTGAAGATCCCGGCCCGGTGGATGCCCGGCGCCGGCGGCCCCCTTCGCATTGGCGCGCTGAGGCAGGATGAGGCGAACCGTGCCGCCTCGGGGACCTCCAGCACCCTGGCCCTTAGGGGTCCTGCGCTTGGAGGCACTCTGAACTCGCCGTCGCCGCTGGCGGCGGCGCCTGCTCCCCGCGCCCCGGGGAGCATTGACCGGGTACTTCGGGAGGTGGAGGCCGCCCTGGGCCCCCTTCCCCCTGCTGCAGATCCTCCGGCCCCGCCGGCGAACGGAGTGGTTGCTGATACGTCTCAAACGTATCTATAATTTTTGATGCTCCATGCTTTGTTTTACACCATTTGCCTATTGTTTCGTTACACTTAGTGGCATTTTTATACGCTTTCCGGAACTAACCTATTAACGAAGTGCCACAGTGCCAGTTCCCTGTTTTCTGCTGTTTTTGGTTTCAGAAGTGATACACAGGAAATATTCTCGGAATTGGACGAAACAAGTTCCAGAAGTCATATTTCATCGGGGAGCCTCCAGAGATCAGAAGACCTGACGGAGGGGGGCCACGAGGCCCCCACACACAGGGCTGGCGCGGCCTAGCCCCTGGCCGCGCCGGGCCCGTGTGAGGGACCGTGGTCCCTCCTCTGACAGTCCCCCTTCGCCTACATATACCCCCTGACGAGAAAAACCTAAGGACCCGATCAGTTTTCCAGAATACATCGCGATCCGCCGCCGCCGTCGACCCGAAGATCGGGAGGGTCCATAAGCTCTTCCCGGCACCCTGCCGGAGAGGGGAATCGCCACCGGAGGTCTCCTTCATCGCCATGATTGCCTCCGGAGCGATGAGTGAGTAGTCTACCTTGGACTATGGGTCCATAGCAGTAGCTAGATGGTTGTCTTCTCCACCATGTGCTTCATGTTTAGATCTCATGAGCTGCCCTACATGATTGAGATCACCGTTATGTAATACTATGATGTTGGTTTGTTGGGATCCGATGAATATTGGTGTTTATGATTAAGTTGCTATACTGAATTTTATCTTATGTTATCTCTATGATGTTTATGATCTTGCATGCTCTCCGTTGTTAGTAGCTATCTTGGCCGAGTAGTTGCTAGTGACTCCAAGAGGGGGTATTTATGCTCGATAGTGGGTTCATGCCTCTATTTCACCTGGGGGAGTGACAGAAACCTCTAAGGTGGTACATGTGCTGTTGCTACTAGGGAGAAAACAACATTCATATGCTCGAGGGCATATGCTTTGTTTACATTACACACTTTGCTTAATGCAATTATCTGTTGTTCGCAACTTAATACTTCTAGGGTGTTCAGATGATATCCCCGGGGGTGGATTATTAGTCATAGATGCAGTTGGATGGCGGTCTATTTATTTTGTTGTAATGCCCAGAGTGAATCTCATAGTGATCTTCTTGACATATCATGTTATCTTTATTCTATCAATTACCCAACTGTAATTCGTTTACCCAGCATGTTATTTATCTATGGAGAGACACCACTAGTGAACTGTGGACCCCGGTCCTATTTTAATCATATTGCAATCACCTGTTTACTTTTCCCGCACTGTTTACTTTACTAGCATTTTACTACTGTTTTCCACTCGATACACTCATAACCTTTGTTTCAAGCAAACCGGTGAGATTGACAACCTCATCGCAAGTTGGGAACAAAGTATTTGTTTGTGTGTGTGCAGGTTCCGCGTTGCTGCTGGCTGAAGACGAGTCAACAAGTATCGTTAATGGCGCCCTTGTTGGAGTGTTACTAAGCCAGTGCGCATCACCTTCAGTCGTCACCGTCTCCCTTCTCCTGAACGATAAACCTTGGTTTCTTAACTGAGGGAAAACTAGCCGCTACACTCATCATACCTTCCTCTTGGGGTTCCCAACGGGCTGGTCAAGCACCACGCACAAGGAAGTCTGCTTCCACATCATCACCAAGTCAGCAGCTGATTTTCTGGCGCCGTTGCCGGGGAAGGAAGAGAAGACTTCTGCGAGGGGAGTTCTTCGCACACACATACTTTACTTTGTTATTTGTTTTGCTTTACTTTATTTTACTTTACCTGCATTGCTTTTATATCAAAAACCCAAAAAAATTAGAATCCTTGGTAGTTGTTATCTCTTTACTTTATTTTACTATGTCTATCCCTAAGTTCGTTCTAGAGGACCTCTCAGTAGGTAGTGGTTTGATTATTGGCAAAAGTAACATTGAGGAGTTCTTTAATCACATTAGTATGCATAAGGAAGTTGAGGAAAAGTCTTTGGTTGAGTTAGCTCCTAGCTATGAAGTTGCTTCTGCTCATTTAGTTCACATGTTAGAAGCTAGGTTTGCTAGTCTTAATTCTTCTATGCAATACATGTTCCTTAAGCTTCATGAAATTGAGGATCCCGGAAAGAAAGCCTTTATCTTAGAAACCTTGCGCACAGAATTTAGAGATGTTGTCGTTGAGGCTAGGAAAGTTTTTAAGAAGTTTGATAAGCTTGGCTCGCCTATTAAGGTTGGTACACCCGATGATTTTAAAGTACCAATACCTTATGAACTTATAGGAATTCATGATGCTTGGGAAAAGAATTCCAGCTGGATTTGCCCTGAAAATCTTTTTGATGAAACTAGTGTGCCAAAGCGCGATCGTAAAGGAGTTTCAAAAACTCAGTTGAACACATTTTCCTTTATTATTGAAAAGATCTCTGCTGTTGATCTTAATGCTTCATCGTCTGATATTACTTGATTCGCACTTTTCTGCGCCTAGCTCAAAGGCGTTAAAGAAAAGCACTCTTGGGAGATAACCCAATGTTTATTTTCAGTACTTTTTCTTTTATTTGAGTCTCAGAAGTCATTACTACTGTAATGACCGCTCTTTATCTTGTTTATTTCGTTTTTGTGCCAAGAGAAGCCTCTAATTTGAGTGAGGTAAAGATTTGGGGTTATTGCTGTCCTGAAACTGTTTTCGGTGCTGCACCGTCAAAATTCGTGAAAAATCACTGTATATCTTTTGGACCTGAAATTTCTTGTGCTTATGCCCCAGGTTATATCCAAACTTTCGTTAGTTGAACACTTTTTGATTTGAGCAACAGAAAATCCCTCAAAAATTCGTCCATTATCAGCTGTCCAGTTTTGACAGATTTCTGCCAATATTCGTTTTTGCCACTTTATCGCTTTCTTTTGAGTTCTTTTTGATCATGGAACTCTTGTGGAAGTTGCTACAGTAGTATATACTTTATATGTGGTGGTTTTGGGTTGAAACCTGAAGCTAAAAGAGGTTGAATATATTTTATGCTTGCACTAATGTTGCTAATAGAATTGTGTTTAGTTTTGTATGAAGGAAGTTTTCAAGTGTAGGGATTGGAGAATGATGAGATGAGTTGAAGAATGGACAAAAGCTCAAGCTTGGGGATGCCCAGCACCCCAAGAAATATCCAAGAAGTACAAGCGTCAAAGCTTGGGGATGCCCCCGAGGCACCCCTTCTTCATCGGCAAAAATCAGGTCACCTTTCAAAACACTATATTTTTATTGCTTCATGCACTATGTGTTTTTCTTGGAGCGTCAGTTGTTTTAGATTTCTTAGTTTGTTTAGTTAGTTTGTTTGCTGCAATAGATGGTTGGACCCCAACAAATTTCCTTTGGAGGAGATGTACTCGTTTTCATTTGCAAAGAATGCTCTAGTTTTCACTCTTATCGTTCATCGAGCATTCTACTTTTTCTGCTACTGCTTTTGGTTTTCATTTTCGCCTTGATTTGCGTTCAGATCTTGTCATATCTTTTCATCAAGGTGTATTTTTGCCTCTGGTCTTTATTGGTTTTCATCAAAAGAGGTATCTTTAAAAATTTCAAATGGTGTTGGAAAAGAGAAAAAGCTTTGTGCAAAATAGTGGTACAAGAAGGAGCTTGTGTAGACTGCGGCTTAGGCTTTTTCATGTCATGCTAGATGTCTTTTTGATAGTATGCTTAGTGGTTTTGCTGTAGCATGACTTGTCTCAAATAACTGAGATTGCTTAATGAGCCTTTGAAAAAATCATGCGTTGTTTTTATTGTATGGAAGCATTATTTTGGTTTTCTCCTTGATGCTTTATTTGGGTTGACTTGGCGCATGCTCACACATGTTAGACTCTTCCAAAGTCGCCATAGCCTTCATGATCATTTAGTTTTTGACTTTTGATGCCATCGTATGCTTCTTTTAATGTCGCTTTGTCGCTTTGCATGATTATGGCCATTATTGCTCTCTTAGTCGGTCGCTCCCAGTCTTTTGCTAGCCCTCGCCTTGTACTGAGTATGAGCTCTACTCGTGCATCCAACTCCTAAAAGCCAAGTTTTCCATTGTGTCCACCATACATACCTACTAGCAATTTGCTATTCCAAGTAAATTTGACTTGCTTTTGTATTCTCTTCAAATTAAACTCTTACCAGTGTTATGCGAAATTCGGTCAGTAAAGCTCTCACGAACCGGAAGGCACACTTTACTTTTTCCTGTTCTAAAAATTTGACATTGTGGTCTTTTATGCTGAGTTGTTATGCTTGCAAGTTGTAAGTTGGATTCTAGCCCAGCCATGCCGTCATGGAGCAAGCTTTCAACATTGCACTTCCTATTTGAGTTGATATTGTGATCTTTTGTTTATGGATGCCCGCTGTGTGAAATGAATTGGGAATCTTGTGAGGATCATGGAGTTTTTGTATGTGTTAGGGAAACGCCGGGCCGCCAATCTAAGCCATGCATAATTCATGGTGGAAATTTGCAGCATACCCATGGTGAACATTCGACGACGCATCTCACAATAAAAAGCTAAACAATATAGCAAATAAAAGTGATGCCGAGGTGTTCATTGTCTGCTTGTCCTGTCATTTTGGTGTGGGCTTGTTCCATGTCATCGGGCACGGAGGTACCCCATTGGCGGTTCTCAATGATATGCATATATTTACAATGACAAGAGCCTTGCTTGGGACTCTAAGTAAACTAGCATAGTTTGGGTACTCGTATTCACAGGACACGAGGTTTTCAACTTATGATTTGTCAAGCATATGCATCATAACTGTTCTCGCATTAACTTTAACCATTCAAGATGCTTATGATGGGGGCAATGAGAGCTCAAAGCCGGTAAGTACCATAATTTTTGAAGGTTATAAAACTTGCAATCACTGCTTCCCTCTGCGAAGGGCCTTTCTTTTACTTTTATGTTGAGTCACCACCTTCTTTCTTTATGCACCATTAAGAGAGCATAGTTGTCATTCTTAGTGTGATATGCATTGTCCCAAGGTTCATTGATTGACTCATATTGTTGGTTTCAGTTGTTCTTAAATTATTTGTATCTAGTCGCCCTCTTAAACTTTGAGGTGTCCTATGCATTTATGTTTTGCTCTCTTTGAAGGACAAGCTGAAAACCACTTGTATGTTTTTCCTTATGATTCGAACACACGTTTGACTTTCATTGTTTCATTACCATGATCTTTTGTTTGTGTTCATTTGCATGTTTACAACATGGTTGCTAAGTTCTTATTGTCATGATTATATCTTCATGCCCATGTTTTAAGTTCTATTGATCCCAGCTCATCAATGCTTACATATATGATCAAGATTGTGTAGGTGCATGTCACCTCAAAAATTATTCTTTTGTTATCACTTACCTACTCGAGGACGAGCAGGAGTTAAGCTTGGGGATGCTTGATACGTCTCAAACGTATCTATAATTTTTGATGCTCCATGCTTTGTTTTACACCATTTGCCTATTGTTTCGTTACACTTAGTGGCATTTTTATACGCTTTCCGGAACTAACCTATTAACGAAGTGCCACAGTGCCAGTTTCCTGTTTTCTGCTGTTTTTGGTTTCAGAAGTGATACACAGGAAATATTCTCGGAATTGGACGAAACAAGTTCCAGAAGTCATATTTCATCGGGGAGCCTCCAGAGATCAGAAGACCTGACGGAGGGGGGCCACGAGGCCCCCACACACAGGGCTGGCGCGGCCTAGCCCCTGGCCGCGCCGGGCCCGTGTGAGGGACCGTGGTCCCTCCTCTGACAGTCCCCCTTCGCCTACATATACCCCCTGACGAGAAAAACCTAAGGACCCGATCAGTTTTCCAGAATACATCGCGATCCGCCGCCGCCGTCGACCCGAAGATCGGGAGGGTCCAGAAGCTCTTCCCGGCACACTGCCGGAGAGGGGAATCGCCACCGGAGGTCTCCTTCATCGCCATGATTGCCTCCGGAGCGATGAGTGAGTAGTCTACCTTGGACTATGGGTCCATAGCAGTAGCTAGATGGTTGTCTTCTCCACCATGTGCTTCATGTTTAGATCTCATGAGCTGCCCTACATGATTGAGATCACCGTTATGTAATACTATGATGTTGGTTTGTTGGGATCCGATGAATATTGGTGTTTATGATTAAGTTGCTGTACTGAATTTTATCTTATGTTATCTCTATGATGTTTATGATCTTGCATGCTCTCCGTTGTTAGTAGCTATCTTGGCCGAGTAGTTGCTAGTGACTCCAAGAGGGGGTATTTATGCTCGATAGTGGGTTCATGCCTCTATTTCACCTGGGGGAGTGACAGAAACCTCTAAGGTGGTAGATGTGCTGTTGCTACTAGGAAGAAAACAACATTCATATGCTCGAGGGCATATGCTTTGTTTACATTACACACTTTGCTTAATGCAATTATCTGTTGTTCGCAACTTAATACTTCTAGGGTGTTCGGATGATATCCCCGGGGGTGGATTATTAGTCATAGATGCAGTTGGATGGCGGTCTATGTATTTTGTTGTAATGCCCAGAGTGAATCTCATAGTGATCTTCTTGACATATCACGTTATCTTTATTCTATCAATTGCCCAACTGTAATTCGTTTACCCAGCATGTTATTTATCTATGGAGAGACACCACTAGTGAACTGTGGACCCCGGTCCTATTTTAATCATATTGCAATCACCTGTTTACTTTTCCCGCACTGTTTACTTTACTAGCATTTTACTACTGTTTTCCACTCGATACACTCATAACCTTTGTTTCAAGCAAACCGGTGAGATTGACAACCTCATCGCAAGTTGGGAACAAAGTATTTGTTTGTGTGTGTGCAGGTTCCGCGTTGCTGCTGGCTGAAGACGAGTCAACAAGTATCGTTAACGGCGCCCTTGTTGGAGTGTTACTAAGCCAGTGCGCATCACCTTCAGTCGTCACCGTCTCCCTTCTCCTGAACGATAAACCTTGGTTTCTTAACTGAGGGAAAACTAGCCGCTACACTCATCATACCTTCCTCTTGGGGTTCCCAACGGGCTGGTCAAGCACCACGCACAAGGAAGTCTGCTTCCACATCATCACCAAGTCAGCAGTTGCCACTCCGCGCCACTTGGCGGCGGCGATGCTGGGACCCCTCATTGGCCCGGGGTCCCGCTTCCTGGAGCTCCTCATCATCATCGACGCTCCGGGCTTCAGCTCCCTCCGGCTGCCCGACGTCGTCCGGAGGGTGGTTTACGCCCCCGGTGCGGCCGCCGGGGAGATTGCCCTGGGGGAGCAGAGCAGGCCAGCTCTCTTCTGGCCTGTGGACATCCTCCTTGGAGTGGGCGGCAACGCCGTCCTCTCCGGCCGCTAGAGGGCCTTCAGCCTCGGCCATCGCCTCCACGTCGGCGACCACCTCGTCTTCCGCTTCAAGCTGGGGGCACTGGAGGCTTCGGTGCGGATCTTCACCGCCGATGGCGTCCGCCGCACCTACCCCCAACCCACGGCGCAGTGAAGAGGAGATCCTAGCGCGGTAGTCTTCTGGGGAGGGGAGCTAGTCTCCTCCCCTCTTTTGCTGTGTAGTCCTCGCCGGCGGGGTATGCCCCGCCGTGCCTTTGCTTGTCCCCTCGTTGGGAATGCCTCAATGAAATCTGCTTATTAGCTACCTTGCACTTTGCTTCTCATTGCTCTTCATTGTCCTAGTCATTCGCACGCTCGAGAGCCCTAGTGAGCTGTTAGCGTCGATGGGAGGCCTCCCTTCGCCTCAGAGCTCGAGATGGAGTCGGCGCCGATGACACATTGGACGATTCCTGAGACAAGAAGTTGAAGAAAGAGTTGGAAAAGAAAAAACCCCAAATCCCCGAAAACGGAAAAACAAGTCGATAAAACAAACGAAAAAAGAAGGCGAATAAGATGCCCCTGTGACCGGCACATGGACCTTCTCCGTCGTGGAGGAGCGCGGCACTATCTGTGCCAGCAGCTAAGAGCAAATTGCCACGCGTGGCGATTCACGGGGCCTTCCTCGTCGTTGAGGGAAGCTGGACCCTCACGGACGTGAAAACGTCGACGCTTAAGAAAGCCTAGAGACTGTCGACACCTCGCAAGGGTTGCTCATGAGGTGAAGGGCCTGGCGCGGACCTCCGGATCTGTGTCTCCTTCACAAGATGATCGGAGCGGCCTTGGTCTTCAATAATCCTGCCACGTTAGGCCTTCCTCGGTAGAGGGAATCTTCCTGTGGATGCTTGTTGCATCGACGCATCCTTGCTTCCTCGTGAGGGTTGCTCACGAGGTGCTGGTCCTTAGCGGGTGCCTTGGGCACACCTTGGACTTTTCTCGAAGATTTTTTATTTTTCGGTGTACTTCGCGAGGAACTAAGCACCATGGGCATTTGGATGTGATCAATAACAGGGCTGTCGCCCCCGACCAGAGCTCACTCCCTTCGGGTTTTTCGGGCTTGCTATTTTCCGGGCGAAGGCCCCAGCATAGACACCGTGCCTAGCCCCCTTCCGCGTGGAGTACAACAGAAAATAAATGGACTTCATGCCATTTTAATGTCATGCCAAAGCAGAGGCGCTATGTTGCGCAATAACTTAATATCAGTGCTTAAGAGCAGTTTGAGCTGATACAAGTGCCGTGAAAAGGGTCTTTATCTCCTCGTGAGGAACCTAAGGGTAGAACTTTCGCAGATGAGCTATGTTCCACGGGTTCCCCACCAGCACGCCTTCTGTGGTTTCCAGCCGCGCCGAGCCTGGCCTGGCGATGTGCGTCACCTTGAAGGGTCCTTCCCACATTGGAGACAGCTTGTGCAGGCCCTCGCGAGAGAGTATTCTCCTCAACACCAGGTCACCGACCTCCAGAGTCCTTGCTCAAACATGGCGGCTATGGTAGCGGCGTAGTCCTTGCTGGTACCTCGCGGCGTGGAGCGCGGCTTGGCACCGAGCTTCTTCGAGCAGGAGGAGGCGATCCTTGATGAGGCCCTCTTGGCGAATTTTGTCGAAGGCGAGCACTCTTGGCGACCCGATCTTGATGTCGGTAGGAAGAATAGCCTCTGCCCCATAGACCAAGAAGAAAGGGGTCTCTCCAGTGGGTTTGGTGGCGGTAGTCCTGATGGACCACAAGATGGATTGGAGGTTGTCTAACCATTTTTTGCCGCAGGCTTCGAGCTTTGCGCTAAAGCTTCTCGTCTTGAGTCCCTTGAGGACCTCGGCGTTAGCACGCTCGGCTTGGCCATTGCTTTGGGGGTAGGCGACGGAGGCAAAACAGATATTGATGTCGGCCGATGCACAGTACTCCCAACAGTCCGCTGGTGAACTGGCTGCCGTTGTCGGTGATTATGTGGTTGGGCACACCAAAACAACAGACCAGCCCACGGATGAACTTGACTGCGGACCTGGCCGGGATGGTGCACACCGGTTCCACCTCCACCCACTTGGTGAATTTGTCGATGGCGACGTAGAGGTAGCGGTAGCCCCCTTGCGCTCTGGGGAACGGACCAAGGATGTCCAGCCCCCAAACTGCAAAGGGCCAAGTGAGTGGGATGGTTTGTAGCTCCTGCGCCGGCTGGTGGATCTGCTTGGCATGGAATTGGCACGCCTCGCACCTCTTGACCATCTCCGCCGCATCCCCGAGTGCTGAAGGCCAGTAGAAGCCGCTTCGATATGCCTTTGCGGCTAGAGTTGCAGCAGAAGCATGATGGCCGCACTCGCCGGCGTGGATGTCCCTGAGAAGCTCCTGGCCTTGATGAGTAGATATGCACTTCAGAGCGACGCCATTTGGGCGACGCCGATACAAGTCACCATCCTTGACGCAGTAGCCCGAAGCTTGACGCACGATCCTTTCGGCCTCCTCTTCATCCTCGGGAAGCCTGCTGCTGGTGAGGATGGCCTTGAGCTCGAGGATCCAATCCACTCCCTCCTGCCATGCCAATGCCAGAAGGATGCGGTCACCCGAAGGAGGCCCGCAGTCTGGAGCCCCCTGCTCCAGTGGCGGCGGCAGGGCAGGTGGAGGGTCTGATCCGGATGACGATGGAGAAGCGGATGGTCTGAAGAGACGCTCCTCAAAGACGCCGGCAGGTTGTGCCAGACGATGAGAGGCGCGCTTGGCGATCTCGTCGGCTTCCACATTTTCTCCTCTCGGGATGTGCCTCAGCTCCAAGCCTTGGAAGCATTTTTCCATCTTTCGATGCTCGTCGAGATAAGCCGCCATGTGCTCATCCTTTGGAGTGTAGCTCTTGTTCGAGAAGTTCACAACCAACTGTGAATCTCCCTTGACAATGAGGCGCCTGATGCCCAAGGCGTTTGCTGCCCTTAAGCCGGCGAGTAGTCCTTCATATTCCGCGATGTTGTTGGAGACCTTGTGCTCAGGCTTAAAGCAGAGCTGTATGGCATAGAAGAGCTTGTCTCCAGAGGGAGAGGTCAGGACAGCACCAGCTCCTGCACCGGGGAGGTTGAAGGCGCCGTCGAAGTGCATGACCCAGAGGCCTGGGGCCTCCTCTCCTGGGAGTGTTGACTCCACCTCTGGAGGCTCGTCGATGAACGGATCGGTCCACTCTGCAGTGAACTCGGCCAAAGCCTTGCTCTTGATTACCTTTGTAGTTTCGAAGGAGATCTCAAAGGGTTGAAGCTCCACGGCCCATTCTGACACCCGCCCGGTGACGTTGGGATTGCGTAGGATGGTCTCCAGGGGACGATCGGTTACCACCTTTATCGGGTGACACTGGAAGTAGTGGCGTAGCTTCCGCGAAGTGATGAGCAGGGTGTAGAGCAGCTTTTGCTGCATCGTGTAACCCTGCCGAGCGTCGCGTAGCACCGTGCTGATGAAGTATACGGGCTTCTGCACCTTGGTGACACCCTCGGGAGCTTCCTCCTCGGGAGGCTTTTGAGCGTTACTCTGAGAGAGCGGCTCGGTCAGCGGAGATGCAGCGGGCGGTTCCTCTTGAGGGGCGGGAGGTGTTGCGGCCTCTTCCTCGCGAGGAGCCCCCGGACCGGGAGGACCGACCTCTGCTTTGGCGATTACCTTTGCGTCTCGCTCCGCGACAAGAACGGCACTTGCAGTCCTTGGAGTTGCCGCGATGTAGAGTAGCAAGGGCTCGCGGAATGTTGGGGCAACCATGATCGGTGGGCTTGTGAGGTACCTTTTCAACTCAGCAAAGGCCTTGTCAGCTTCTGGAGTCCACTCGAACTTCCCAGTGCGCTTCATGAGCTTGAAGAAGGGCAGGGCTTTCTCCCCACTCCTCGCGATGAAGCGTCCCAGGGCTGCCATGCATCCCGCGAGGCGTTGCATCTCCTTGAGATTGCGCGGTGGACGCATTTCTTCGATGGCCTTGACCTTGTCAGGGTTTGCCTCTATCCCGCGATGGGACATGAGGAACCCCAACAGTTTTCTCGACGGTACGCCGAAGGTGCACTTGGCGGGGTTGAGCTTGATGTTTACCTTTCTCAGGTTGATGAATGTTTCTTCCAGATCCTCGATGAAGGTGTGACTCTCGCGAGTCTTGACGACGATGTCGTCGACATAGGCCTCCACGTTCCTTCCCATCTGAGCCCCCAGGGCCTTGCGCATGAGCCTTTGGAAGGTGGCTCCTGCGTTCTTTAGGCCGAAGGGCATGCAGACGTAGCAGTACACAACACAAGGCGTGATGAAGGCGGTCTTCTCCTCGTCCTCCTTTGCCATCTTGATCTGATGATAGCCGGAGAAAGCATCCAAGAAGCAAAGGAGGTCACAGCCGGCGGTGGAGTCGACGATTTGATCTATCCTTGGGAGCGGATAAGGATCCTTGGGGCAGGCCTTGTTGAGACTTGTGAAGTCCACGCAGAGGCGCCCACTGCCATTTGACTTTGGGACGACCACTGGATTTGCAATCCAGGTGGGGTGGGCTACCTCGCGTATTAGCTTGGCCTTCTTCAGCTTCTCTATTTCCTTGACTATGAAGTCCTGCTTCTCTTGCGCTTGTTTCCTAGTCTTCTGCTTCACGGGGTGTGCCTGAGGGCACACGGCTAAGTAGTGCTCAATCACCTCCCTGGGAACGCCGGGCATATCTGACGGAGTCCAAGCAAATATGTCAGAGTTTGCCCGCAGGAAGGTGACGAGCACGCTTTCCTATTTGGGGGAAAGCCCTGCCCCGATGGTGATGAAGTTTTCGCAGCCCCCAGCCTGAAGCGGGACCTTCTTGGTTGCGGAGCGCTCTTGGGTGAACTGGGGCCTCCTCCCTGAGGGTACCGCGGCTTCCCCAATGCTCATGTCCAGCATCGGATGGACTAGGTCCTCGCTTGTCGTAGGCGATGCAGAGGCGGCGAACTTCTTCCCTGTTGAGCCCTGCAGGTGGGGCTCAAGAGAGGCCTTCTTTGCAGCAGCCCGCTCTTGGGATATGAGCTGCTTCTTCCTCGCGAGGTCGCCGGAGTGTTCCAGTAGATCTTCGTCGGCGGGGAACATGGTGGCGGCCTCACGGTAGACATGCTCCACCGATCGGAGAGCATCCTTCTCATTGCAGCGCACGGTGATCGTGCCGTTGGCGCTCGGAATCTTGAGGACGTTGAAGCCATGATGCGTTGCTGCCATAAACCTTGCCAGGGCTGGATAGCCAAGAATGGCATTGTATGGCAGCGCAATGTAGCCGACGTCGAAGTCGAGGCTCTTGGTCCTGTAGTTGTCCCGGGTGCCGAAAGTAACGAGCAGGCATACCTACCCAATTGGCATTGTAGACCCTTCGGTTACCCCGAAGAATGGTCGAGTTGGCATGAGCCGGTGGTACGGCACCTGCATCTTCTCGAAGATCTCGACCGAGATGATGTTGAGGCCAGCCGCTCCGTCGATGAGAGTGCGATTGACGGCGACGTTGTTGATGGTTGGCATGCACAAGAGGGGAATTGTGCCCACGCCCCTGGTGGAGGCCGGATGGTCCTCCTCTTCGAAGCCGATCTTGCACGTTGATCACTTCATTAGGCGGTTGCCGACGCTGGGCTGTGCCGCCGCGATCTCTCGCGACAGCTGCTTGAAGTGTCGATTAGACAAAGGAGCCTGAGCTCCACCCAGGAGGCAAGCGGCGAAGTCTCGTGGCTCTTGATAGCCCCCCTGGTTCTCCTCCCGACGATCGTTTGCTGGTGGGGGCAACGGCAGCGGCTCAGGATCGGCTCGAGACAGACCCTCGCGGCGGCGACCTTCTTCGTGGTCATCGTCGCGGCGATCGCCCCGGGATCCACTCTTGCCGTAGCTGCGTCCACCCCCGCGGCGCTTGGAGACACCATTTTCTTCATGAAACTTTCGGACAATCCAACAGTCATCGGTATTGTGAGTGTCCTTCTTGTGGAGAATGCAGTAGCGGCGACGACGACCTTTGTCGCGTTCGGAGCGGTCCCCGCGGCATTGCTTATGATCTGGTTCCACCGCGAGGACAGCGGCCACCTTTCGCTTGGGGTCCTTGGACTTCGGCTTTGGGGGAAGCACCTCCGGTAGGTTGTGCACGAAGAGCCTCCCCTCCTCGGCCTTGGCGCAGCAGTCGGTGATCTCGAAGAGCCTGACGACGGAAGTCAGCTCATCATTCAGGATAGCTTCTCCCTCATCTTGATGTCGGAGACGCCCGTGGAGAACGCGGAGATGACCTCCTCGTTAGAGATCCTGGGGATCTTGTTCCTCATCTGGCTGAAGCGCTGGATATACTGACGAAGCGTCTCGCCCTTGTACTGACGCACCGCCTTAAGATCGTTCTTAGTAGCGGGGCATTCGTACGTGGGCATGAAGTTGGCAACAAACTGACGACATAAATCCTTCCATGAAGTCACGGATTCGTGAGGAAGATTCATGAGCCAAGTTCGCGGAGCGTCCTTGAGGGCCATGGGGAACCAATTTGCCATGGCACGCTGATCTCCACGCGCGGCCTGGACGGCGACGACGTAGAGCTGGATGAATTCGACGGGGTTGGTGGTCCCGTCGTAACACGCGCCGATGTCCGGCTTGAACTTGTCAGGCCAGACCACGTAGCATTGCTGGCGAGTGAGAGCAAGACACCCGGGGTTGTAGATAGGGTCGCCGGGGGTCCTGACGTTCTTGCCAGCTTCGCCGATGTCGTCGATGGTGCGATCATGATTTTTGCGGCAGCGCTCGAGGGAGACGCGTGCGTCTTCCAGAGCGCGTTGGACGATTTGGCAGCTGGGCTCCCCGCGCGGCGAAGATGTGGCGCGGGAAACCACCTTCTTGGCCTTGGTGGCCTTCCCATCTCCGGCGCCCGAGGCGCGACGCCCCGCCGTCGGATCTGGGTCTCCCGTGCCCTGGGCTCCTCCCTGGGCCGGGTCTTCGCTGGCGATGGCGACGAGCTCGGCGATTCAAGCGCGCCACCCCTCACGCCCATCATCAGTGGGTTGATAGCGCAATAGCTCCTGCACCATGGCGAGAGCCTACGCAGGAGACAGCTGACTCCCAGAATGAGCACGAGAAGTGGCGGTGGCGGTGAAGGAGAGCGAAGGCTCTGTATGCCCGAACGGAAGGTAGGAGGACTCCAGATCTTCCTCCTCTTCCTCCACGGCCGAAGCTTCACGATGACGGAAGATGGGCTCGGTTTGCCCCCGAACAGCATTGCGACGGCGAAGACGCTCGAGCCTTGCGTTGGCGTCGGCCATGTCGAAGCAGATCCGGAAGAAGACACACCACAGCCCCCTACCTGGCGCGCCAAATGTCGATGGAAGAACACGGGGTACCACGCGACGGACCCAAAGATTTGAACGCAGGGGGCTAAACATGTGAGATCTAGGATCGCAATGAAGGACAGAGACAGAAGCCTCGAGTTGTTGAACGCGCTACGCACTGCAGAGAGAGACGCTGACCTTTACCCAGGTTCAGGGCCCTCGTGGTGAGGTAACACCCCTACTTCCTGCCTTCTTGTATTACAATGCGACACCTCGCGAGGAGTACAAGGTCTTGGTTACAAAGCTCTAGCTGGCCAGAGGTTGAAGAACCTGCGTGCCCAGCTAGCAGCTTGGAGAAGATCAGATCCCATCTAAGGGGTGGCCTTCCCTCATTTTATAGCACCAAGGTCCTCCTTCCCCTTATCTTCTTGGGGACGGGGTTGCCACACACACGGCCAAGGAGGAAGGACAGCTGTAGACTATGCTCTTCTGTGGACGTAGTCCTTGTAGGGTAGTGGCGCCGGTCCACAGGAGTGGGTGGAGGAAGCTGACGTCTTCCTCTGGCGCCCTGCACCGTCCACGCTATTTTTAGGGAGGTGGCCAACAACCACTGTGCCGCTTTGGGCAGGCACAGCGAAAGTTGGTCTCCTCCCCGTCGGGGGTAGCGTGGGCGGTATGCGGTCTTCTGTCCTTTATCTTCTTGCTCTGCACGCCAACGTGCTGAGCTGACGTGGACTTGGTCCCCCTCCTCGCCAGCGGGGGCTCGTGAGGAGGTCTTCTGGTCCTTAGCAATTTCCACCGCCGTTCTCCTCACGAGGCGCCTCCTCATGAGGGTCTTCTCCATAGCTTGGGCCGTTGGTTCTCCCCTGGGCTGAAGATGGGCCGATGACGGGGCCCAGGAGCAGGTGGACCGGGATACCCCGGTATCCAGTACACCGACAGTTCTCAACTTACGATGAGGTTGTCAATCTCACCGGTTTGCTTAAAACAAAGGGTATGAGCGTATCGAGTGGAAAGCAATAGTAATATGCGAGTAAAGTAAACAGTGCGAGTAAAGTAAACAGGTGATAGCAATATAAAGGAAATAGGACCGGGGTCCACAGTTCACTAGCGGTGTCTCTCCATAAGATAAAATAAAACATGCTGGGTAAACAAATTACAGTTGGGCAATTGATAGAATAAAGACAACGTGCATATGTCGAGAGAATCACTATGAGATTTACTCTGGGCATTACAACAAGATACATAGACCGCCATCCAACTGCATCTATGACTAATAATCCACTTGTGGCGAATCAATCCGAGAACTCCACAAGTATTAAGTTGCGAACAACAGATAACTGCATTAAGCAAACTGCGTAATGTAAACAAAGCATGTGCCCTTGAGCATATGAATGTTGTTTTCCCCCTAGTAGCAACAGCACATCTACAACCTTAGAGGTTTCTGTCACTCCCCCAGATTAAATAGAGGCATGAACCCACTATCGAGCATAAATACCCCCTCTTGGAGTCACAAGCAACTACTTGGCCAAGATAGCTACTAACAACGGAGAGCATGCAAGATCATAAACAATATAGAGATAACATAAGATAATATTCAGTACATCAACTCAATCATAACACCAATATTCATCGGATCCCAACAAACACAACATATAGAACTAGCAGGGTGGCCCGCGCATTTGCGCGGCTAGCTTCCATATAGTTAAAATATTTTCTTCAAATTTCCAAATGTACTTTCAATGATATGAAGTAGCATGGTGTCCTCTCAAATCCTATTTAGTTTCATACCAAGACTTAATCTTCCGTTGTATTATATTATTTTCATAGCTTAGTGAATCATGTTTTCATTGAATATTATTCTGAAGTTTATAAGTCTTGTTCCATGAAACCTAAATTTGATTATGAGTTGTCATCTTAGAGACCCATTTGTGTAATTTAATATTACTAAACATTTTTCTTATGGTGACTATTGAGGTCATTAGTATACTTTTTAATACACGCAGAGGATCTAGATGATAGAAGAATATGATAATGCATTTGCATGGGCTAGTAGTTTATTTCTTACAAATATTATTCTTCAGTATTTTTGTTAGTACTTTATTTGAGATGTTACCATTTACATCCAGATGACGCTTGTTAAAAATAAAATGATATTACAAAAATATATGGTTGCCAATGACAATTTGACCACCGTAGTCCTAGCAATAAATGAATAATACTTTATTTATATAACAATCTTACAATGCTCTTCTGAAACCCATCTACCACAAATGTACCACAAATATAGCTCAAACACTTCATCAAAATTGAAAAATTAAGAACAATAATTCCTACCTAGGACAAAATTAAAGGGCACCTATAAAAGGTACATGCAAGATCACCAAAATTAATAATCCTAAACGCAGATTGATATTAAACATTATATATAATTTTTTAATGCAACCTCTTATATATTATATGTTTAAACTCGGTCACACTGGACCGGATGGATGTATATACCTTTTTTCCATTAAAGGTGTGAATTTTTGAAGAGTATGTAATTAGGATTATTACCAACCTACATCTGACCTGAATTTGAGATAAACATTCCTAATGAAAAAATGATATTGAAAATTATCCGAAAAATCAGTGCTAACATCTGCATGGTAAGTAATTTTTTTGCATATTTATCGCATACTGAAATGAAGTTAATTAGAAAAAACTTTGCAAGAATATACAAAGTCTAACCGGTATTTATTGGGGTGGATGAGCCACTTCAGATTTCTTTGATTTCCTCGTCGAGGAGACAAAGTACTGAAAACCAACAGACAAATCCAGCTACAACCTACGAAGAAACCAATCAATCCAGGATGTCATTGGTAGAAACACATCAATAGGACGTATGAGGAAAAAAGGTCGGTCACATCAATGAGAATATGACATGACACGAAAAACAAATCCGACTGAGTTATAAACCTAGGTAGAAAATTCAATCAAATCATGGTATACATGTGAGGAAGTAATCAACAAAATAAAAAGACAAATCAAGAATTTATTTATTGAACTGGTCACTTGTTCATGTTCGCCCCTTCATGTTCAGCATCCTTCGTTTGCTCTGATGCTTTAGCAGCTGCATTCGAAGCCCGCAGCAATAAGGATCAACAATAACAATGGATGCATTATTGGCTGGTTGCCTACATGGAGAGGAGTATTAATTGCTCTTAGCTAGCAGCACAAATCTAATATTGGTCAAAGCATAGCTGATGTATATCACATAGAAAACATGATTTGCCTAAAAAAAGATTGATCTAAAGTGCATCGCATCAGAAGTTTTACTTCATACAAATCTGGAAAAATAAATCAGATGAAACGTACAAAAAAAGTAATAGTTATAGATGAAATTGATAGTTTAAATTGATACTTAACTTAGTTTTTGCTCCCTATGGATTCCTGTATGGGACGACATTGTCTCTATGGCAATGTGGCGTGCTCGATAAAATACTACAGTTCATATGCATAAACATCGGCCCTAGCAATGATATCACATACAGGTTTTCATCATGCTCCATATTTACAGATCATCACGCCCTAAATTAAGAAACAGATGTATTGCCTGTTGTACCATTTCATGAACACCACAACCGATCTTACGAACACGGTCAGAATTTGTATATATGTACGTTACAAATAATAATTGTGCATGTAAGAAAATTACATACCTCAACATCAATATGCACATGTATATATCCTGATTTCCTGGCTAGTTGCAGATCGTGTAATCGTGATCTCGCCGGCATCGCAGCATGGCATGAAGAACTATACGTCCGGCAATGCGAAATCTAGCAGGACCTATCTGTGAACCCGCATCTGCTTTGACGGTAATAGAGTCGAGAACGCCGGCAGTACTGCTTCCTGCGGAACGGCTGGACGCCGGTGCGTTTTTGGTGCATATTAAGGAGCTGTTCGGTACTCCTCCACTCCGCTCAGCTCTGCAAAGTTTGTGAAGCTCGATTTGAGCCACTCCGAGAAATTAGCCGTGGCTCCTCCGGCTCCCAGAGTTGAGTTGAGAATCTGGAGAGGATCCGAACGGGTTCTAACCGTGATGTGGCAAGTTCAATCACAGGCTTCAGTGTTTTGTTGATGGCTCACTGGCCGATTTATGGGAATTCTTGCCCCAATGTCTGACTGCTTCAACGGCGTCTAGCGCCACCCTGTATGCAATTGTTGATGGATAGAGCTGCTTGTCTGGGAAACATGTTTAGGACAGATCAAGAGCAATGAATTCGTAGGCGCAGCTGTTCATGGACATGAGCTCCGCATAGGCACACAAAAAGTGGCGGCGCTGCATGCGGTAGAGCCTAGGAACACACAGATTGCCGGCTCATGGCGTGTGGGGCAGCGTCAAGATCAGGCGCGTCGGCGGGTCGTGCAAACGCTCAAGCGAGGCAGCGCGCCGTGTCTTCTAGCCGACGTAGGAACTCAAGACTTCGGGATGCCTAGGTCATTGATATATTAGGAGACTGCTAGACAGTCCTGGTACGTATTAGTCTAGGTATGTGCACCAGTCGGGCAGTGCTTGGTCTAATGTATCATCTTAGCCGCTGAAAATTCTTTGACTTCAATGGATCAATCTCCACCATCGATTGTTAGTTGTTTTAATAATATAATAGATTACATAACGGTGATCTTGATCATGTAAGGCTGCTCACGAGATCTAAACATGAAGCACATGGTGTAGAAGACAACCAACTAGCTAATGCTATGGACCCATAGTCCAAGGTAGACTACTCACTCATCGTGCCGGAGACAAGCATGGCGATGAAGAAGACCTCCGGTGGCGATTCCCCTCTCCGGCAGGGTGCCGGGAAGAGCTTTTGGACCCTCCCAATCTTCGGGTCGACGGCGGCGGCGGATCGCGATGTATTCTGGAAAGTGATCAGGTGTTTAGGTTTTTCCCGTCGGGGGGTCTTTATAGACGAAGGGGCGTCGTCAGAAGTGGCCCTGGTGGGGCTCACCATAGGGGGGCGCAGGCCAGCCCTAGGCCGCGCCCCCTGGTGGTGTGGCCCACCAGTGGCTCCTCTCCGTCTCCTCTTCGGTCTTCTACAAGCTCCGTTAAATATCTGGACGTCTGGCTTTGGTTTTGTCCTATTCCGAGAATATTTTATGTGTAACTTTTCTGAAACACAAAAACAGCAGAAAACAGGGAACTGGCACTGTGGCATCTTGTTAATAGGTTAGTTCCGGAAAATGCATAAAAATGCCATGAAGTGTAATAAAACACTAAGCAAATTATGTAAAAACAAGCATGGAGCATCAAAAATTATGGATACGTTGGAGACGTATCAGTAAGCCCCTCCTCTTTTATTTTGAGCCATCCGATCAAGATCCACTGGATCAAAGCAAATCACTTAAGCCAAGGGGTACGGAGTAATCTCGCACGTCCAATCTTCTTTAGATCCGACGATCCACGTTACGAATCCGTCCGAACCGGTATCTACCAATCAAAACAAGACACATGGCGGCTTCCGGTTCAAACAGATTTTAAAACAGATTTTTGAATCAGATTTGAACCAAAACTTGGATAATTCATATCTTTTGATCCAGAGGTCCAAAAATAACGAATAATATACCGTTGGAATCCTTGGAATATGTAGAATTCATTAGTGCCCAAGTATTTCATAGTTTCAGTATTCAATTTGAAACCAATTTCAAATTGAATCAAACCTTTCTGTTAGCTAGTTTATTTCATATCTTTTGATTCAAGTGTCCAAAAATTATGAATTGGTAGTCTCTACGATCCTCTAAACATGTAGAACATCATAGGATCAAGAAATTTCAAAGTTGATACGTGCACACACTTTGTGCATTTAAATCTATTCAAATCACTAATTTGAACATAATTCAAATTCTATAACTTATTTTTGAGTGTTTCCAATTGCAGTGATCTTGTTTTACTGCAAGCTATCCAGTAGCATCACTTCCATATTTTATTGAACCATTTCATAATTATTCAAATTCAAATATGAGAATTTGAGTATTTCCTATATAGATTAATTCTATTTCTTTTTCAATTAATGTTTCCTTCTACTTTAGCAAACCCTATGTTCATAGCTAGCCATCAAATATCTTCTAGACATCACCTAGATCCATATCTTATTTATCTAAACATATTTTGTCCAATTCATATATATTCAAATTGCAATTGTGCTACTTGAGTAGAATATGAATTCATCTCAATCAAATATTCAACCTTTGCTACTATGGTGTTGATATCACCTACACGATAGCATATGATCTTACTTCATAAAGTTCAATGAATCCTTTGAGCTATGTTCTCAAATGTCAACCATTCATACCCAATCCCATGCCACTTATTCTTGTTTACTTAAACTTGTTTACTTGTGTTGAAGTATTCAATTAGCAAATGAGTTAATTGAGTACTTCAATGCTTCATGAATCTTTGCCCAAAGCCTAAGTGTAATGGATACTATTTAAGAGTAATTGTTGTCACACTTATTCAATAGTATTGTTGTTGCACTAATTGCCACTTATATGATCCAATTCACATGAGTTATTCCAAGCTTCATTCATGCTTTAATAAAGCATCAAGACCTTGTCAATATTATTCTGTTTAGCCAATTCTCATCAATCATATTGATCTTTCCCAACTAAGCTCTCAATTTCATATTTCCTTGAATAAATCCAAATTATTAAACAAACACATTTCAATTGTTTGATTTGTTTGATTGTGTTTGTATGGATTGTTTATGTTATGTTATTTTTGTGCTATAGTTTGTGCGAAGTGCTACGTGCTTAGTTGAGAGAAGTAGAAGGATCATATTCTTCAAAAAGGCAAGTGACACACATTCTTCTACCTATTTTTATTATGCATTAGTGATTTTCAGTAGTATGCATGATAGGTGAATATTTAAATGTTTACAAAGTGCTAGATCCTAGTAGTGAGTAGCTATCCCTCAAACCCCACCATATAGGATGCTAAATACTTGAATATGATGCTATGCTATATCCACCTTGTCAAAATTGTTTTGTGAATAAATTAAACAACTTCAACTAAAATGAACTACCTGGGTGAATTGGTATGTGATGGAAAGTGAAGTAGGTGGGTCCTGGGGCACATGCTAGGACAAATGTGTAGCTCAGGATGCTGCTCGGGATGGCCACTCAGGATTCAAGAGATTAATAGGCTTCCATGATTAAAGTACTTCCAGTGCAGCCTTATGACAATATGGGCTCTGTCAAGAAAGAGTAGGATTAAGGGTTCAACCAAGAGTACTGACAGCAGGTGGTAGCATAATATAGGGGGTACGGTCAGACTAGTTTGGTTGAATACTTTTTCTGAAAGGTCTTGTTTCATTTTATGTATGGGCATAAAATGAAGGATAAGGTGAAAGTGCATAACCCTTGCAAGGTGTTAAAATCTAATCGATTAGCCGAGTCCTCGGAATGGACAATTGAGTCTCTAGCCATGGAATGATCGGAAGAATCTCATCATCCAGTCTGAATGCTTTAAAACTTGACTAGCAATTAACAGGAGAAGCTCAGGGCCATGCACTCCGAGGGGTGGTGGTTACTGTTGTTTCACAACTATGTTGAGTTTCGCCCAGAAACTACATGCCTAGCTAGTATGTAATGTATGGGAGTTATTTCAACCCTTCATAAATAAAATTTTGTTAAAAAAGTTTTGGAAAGTTATAGGATAAAATTGGCTTTCTGCAAAACTAGCCTTTGAGATCCACTAAGCCAGATTTCATGTAGTTTAGTCAATTCACAAATGCCACAAATATGTGTCATTTGCCAGTACATTATTGTACTGACCCCTCTGGGGCTGCATATTCAAATGTGCAGGTTTTATTTCAAATAAGGAACCAGGAGTAGGATCTCGAGCTTACATTCCAACATGTTTGCCTGTGGCACTTGATGAAGATGGAGGCTCATTGCAACTATGATATATGCTTTGTACTCGTAAGGTTAAAGACCTATGTAACTGGATTTTCGTTATAATATTGATGCTATTGCAATGATTACTATATTTTGTACTATGGTGCTATCTACTGATCCAGGGAATGGCACAAATACACAGGAGTTCTGTCTTTTGATAAGGCAGGGTGCTACACTAAACATGAAGCACATGGTGGAGAAGACAACCATCTAGCTACTGCTATGGACCCGTAGTCCAAGGTAGACTACTCACTCATTGCTCCGAAGGCAGGCATGGTGATGAAGAAGACCTCCGATGGCGATTCCCCTCTCCGGCAGGGTGCCGGGAAGAGCTTCTAGACCTTCCCGATCTCGGGTCGACGACGGCGGCGGATCGCGATGTGTTTCTGGAAAGTTGGTCGGGTGTTTAGGTTTTTCCCGTCGAGGAGAATATATAGGCGGAAGGGCGGTGTCAGGAGGTGGGCCAGGTGGCCTCACCCCCTGGTGGCGCAGGCCAGGGCTAGGCCACACCACCCTAGGGTGTGGCTGGCCTGTGGCCCCCCTCCGTCTCATCTTCGGTCTTCACGAAGCTTCGGTAAAAATAGGAGGTTTGGCTTTTGTTTCATCCAATTCTGAGAATATTTCTTGTGTAACTTTTCTGAAACAGAAAAATAGCAGAAAATAGGGAACTGGCACTATGGCATCTCGTTAATAGTTTAGTTCCGGAAAATGCATAAAAATGCCACGAAGTGTAACAAAACACAAAGCAAATGGTGTATAAACAAGCATGGAGCATCAAAAATTATAGATATGTTTGAGACATATCACGTGGTTGACGACGGTGATGACTGCAGGGTGGGATGATGTTGGTGCCAGGTGGGAGGTGGGGGTGGGGTCACAAGGATAGTTGGCCATGGTGATGGTGGGGTGGTCGGCGGTGCAGCCGCAGGAGGCAGAGGAGGGTGGTGAAGATCCAAAATTGCTGGGGGTTTGGGGGTTTATGTCAGGTGAAAAAGGACTGGCTGCTGGGTTAAGGGGAGGCAAATCGGCAGAGGGGATTAGAGGAGATTGCGGAGGTGTAATTGCACGTGTTGGGCATTTAATTCGGAAGATAAGTTGCTTGTTACATGTAGCATAACATGATTTTCTGATATGACCATATCGGTAGCAAAAGTTGCAACGAATCTTTGATGTGCATCCAGAGGCACGATGACCAGGAGCGAGGCAACGCGCGCAGGAAGCTGGAACGTCAAGCTGGGCTAATGGGCTAGAAGTGATGGTGGGCTGGGCCGACGGGCGTGAGGAGGGAAGGGGCGTGAGTGGGATCCGGATGTACTCGTGATTCGAAAATTGGGTGGGGCGGGAGATGCGGGAGGATCCCGAGGAAGTCGGATCCGATGGTGAACCGATCATGGGATCATGGCGGGCAACATCAGAGAATGATCTAGGATTAATAATGGGAGTCAAATTGGCACCGGTCAGGGGTCGTGGTGATGTTCTTTTGGGCATGTAATGCCACTCAGAAGCATTCTCGTTAAGCCATGATCGATGTTCCTTGATCCATTGAGGTCCTCCAAAACCCCAAAGATGAAAATAACATTTAAAAGCTGGGCATGGGAAGGATAAGAGATTGTAGATCATAAAGCCCACAGCCTTGGAGATCACAGCAAAACTAAAAACACAATCTTGGATGCATGATACATGAATTAGAGATGGGTCACACCCAAGGCAAGATTGAAGAGCAATGCTAACAGAATCATCCATAAGACGAAATTTAGCACGTCCAAAGGATACAACAAGGGTGAAACCCGGGACATCAGGAGGAGGATGAACAGATGTGGAGAAGATGGATCTGACCTTGGTAGAAAATTCCAAGCCCCTAGATCATTCTAGGGTTGTGGAGAGGGTCATCTCACCGGGATCTAGTGGAGAGATCCATGGATCGCCAAGATCGCCACCGGAGGTGAGAGAGGTGGGAGAGACACCATGCAATATTTAATTACTTTAATTAAATACTGAACCCATTAATTAATCAATACCTTGGCATAATTCTTTCACCGATACAACTTCAATAAAGTCCAAAACGTTTCTGGGGTCTTCGGAACCTTTCCAATATTGCCTGGAATTTTTCCGGATACCTCCGTGTC
Source organism: Dactylis glomerata (assembly GCA_007115705.1). NCBI lineage: Eukaryota > Viridiplantae > Streptophyta > Magnoliopsida > Poales > Poaceae > Dactylis > Dactylis glomerata. Next base: position 846,464 of record QXEO01000515.1, read on the forward strand.
AATTTCCATAATTACAAATCCACCCCTAAGCGTCATATACCCTTAAGTGTGACACCCTACAGGTGGGGGAATACCCAGACATGGTCAAGACTCCTCTACATATCAGTGATCAATAGGGGGTTCTAGAAAACCATGTGATCCCCATGTATTCCACGAAACTCTTTGATGATCCCGTAAACTCAGTATTCTATTCCCTTTGTCTCACGATACCAGATCTTGTCCGAGGTTAGATCACCAATATCTCCATATTGTTGTTCACCCTCGTCCGACAAGACTTTCAACTTGTTTCATTACATTGCATACTCCGTGACCTAGTCACATGCTTGCAAGCTCGTATATGCAACTGTCAACGAGTGGGCCCAGAGTATCTATCCATCGCATGGATGGAAAAATCCCGTTGTTGGTTCACACTCCTCTACCTACTCCTTATAGCATACCTAATATACACCTTTTTAGGCAACCTGTTACGTGAAGACGGTTGATGTAATTAAAGCAGCCTCCAAATGTAGTGATTATCGTAGTGACCTCATGGTTTAAGGAACTAATTACTTTGATTCTTAGTTATATGCAGTGTTGAACTTTGTGGCTGATCTAATCGCATTAACAGTACTTTGGGTGTTGTCTGCTGCGTGTGGTGGTGTATAGTTGACGTGGGAGCAGACTGTCCTTGTGCGTGGTGAATAACCAGCCCGTTGGGAACCCCAAGAGGAAGGTATGATGAGTGTAGCAGCAAGTTTTCCCTCAGTTTAAGAAACCAAGGTTTATCGAACAGGAGAAGAGAGACAATGACGACTAAAGGTGTTGTGGAACCTGCACACACACAAACAAATACTTTGTTCCCAACTTGCGATGAGGTTGTCAATCTCACCGGTTTGCTTGAAACAAAGGTTATGAGTGTATCGAGTGGAAAACAATATAGTATGCGAGTAAAGTAAACAGTACGAGTAAAGTAAACAGGTGATAGCAATATGATGGAAATAGAACCGGGGTCCACAGTTCACTAGTGGTGTCTCTCCATAGATAAAATAACACATGCTGGGTAAACAAATTACAGTTGGGCAATTGATAGAATAAAGATAACGTGATATGTCAAGAAGATCACTATGAGATTTACTCTGGGCATTAAAACAAAATACATAGACCGCCATCCAACTGCATCTATGACTAATAATCCACTTGTGGTGAATCAATCCGAGAACTCCACAAGTATTAAGTTGCGAACAACAGATAATTGCATTAAGCAAAGTGTGTAATGTAAACAAAGCATATGCCCTTGAGCATATGAATGTTGTTTTCTCCCTAGTAGCAACAGCACATCTACCACCTTAGAGGTTTCTGTCACTCCCCCAGGTGAAATAGAGGCATGAACCCACTATCGAGCATAAATACCCCCTCTTGGAGTCACTAGCAACTACTCGGCCAAGATAGCTACTAACAACGGAGAGCATGCAAGATTATAAACAACATAGAGATAACAAAAGATAATATTCAGTACAGCAACTTAATCATAAACACCAATATTCATCGGATCCCAACAAACCAAACATGTAGAATTACATAACGGTGATCTCAATCATGTATGGCAGCTCATGAGATCTAAACATGAAGCACATAGTGGAGAAGACAACCATCTAGCTACTGTTATGGACCCATAGTCCAAGGTAGACTACTCACTCATCGCTCCAGAGGCAAGCATGGCGATGAAGGAGACCTCCGGTGGCAATTCCCCTCTCCGGCAGGGTGCCGGGAAGAGCTTCTGGACCCTCCCGATCTTCGGGTCGACGACGGCGGCGGATCGCGATGTGTTCTGGAAAACTGATCGGGCCCTTAGGTTTCTCTCGTCGGGGGGTCTTTATAGGCAAAGGGGCATCGTTAGAAGAGGGGCCAGGTGGCCTCACAAGGCGGTGGCGCGGGCCAGGGGCTAGCCGCGCCACCCCTGTGTGTGGGCCCCTGGTCCCTCACCTCCTACTCTCCTTCGGATCTCTAGAAGCTTCCGGGTAAAATAAGACTTCAGGAACTTGTTTCGTCCAATTCCGAGAATATTTCCTGTGTATCACTTCTGAAACACAAAAACAGCAGAAAACAGGAAACTGGCACTGTGGCACTTGTTAATAGGTTAGTTCCGGAAAATGCATAAAAATGCCACTAAGTATAACGAAACAATAGGCAAATGGTGTAAAACAAGCATGGAGCATCAAAAATTATAGATACGTTTGAGACGTATCAAGCATCCCCAAGCTTAACTCCTGCTCGTCCTCGAGTAGGTAAGTGATAACAAAAGAATAATTTTTGAGGTGACATGCACCTACACAATCTTGATTATATAAGTAAGCATTGGTGAGCTGGGATCAATAGAACTTAAAACATGGGCATGAAGATATAATCATGACAATAAGAACTTAGCAACCATGTTGTAAACATGCAAATGAACACAAACAAAAGATCATGAAAATTAAACAATGAAAGTCAAACGTGTGTTCAAATTATAAGGAAAAACATACAAAAGGTTTTCAGCTTGTCCTTCAAAGAGAGCAAAACATAAATGCATAGGACACCTCAAAGTTTAAGAGGGCGACTAGATACAAATAATTTAAGAACAAGTGAAACCAACAATATGAGTCAATCAATGAACTTTGGGACAATGCATATCACACTAAGAATGACAACTATGCTCTCTTAATGGTGCATAAAGAAAGAAGGTGGTGACTCAACATAAAAGTAAAAGAAAGGCCCTTCGCAGAGGGAAGCAGTGATTAAACATGTGCTAGAGCTTTTCATTTTTAAAACAGAGAGATAAAACTTGATTTTGAGAGGTGGTTGTTTTTGTCAACGACTGGCAATGGGGTTCTTACTATCTTCCATACAAAAATGAAGCAAGTTTTTGAGAGAGAGATTGGCACTTTTGTGCTCTTTTATAAAACTTGGCACTCCTCCCCACCTTTTTCCTTTCACATACCATGGCTAACCGATTCCATCGGGTGCCCACCAACATTCACATTCTTTGGAGGAGTGCCTTTTTTCTTTCTTTTTCTCTTTTTTTTCTTTTTGGAATAAGCAATATGGAAGATAGCAAATCCGACCACTACGTCCCCATGAGCTGAAAACAGTGTCACAAAACAAGAAGTGTTTTGAAAGTTTTTGAAAGGTAGCACATGAAAATTTTACTTTGGAATGGCTTATAAATACCATGCATAGGAGTTTATAGTGGACACAATGACAAACTTGGTTTTTAGGAGTTGGATGCACGAGTAGAGCTCATACTCAGTACAAGGTGAGGGCTAGCAAAAGACTGGGAGCGACCAACTAAGAGAGCAATAATGGCCATAATCATGCAAAGCGACAAAGCGACATTAAAAGAAGCATAAGATGGCATCAAAAGTCAAAAACTAAATGATCATGAAGGCTATTGGCGACTTTGTAAGAGTCTAACATGTGTGAGCATGCGCCAAGTCAACCCAAATAAAGCATCAAGGAGAAAACCAAAATAATGCTTCCATACAATAAAAACAACGCATGATTTTTTCAAAGGCTCATTGAGGAATCTCGGTTATTTGAGACAAGTCATGCTACAGCAAAACCACTAACCATACTATCAAAAAAACATCAAGCATGACATGAAAAAGCCTAAGCCGCAGTTTACACAAGCTCCTTCTTGTACCACTATTTTGCACAAAGCTTTTTCTCTTTTCCAACACCATTTGAAATTTTTATAAACACCTCTTTTGATGAAAACCAATGAAGATCAGAGGCAAAAATACACCTTGATGAAAAGATACGACAAGATCTGAATGCAAATCAAGGCGAAAACGAAAGCCAAAAGCAGTAGCAGAAAAAGGAGAACACTCGATAAACGATAAGAGTGAAAAACTGAGTGTTCTTGGCAAATGAAAACAATCAACTTCTCCAAAAGAAAATTTGTTGGGTTCCAACCATTTATTGCAGCAAACAAACAAACTAAACAAACTAAGAAAACTAAAACAACTGACGCTCCAAGAAAAATACATAGTGCATGAAGCAATAAAAATATAGTGTTTTGAAAGGTGACCTGATTTTTGCCGATGAAGAAGGGGTGCCTCGGGGGCATCCCCAAGCTTTGACGCTTGTACTTCTTGGATATTTCTTGGGGTGATGCATGGGCATCCCCAAGCTTGAGCTTTTGTCCATTCTTCAACTCATCTCATCATTCTCCAATCCCTACACTTGAAAACTTCCTTCATACAAAACTAAACACAAATCTATTAGCAACATTAGTGCAAGCATAACATATAATCAATCCTCTATTTGCTTCAGGTTTCAACTCAAAACCACCACATATATAGCATATACTACTGTAGCAACCTCCCCAAAAGTTCCATGATCAAAAGAACTCAAAAGAAAGCGATAAAGTGGCAAACACAAATATTGGCAGAAATCTGTCAAAACTGAACAGCTGACAAAGGTCGAATTTTTGAGGGATTTTCTGTTGCTCAAATAAAAAAGTGTTCAACTAAGAAAAGTTTGGATATAACCTGGGGCATATGTACAAGAAATCGCAGGTCCAAAAGATAAACAGAGAATTTTCACGAATTTTTACGGTGCAGCACCAAAAACAGTTTCAGGACAGCAACATCCCCAAATCTTTACCTCACTCAAATTAGAGGCTTCTCTTGGCACAAAAACGAAATAAACAAGATAAGGAGCGGTCATTACAGTAGTAATGACTTCTAAGACTCAAATAAAAGAAAAAGTACTGAAAAGAAAACATTGGGTTATCTCCCAAGAGTGCTTTTCTTTAACGCCTTTGAGCTAGGCGCAGAAAAGTGCGAATCAAGTAACATCAAGATATGAAGCATCAAGCTCATAATTTGCTCTAAGAATAGAGTCAAAAAGTAATTTCTTTCTTTTCCTAGGGAAGTGTTCCATACCTTTCTTAAGTGGGAATTGATATTTGATAGTGCCTTCCCTCATATCAATGATAGCACCTACAGTTCGAAGAAAGGGTCTTCCCAAAATAATAGGACATGAAGCATGGCATTCAACGTCCATAACAAGAAAATCAACGGGAACAAGGTTATTGTTAACCACAATAAGAACATCATTAATCCTTCCCAAAGGTTTCTTCTTAGCAACATCAGCAATAGGAACATCAAAATAACACTTTTCAAGCGGTGGTAAATCAAGCATGTCATAAATCTTTCTAGGCATGATAGAAATACTAGCACCTAGATCACATAAAGCATGGCAATCATAACCATTAACATGCATATCAATGATGGGTTCCCAACCATCTTCTAACTTCTTGGGAACAGAGGCTTTTTGCTTCAACTTTTCATCCCTAATCTTTATAAGAGCATTGGTAATATGCTTAGTAAAAGCAATATTTAAAGAACTAGCATTGGGAATTAAAGCGAGCTTTTGCAAAAACAAAATTACTTCAGATATATTGCAGCCATCAACATCAAAATCATTAAAAGAAATAGAGCTATCATCTTCCACACTCCGAAAAATTTCAGCACTCTTTTGAGAAAAAGTTTTGGCAGTTTTAAGCTTTTTAACACAAGGAGTGGGAGTTTTCTCTACACCAATCAAAGTAAGAGGATTGCTACCAGTAGGAGCAACATCATTAGAGGTAGTAATAGTACATACCTTCATCTCTCTAGCCATCTCATCTTCTCTTTACCACCTGGCATGCAATTCCGCTAACAATCTAATATTTTCATCAATTCCAACTTGGATAGCATTAGCGGCAGCAACAACATTGCTCACTTTCACATCATTAGGAAACACTTTTAATTTCAGAATTTCAACATCATGAGCAAGGCTATCAACTTTAGAAGCAGGAATATCAATTTTGCCTAACTTTTCCTCAACAGACTTGTTAAAAGCAGTTTGCTTACCGATGAAGTCCTTGAGCATTACCTCAAGCTCGGAGGGCGCGGCCCTAGTGTTGTTGTAGGAATTACCATAAGAGTTACCATAACCATTACCATTGGTAGAAGGATACGGCCTATAATTGTTACTATTAAAATTGTTCCTATAAGCATTGTTGTTAAAATTATTGTTTCTAATGAAATTCACATCAACATGCTCTTCTTGAGCAACCAGAGAGGCTAAAGGAACATTATTAGGATCAACATGAGTCCTATCATTAGCAAGCATAGCCATAATGGTATCAATCTTATCATTCAAGGAAGAGGTTTCCTCAACAGAATTTACCTTCTTACCTTGTGGAGCTCTCTCGGTGTGCCATTCAGAATAATTTACCATCATGTTGTCGAGTAGCTTTGACGCGGCGCCCAAGGTAAGGAACATAAAAGTGCCTCCAGCAGCTGAATCAAGTAGGTTCCTTGAAGAAAATTCAGTCCTGCATAAAATGTTTGGATAATCATCCAAGTAGTCAGTCCATGAATGGGGCAATTCTTTATCATAGATTTCATTCTTTCCCAAGCTTGAGCAACATGTTCATTATCAAACTGAGTAAACTTCATAATATTGCTACGCAAAGCTATAATCTTAGCAGGAGGATAGTATCTACCAATAAAAGCATCCTTACACTTAGCCCATGAATCAATACTATTCTTAGTCAAAGACAGCAACCAATCTTTAGCTTTTCCTCTCAGAGAAAAAGGAAACAACTTGAGCTTAATAATATCACTATCAACATCCTTATATTTCTGCATCTCACATAGCTCAACAAAATTGTTGAGATGAGCTGCAGCATCTTCAGTACTAGCACCAGAAAATTGCTCTTTCATAACAAGGTTCAATAAAGCAGGCTTAATCTCATAAAAGTTTGCAGCAGTAGCAGGTGGTGCAATAGGAGTGCAGATAAAATCACTATTGTTTGTGCTAGTAAAGTCAAACAACTTGGTGTTTTCAGGATTGGCCATTTCAGCAAAACGAAAGTAAACAAGTAAAAACAGCTACCAAGGATTCTAATTTTTTTGGGTTTTTGATATAAAAGCAATGCAGGTAAAATAAAATAAAGTAAAGCAAAACAAATAACAAACTAAAGAATGTGTGTGCGAAGAACTCCCCTCGCAGAAGTCTTCTCTCTTCCCCGGCAACGGCGCCAGAAAAATAGCTGTTGCGTGTGGTGGTGTATAGTTGACGTGGGAGCAGACTGTCCTTGTGCGTGGTGAATAACCAGCCCGTTGGGAACCCCAAGAGGAAGGTATGATGAGTGTAGCAGCAAGTTTTCCCTCAGTTTAAGAAACCAAGGTTTATCGAACAGGAGAAGAGAGACAATGACGACTGAAGGTGTTGTGGAACCTGCACACACACAAACAAATACTTTGTTCCCAACTTGCGATGAGGTTGTCAATCTCACCGGTTTGCTTGAAACAAAGGTTATGAGTGTATCGAGTGGAAAACAATATAGTATGCGATTAAAGTAAACAATACGAGTAAAGTAAACAGGTGATAGCAATATGATGGAAATAGGACCGGGTTCCACAGTTCACTAGTGGTGTCTCTCTATAGATAAAATAACACATGCTGGGTAAACAAATTACAGTTGGGCAATTGATAGAATAAAGATAACGTGATATGTCAAGAAGATCACTATGAGATTTACTCTGGGCATTACAACAAAATACATAGACCGCCATCCAACTGCATCTATGACTAATAATCCACTTGTGGTGAATCAATCCGAGAACTCTACAAGTATTAAGTTGCGAACAACAGATAATTGCATTAAGCAAAGTGTGTAATGTAAACAAAGCATATGCCCTTGAGCATATGAATGTTGTTTTCTCCCTAGTAGCAACAGCACATCTACCACCTTAGAGGTTTCTGTCACTCCCCCAGGTAAAATAGAGGCATGAACCCACTATCGAGCATAAATACCCCCTCTTGGAGTCACTAGCAACTACTCGGCCAAGATAGCTACTAACAACGGAGAGCATGCAAGATCATAAACAACATAGAGATAACAAAAGATAATATTCAGTACAGCAACTTAATCATAAACACCAATATTCATCGGATCCCAACAAACCAAACATGTAGAATTACATAACGGTGATCTCAATCATGTATGGCAGCTCATGAGATCTAAACATGAAGCACATAGTGGAGAAGACAACCATCTAGCTACTGCTATGGACCCATAGTCCAAGGTAGACTACTCACTCATCGCTTCGAAGGCAAGCATGGCGATGAAGGAGACCTCCGGTGGCGATTCCCCTCTCTGGCAGGGTGCCGGGAAGAGCTTCTGGACCCTCCCGATCTTCGGGTCGACGGCGGCGGCGGATCGCGATGTGTTCTGGAAAACTGATCGGGCCCTTAGGTTTTTCTCGTCGGGGGGTCTTTATAGGCGAAGGGGCGTCGTCAGAAGAGGGGCCAGGCGGCCTCACAAGGCGGTGGCGCGGGCTAGGGGCTGGCCGCGCCACCCCTGTGTGTGGGCCCCTGGTCCCTCACCTCCTACTCTCCTTCGGATCTCTGGAAGCTTCCGGGTAAAATAAGACTTAGGAACTTGTTTCGTCCAATTCCGAGAATATTTCCTGTGTATCACTTCTGAAACACAAAAACAGCAGAAAACAGGAAACTGGCACTGTGGCACTTGTTAATAGGTTAGTTCCGGAAAATGCATAAAAATGCCACTAAGTGTAACGAAACAATAGGCAAATGGTGTAAAACAAGCATGGAGCATCAAAAATTATAGATACGTTTGAGACGTATCATTGTCCAGCATGTCTTACATGACCTCAATGTTCATTGGCGCATTTGCCCATGACCAGGAAACCTTGATCATCAGATGACACATGAGCTGGTTATCTACAGTTAACCAGGGACCTTTTTCATATACAACGCACGTGTATTAATGTTTCCGCTTAATACAGTTATAGAATAACATATAATATTATGAATAAATGAGATATGACACAAAAATATACTTTTATTATTTGCCTCTAGGGCATATCTCCTTCAGAAAGTAATGATGCAAACTAAAATAAATATTGCAACTCTGTACCTCCAGTTTTTGGCTGCTTGGGAATACAAGCCACTCATTGCAGGATGCAAATGGGTTTACTTCAACATCTTCGACATGGTGGTTCACGGGCTGGTTCACGGGTTGATTCATGGGCTGGTTGGCTGGTTCAGCATATCGAGTATTGGACAGCTCGAGAAACTACACACACATGTACAAAGCCAAAAATGCAACATATTGTAACTAATTTTCATGGGTCAAAAATAATAGAAGCAAACACAAAGCAAAAAAAGAAGTTCACATTGTCTATAACTTATAGGTCTCCTCCCGAAAATAGTGCTATTCCTCAAAATCTTCCTATCAAGAGCATTTTCCACCACAAACTTGAAGTCCTTGGTTGTTGCAAAACAAACTCTTGGTAGTCTGTAGTCAATGACGTGCTCGTTTGGCGAAAAGTACAAATGGTCCATGTATACAATCTGTCATATACACACAAAGCAAAGCAAAAAGTGAGCACTACTAATGTAGCAAAAACACGGTGAAGCAAATGTGTGTATGCGAGCAAACATAGGAAAACTTACACCAAGCATTGCAAAAGGCCGAGTGATCCAAAACTCAAACTTTGACAAGCCAAGAGGCAGAACAAGGGGCTCTGCCTTCTTATTCTGAATTTTTGCACCTCTGCCATTGCTAAATCCAGCAAGTACTCATCCCATGCAAACTCCTCTGTCCTTGTCGGGTCCACCATGCTAGCGAGATAATCCAAGTAGCACATATTACCACTGCCCGGGTCAACCACTGTGGCCAAGCAAATTATATCCCGGGTCCTCAATATGGTAACCACATCGTTGTCCTCATATGTCTTCAAGACACTGATAGCAGTAGCTATGTCAGGCCTGTTGTTGGTTGGAGACTTGTAGATATCACGCATGTCAGAAGACTCACTTTTCTTCAAAAGCTCCACAGGCCTATTGCCGCAACGAATACCGAACACCTTCCTGACCATCCGATGCGGTACGGTGTTGATATTTTTTCACCGTCCAGTTGGGAACCCCAAGAGGAAGGTATGATGAATATAGCAGCAAGGTTTTTCCCTCAGTTAAGAAACCAAGGTTTATCGATCAGGAGAGGAAGGAGCCAATACGACTGAAGGTGATGCTTGATAGCCTAGTAACACTCCAACAAGGGCGCCATTTACGACACTTGTTAGTGCGTCTTCAACTAGTAGCAACGTGGAACCTGCACACAACACAACCAAATACTTTGCTCCCAACTTACGATGAGGTTGTCAATCTCACCGGTTTGCTGTAAACAAAGGAGTGAGCGTATTGAGTAGAAAATAGTAATAGTATGCAAGTAAAGTAAACAGTGCGAGTAAAGTAAATAGGTGATAGCAATATAATGGAAATAGGACTGGGGTCCACAGTTCACTAGTGGTGTCTCTCCATAAGATAAAATAATACATGCTGGGTAAACAAATTATAGTTGGGCAATTGATAGAATAAAGACAACGTGCATATGATGAGAGGATCACTATGAGATTTACTCTGGGCATTACAACAAGATACATAGACCGCCATCCAACTGCATCTATGACTAATAATCCACTTGTGGCGAATCAATCCGAGAACTCCACAAGTATTAAGTTGCGAACAACAGATAATTGCATTAAGCAAAGTGTGTAATGTAAACAAAGATATGCCCTCGAGCATATGAATGTTGTTTTTCCCCTAGTAGCAACAGCACATCTACAACCTTAGAGGTTTCTGTCACCCCCCCCCCCAGATTAAATAGAGGCATGAACCCACTATCGATCATAAATACCCCCTCTTGGAGTCACTAGCAACTACTCGGCCAAGATAGCTACTAACAACGGAGAGCATGCAAGATCATAAACAACATAGAGATAACAAAAGATAAAATTCAGTACTTCAACTCAATCATAACACCAATATTCATCGGATCCCAACAAACACAACATGTAGAATTACATAACGGTGATCTCAATCATGTAAGGCAGCTCATGAGATCTAAACATGAAGCACATGGTGGAGAAGACAACCATCTAGCTACTGCTATGGACCCATAGTCCAAGGTAGACTACTCACTCATTGCTCCGGAGGCAAGCATGGCGATGAAGAAGACCTTCGGTGGCGATTCCCCTCTCCGGCAGGGTGTCGGGAAGAGCTTCTGGACCCTCCCAATCTTCGGGTCGACGACAGCGGCGGATCACGATGTGTTCTGGAAAAGTGATTAGGTATTTAGGTTTTTCTCACCGGGGGGTCTTTATAGGCGAAGGGGCATCGTCAAGAGTGGACCGAGGTGGTCTCACACATAGGGGGCGCGGGCCAGCCCTTGGCCACTCTGCCCTGGTGTGTGGGGCCCTCATGGCCCCACTCCGTCTCCTCTTCGGTTCTCTCGAAGCTTCGGTGAAATTCTAGGCGACTGGCTTTGGTTTCGTCCAATTCTGAGAATATTTCCTATGTAACTTTTCTGAAACACAAAAACAGCAGAAAACAGGGAACTGGCACTATGGCGACTTGTTAATAGGTTAGTTCTGGAAAATGCATAGAAGTGCCACGAAGTGTAACGAAACACTAAGCAAATGGTGTAAAAACAAGCATGGAGCATCAAAAATTATGGATGCGTTGGAGACGTATCACCATCTCCCTCGTGAAAACAATCATGTTCTTGTGATACTTTGTTGATGGATTTCATGTTGCAAGAACACGGGGTACCATGCAACGGACCCAAAGATTCGAACATAGGGGGCTGAACATGTGAGATCTTGGATCGCAACGAAACACAGTGACGGAAGCCTCGAGACGTCGAATGCACAACGCACTGCAGAGAGGGAGACGCCGAGCTTTACCCAGGTTCATGGCCCTCGTGGTGACGTAAAGCCCCTACTTCCTGCCTTCTTGTATTACGACGCGATACCTCACGAGGAGTACAAGGTCTTGGTTATAGAGCTCTAACTGGCCGGAGGTAGAAGAACCAACTTAGCCTAGCTAGGAACCCGGAGAAGAAGATCGGATCCCCTCTAAGGGGTGGCCTCCCCTCCTTTTATAGCGCCCTGGTCCTCCTTCCCCTTATCATCTTGGGGAAGGGGTTGCCACACATGGCCAAGGAGGGAGGACAGCTGTCGACGTGGGTCTTCTGTGGACGTAGTCTTCGTAGAGTGGTGGCGCCGGTCCACGGGAGTGGGTGGAGGAAGCTGACATCCTCCTCTGGCGCCCTGCACCATCCACCCTATTTTTAGGGGGGTGGCCAACAACCACTGTGCAGCTTTATGCAGGCACGGCGAAAGTTGGTCTCCTCCCTGTCAGGGTAGCGTGGACGGTACACAGTCTTCTGCCCTTATCTTCTTGTTCAGCACGGAAATGTGCCAAGCTGACGTGGAGGTGGTCCTTCCCCTCACGAGGAACAGCTCGTGAGGAGGTCTTCTGGTCCTTAGCCGTTTAGCTGTCGTTCTCCTCATGAGGGTCTTCTCCGCTGAGCTTTGGTCGTCATTCCTCCCCTGGGCCAAAGTTGGGCCGTTGAAGGGGCCCAGGAGCAGGTGGATCGGGATACCCCGGTATCCAGAACACCGACAGTAGCCCCCAGGAGCCTGGCCCGCTAACGCGCCCTCCTGAGGGGGCAAAGGGCCAGGGGCCCCCAGAAGCTGCTGGGCCCTCCAACGGCACGCGTCAACTGTGCGGTCAGAGGACCATGTGAAGATGCAGAGGCTGCAGACGCGTGGCACGACCGCAGCTGGTGAGATGCAACAGCGGGCGATGCTGCAGTCCCCGAGGCATCAACCGTCATGATGGCGCGTCGCTTCGCTGCAGAGCGCTGCGCCAACGCTTCGGTTCCCATGCTGAGATTTGACGCAAAGACGCTGGCTGCGCCCCTTAAGTAGAGTCTCCTCAAGACTTCTGGCACTTCAACCTCTTCCTCCAGTGCCACTTCTTCCTCAACGACCCCCAAGCTGATGGACCCTTCCGCTTCCTCCGCCGCCACCGGAACGAGCTCGGGGGTGAAGCACCGCGGCGCCCCTCGGGCAGTAGGAACAAGGAGAAGGTCCCTGCTCGGTGGACACCCGGCGCCGGCGGTCCCCTGCGCCTTGGGGCACCGATGCGGGGCACGGCAAATCGCGCCGCCCCAGGGACCTCCAGTGCCCTGACCCTTTGGGGTCCAGCGCCTGGGGGAGCCCTAAACGTGCCATCACCTATGGTGGCAGTGCCGGCTCCCCACACCCTAGGGAGCATTGATCGGGTGCTCAGGGAGGTGGAGGCCGCCCTGGGCCCCTTCCCCCGCTCGCGGACGGCCCAGGGCCACAGGAGGTGGCCCCGTCGGCGAACGTGGTGGTCGCCACTTCCCGCCGCCTGGCGGTGGAGATGCTGGGTCCCCTGGTTGCCCCAGGGTCCCAGTTCTTGGAGCTCCTCGTCGCCTTCGATGTCTTGAGCTTCGACTCCCTCCGGCTGCCCAACACAGTCCGGAGGGTGATCTACGCCCCCGGCGCCTCCTCCGAAGAGGTTGTGCTAGTGGAGCAGAGCAGGCCAGATCTCCTCTGGCCTGTGGACATCCTCCTCGGAGAGGGCGGCAACGCCGTCCTTTCCGGGCACTGGTGGGCCTTCGCCCTCGGCCACCGCCTCCGCATCGGCGACCACCTCATCTTCCGCTTCAAGCTGGGGACGCTGGAGGCCTCGGTGTGGATCTTCGCTGCTGCCGACGTCCGCCGCACCTACCCCCAGCCCGTGGTGGTGTAAAGGGGCGGCCTTGCCGCGGTAGCCTTTTGGGGAGGGGAGCTAGTCTCCTCCTCTCTTTTGCTATGTAGTTTGCGCCGGCGGGGTATGCCCCGCCATGCCTCCGTTTCCTCCCCTCCTGGGGTTTATTAATGAAATCTTCTTCGCCTTTTGTTGTTTGTCATTGTCATAGTCCTGGTCGTTCGCACGCTCGAGAGCCCTAGCGAGTTGTTAGCGCCGATGGGAGGCCTCCCTGTGCCTCAGAGCTCATGACGGGGTCAGCGCCGGCGATGACATTAGATGATTCCTAAGACAAGAAGTTGAAGAAAGAGTCAGAAAACAAAAAACCCCAAATCCCCAAAAATGAAAAACAAGTCGATAAAACAAACAAACAAAAATAAGGCGATAAGATGCCCCTGTGACCGGCACAGGGACCTTCCTCGTCATGAGGGAGTGCGGCACTATCTATGCCAGCAGCTAAGAGCAAATTGCCACGCGTGGCGATTCACGGAGCCTTCCTCATCATTGAGGGAAGCTGGACCCTCACAGACGTGAAAACGTCGACGCTTAAGAGTGCCCTGAGACCGTCGACACCTTGTTAAGGGTTGCTCACAAGGTGAAGGGCCTGGCGCGGACCTCTGGATCTGTGTCTCCTTCGCAAGATGATCGGAGCGGCCTTGGTCTTCAATAGTCCTGCCGTGTTTGGCCTTCCTCGATAGAGGGAAATCTTCCCGCGGATGCTTTATGCATCGACGCGTCCCTGCACCCTCGCGAGGGTTGCTCACGAGGGGCTAGTCTTCAATAATCCTGCCATGCTTGGCCTTCCTTGATAGAGGGAAATCTTCCCGTGGATGCTTTATGCATCGACGCGTCCTTGCATCCTCGCGAGGGTTGCTCACGAGGGGGCTGGTCCTTAGCGGGTGCCTTGGGCACACCTTGGACTTTCCTCGAAGATTTCTTATTTTCCGGTGTACTTCGCGAGGAACCAAGCACCACGGGCACGAGGAGGTGATCAACAATGGGCCGTCGCCCCTGATCAGAGCTCAGTCCCTTCGGGTTTTTCGGGCTTGCTGTTTTCCGGGCGAAGGCCCCAGCATAGACACCGTGCCTAGCCCCCTTCCGCGTGGAGTACAACAGAAAATAAATGGACTTCATGCCATTTAATATCATGCCGAAGTAGAGGCGCTTTAATGCGCTTTAACTTAATATCAGTGCTGAAGAGTAGTTTGAGCTGATACAAAGTGCCGTGACAATGGTCTTATCTCCTCGTGAGGAACCTACGGGTAGAACTTTCACAGATGAGCTATGTTCCACGGGTTCCCCACCGGTTCGCCCTCCACGGTCTCCAGCCGCGCCGAGCCCGGCCCGGCGTTATGCGTCACCTTGAAGGGGCCTTTCCACATTGGAGACAGCTTGTGCAGGCCCTCGCGAGAGAGTATTCTCCTTAGCACCAGATCACCGACCTCCAGGGTCCTTGCTCGAACATGGCAGCTATGGTAGCGGCGTAGTCCTTGTTGGTACCTCACGGCACGAAGCGCCGCCTGGCACCTGGTTTCTTCGAGCTGGAGGAGGCGATCCTTGATGAGGTCCTCTTGACGCACCTCATTGAAGGCGAGAACTCATGGCGACCCGAATTTGACGTTGGTGGGAAGAACAGCCTCCGCCCCATAGACCAAGAAGAAAGGAGTCTCTCCAGTGGGCTTGGTGGCCATAGTCCTAATGGACCATAGGATGGATTGGAGGTTGTCTAACCATTTTTTGCCGTAGGCTTTGAGTTTGGCATTGAAGCTCCTCATCTTTAGTCCTTTGAGGACTTCGGCGTTGGCACACTCGGCTTGACCGTTGCTTCGAGGGTAGGCGACTGAGGCGAAGCAGATCTTGATGCCAGCCGATGCACAGTACTCCCAGAACAGCCCGCTGGTGAACTGGCTGCCGTTATTGATGATTATGCGATTGGGCACACCAAAACGACAGACCAGCCCCCGGATGAACTTGACTGCGGACCTGGCCGGAATGGTGCACACCGGTTCCACCTCCACCCACTTGGTGAACTTGTCGATGGCGACGTAGAGGTAGCGGTAGCCCCCTTGCGCTCTAGGGAATGGACCAAGGATGTCTAGCCCCCAGACAGCAAAGGGCCAAGTGAGTGGGATGGTTTGTAGTTCCTGCGCTGGCTGATGAATCTGCTTGGCATGGAATTGGCATGCCTCTCACCTCTTGACAGCCGCTTCGGTACGCCTTTGCAGCAAGAGTTGAAGCAGAAGCGTGATGCCCGCACTCGCCGGCGTGGATATCCCGGAGAAGCTCTTGGCCCTGGTGAGTAGATATGCACTTCAGAGCGACACCGTTTGGGCGATGCCGGTACAAGTCACTGTCCTTGACGCAGTATCCTGAAGCTTGGCGTACTATCCTCTCGGCCTCTGATTCGTCTTCTGGGAGCCTGCTGCTGACGAGGAAGGCCTTGAGCTCGAGTATCCAATCCACTCCCTCCTGTCGCTCCAATGCCAAAAGGACGCGGTCACCCGAAGAAGGCCTGCAATCCGGAGCTCCCTGCTCCGGTGGCGGTGGCAAGGCAGGTGAAGGGTCGGATCCCGCCGATGTTGGAGAAGCAGATGGCTTGAAGAGGCGCTCCTCGAAGATGTCGGCAGGTTGTGCTAGGAGATGAGAGGCGCGCTTGGCGATTTCGTCCGCTTCCACATTTTCTCCTCTTGGAATGTGCTTCAGCTCCAATCCTTGGAAGCGTTTTTCCATCTTTTGAAGCTCCTCAAGATAAGCTGCCATGTGCTCATCCTTTGGAGTGTAGCTCTTATTCGAGAAGTTCACGACCAGCTGTGAATCCCCCTTGACGATGAGGCGTTTGATGCCCAAAGCATTTGCTGCCCTTAAGCCGGCGAGCAGCCCTTCATATTCCACGATGTTGTTGGAGACCTTGTGCTCTGGTTTAAAGTAGAGCTGGACGGCGTAGAAGAGCTTCTCCCCAGAGGGAGAGGTGAGAATGGCTCCAGCCCCCGCGCCAGAAAGGATGAAGGCACCATCGAAGTGCATGACCCAGAGGCCTGGGGCTTCCTCTCCCGGAAGCACTGACTCCACCTCTGGAGGCTCTTCGGTGAATGGATCAGTCCACTCGGCTGTGAACTCAGCCAAAGCTTTGCTCTTGATCACCTTGGTGGTTACGAAGGAGATCTCGAAGGGCTGAAGCTCCACAGCCCATTCCGCCACCCGCCCGGTGATGTTTGGGTTGCGTAGAATAGTCTCCAGGGGCTGATCAGTGACCACCTTGATCGGGTGACCCTAGAAGTAATGTCATAGTTTCCTCGAAGCAATCAACAGGGTGTAGAGCAGCTTTTGCTGCATGGTGTAGCGCTCCCGCGTGTCGCATAGCACCGTGCTGACGAAGTATACGGGCTTTTGCACCTTGGTGGTGCCCTCAGGAGTTTTCTCCTCGTGAGGTTCAGGAGCATCGCTCTGCGAGAGCGGCTCGATCGGCGAAGTTGCAGCAAGCAGCTCCTCTTGTGGAATAGAAGAGACTCCTGCTTTTTCCTCAGGAGGAGCCCCCGGGCAAGGAGGATCGATTCCCTCTTTGGCGATTACCTTGGCGTCCCATTCCACGACAAGAACAGCGCTTGCAGTTCTCGGAGTTGCTGCGATGTAAAGCAGCAAGGGCTCGCGGAACATTGGGGCAACCATGATCGGTGGGCTCGTGAGATACCTCTTGAGCTCGACAAAGGCCTTGTCAGCTTCTGGAGTCCACTCGAACTTCCCAGTGTGCTTCACGAGCTTGAAGAAGGATAAGGCCTTCTCCCCACTCCTTGCGATGAAGCGCCCTAGGGCTGCCATGCACCCCGCGAGGCGCTGCATTTCTTTGAGATTGCGCGGAGGACGCATTTCTTCGATGGCCTTGACTTTGTCAGGATGTGCCTCTATCCCGCGATGAGACACGAGGAACCCCAACAACTTTCCCGACGGTACGCCAAAGGCGCACTTGGCGGGGTTGAGCTTGATGTTTACCTTCCTTAGGTTGATGAAGGTTTCCTCCAAATCCTCGATGAAGGTGTGACTCTCGCGAGTCTTGACGACGATGTCATCGACATAGGCTTCCGCATTCCTTCCCATCTGAGCCCCCAAGGCCTTACACATGAGCCTTTGGAAAGTGGCCCCTCCGTTCTTCAGGCTGAAGGGCATACAGACATAGCAGTACACGCCGCAGGGTGTGATGAAGGCAGTTTTCTCTTCGTCCTCCCTTGCCATCTTGATTTAATGATAGCTAGAGAAGGCATCCAAGAAGCAAAGGAGGTCACAGCCGGCAGTGGAGTCGACGATTTGATCTATCCTTGGGAGTGGATAAGGATCCTTGGGACAGGCTTTGTTGAGACTTGTGAAGTCCACGCAGAGGCGCCCACTGCCATTAGCCTTTGGGACAACCACCGGATTTGTAATCCAGGTGGGGTGGGCTACCTCGCGTATTAACTTAGCCTTCTTCAGCTTCTCTATCTCTTGGACGATGAAGTCTTGCTTCTCTTGTGCTTGCTTCCTGGTCTTCTGCTTCACGGGGTGTGCCTGTGGGCACACGGCTAGGTGGTGCTCAATCACCTTCCTGGGAACGCCGGGCATTTCTGACGGAGTCCAAGCGAACATGTCAGAGTTTGCCCGCAGGAAGGTGACGAGCGCACTTTCCTATTTGGGGGAAAGCCCTGCCCCGATGGTGACGAAGTTCTCGCAGCCCCCAGCCTGGAGCGGGACCTTCTTTGTAGCAGAGCACTCTTGGGTGAACTGGGGCCTCCTCCCTGAGGGTACCGCAGCTTCCCCAATACTGATGTCCAGCATCAGATGGACCAGGTCCTCGCTTGGAGTAGGCGATGCAGAGGCTGCAAGCTTCTTCCCTGTCGAGCCCGGCAAGAGGGGCTTGAGAGAGGCCTTCTTCGCAGCAGCCCGTTCCTGAGACACGAGCTGCTTTTTCCTCGCGAGTCACCGGAGTGTTCTAGCAAATCTTCATCGGCGGGGAACATGGCGGCAGCCTCACGGTAGACATGCTCCACAGATCGGAGAGCGTCCTTTTCATTGCAGTGCACGGTGATCGTGCCATTGGCACCCAGAATCTTGAGGACATTGAAGCCATGATGCGTTGCCGCCATGAATCTTGCCAAAGCGGGATAGCCAAGGATGGCATTGTACGGCAGCGCGATGTAGGCGATGTCGAAGTCGAGGCTTTCTGTCCTGTAGTTGTCTCGAGTGCCGAAGGTGACGGGCAGGCGCACCTGCTCGATTGGCGTTGTAGAACCCTCTGTCACCCCGAAGAACGGTCGGGTGGGCATGAGCCGATGGTACGACACCTGCATCTTCTCAAACACCTCAACAGAGATGATGTTGAGCCCAGCCCCTCCATCAATGAGGGTACGGTTGACGGCGATGTTATTGATGGTAGACGTGCACAAGAAAGGAATTGTGCCCACGGCCTTGGTAGAGGTCGGATGATCCTCCTCGTCGAAGTCGATCTTGCTAGTGGACCACTTCTTCAAGCGATTGTTGGCGCTGGGCTGTGCCGCCACGATCTCTCACGACAGCTACTTAAAGTGGCGATTAGACAAAGGAGCTTGGGCTCCACCCAGGAGACAAGCGGCAAAGCCTTGCGGCTCTTGATTCTCTTCTCGATGATCATTCGCCGATGGAGGCAGCGGTAGCGGCTCGGGATCTGCGTGAGACAGACCATCGCAGCGGCGACCCTCGTCCCGGTCGTCGTCGTGGCGATCGCCCCGGGATCCGCCCTTGCCGTTGCTACGGCTACTCCCACGACGCTTGGTGACACCATTTTCTTCATGAAACTTCCGGACAATCCAACAATCATCGGTATTGTGGGTGTCATTTTTGTGGAGGATGCAGTAGCGACGACGACAACCTTTATCGCGCTTGGAGCGGTCTCCGCGGTGCTGCTTATGATCAGGCTCCACCGCGAGGACTGCAGCCTCCTTGCGCTTGGGGTCCTTAGACTTCGGCTTTGGGGGAAGCGCCTCCGGCAGGTTGTACACGAAGAGCCTCCCCTCCTCGACCTTGGCGCATCGGTCAGCGATCTCGAAGAGCCTAACGACGAAAGCCAGCTCATCATTCACAGATAGCTTCTCTCTCATCTTGATGTCAAAGACGCCCGTGGAGAATGCTGAGATGACCTCCTCGTTGGAGATCCTGGGAATCTTGTTCCTCATCTGGCTGAAGCGCTGGATGTATTGACGAAGCATCTCACCCTTGTACTGACGCACCGCCTTGAGATCATTCTTGGTGGCGGGGCACTCATACGTGGGCATAAAGTTGGCGACGAACTGACAGCACAAGTCCTTTTATGAAGTCACGGATTTGTGAGGAAGATTCATGAGCCAAGTTCGCGGAGCATCCTTGAGGGCCATCGGAAACCAATTGGCCATCGCATGCTGATCTCCACGCGCGGCCTAGACGGCAATGACGTAGAGCTGGAGGAACTCGATGGGGTTGGTGGTCCCATCGTAATGCGCGCCGATGTCTGGCTTGAACTTGTCAGGCCAGACCACATAGCGTTGCTGGCGAGTGAGAGCAAGGCACCCGGGGTTGTAGATTGGGTCCCTGGGGGTCTTGACGTTCTTGCCAGCTTCGCCGATGTTGTCGATGGCGCGGTCATGATTTTTGCAGCGGCGCTCAAGGGAGACGCGTGCGTCTTCTGGAGCGCATTGGACGATTTGGCAGCTGGGCTCCCCGCGCGGCGAAGATGTGGCGCGGGAAGCCACTTTCTTGGCCTTGGCGGCCTTCCCATCTCCGGCGCCCGGGGTGTGGCGCCCCACCATCGGATCTGGTTCTCCCGCGCCCTAGGCTCCTCCCTGGGCCGGGTCTTCATTGGCGATGGCGACGAGCTCGGCGATTCAAGCGCGCCACCCCTCACGCCCGTCATTAGTGGGCTGATAGTGCAGCAGCTCCTGCGCCATGGCGAGAGCCTGCACAGGGGATAGCTGACTCCCAGAACGAGCGCGAGAAGTGGCGGTGGCGGTGAAGGAGAGCGAAGGCTATGTACGCTCGGACGGGAGGTAGGAGGACTCCAAGTCTTCCTCTTCTTCCTCCCCGGCCGAGGCATCTCGACGACGGAAGATGGGCTCAGTCTGCCCCCGAACGGCGTTGCAGCGGTGAAGACGCTCGAGCCTTGCGTTGGCGTCGGCCATGTCAAAGCAGATCTAGAAGAAATCACACCACAGCCCCCTACCTGGCGCGCCAAATGTCGATGGATTTCGTGTCGCAAGAACACGGGGTACCACCCGACAGACCCAAAGATTTGAACGCAGGGGGCTGAACGTGTGAGATCTTGGATCGCAACGAAACACAGTGATGGAAGCCTCGAGACATCGAACGCACAATGCACTGCAGAGAGGGAGACGCCGAGCTTTACCCAGGTCCAGGGCCCTCATCGTGAGGTAAAGCCCCTACTTCCTGCCTTCTTGTATTACGACGTGATACCTCGCGAGGAGTACAAGGTCTTGGTTACAGATCTCTAACTGGCCGGAGGTAGAAGAACCAACTTAGCCTAGCAAGGAGCCCGGAGAAGAAGATCGGATCCCCTCTAAGGGGTGGCCTTCCCTCCTTTTATAGCGCCCATGGTCCTCCTTCCCCTTATCATCTTGGGGAAGGGGTTGCCACACATGGCCAAGGAGGGAGGACAGCTATCGACGTGGGTCTTTTGTGGACGCAGTCTTTGTAGAGTGGTGGCGCCGGTCCACGGGAGTGGGTGGAGGAAGCTGACGTCCTCCTCTGGCGCCCTGCATCGTCCACCATATTTTTAGGGGGGTGGCCAACAACCACTGTGTAGCTTTATGCAGGCACGGCAAAAGTTGGTCTCCTCCCTGTCGGGGGTAGCGTGGACGGTACGCAGTCTTCTGCCCTTATCTTCTTGTTCAGCATGGAAACGTGCCGAGCTGACATGTATGTGGTCCTTCCCCTCATGAGGAACAGCTCGTGAGGAGGTCTTCTGGTCCTTAGCCGTTTAGCTGTCGTTCTCCTCATGAGGCGTCTCCTCATGAGGGTCTTTTCCGCTGAGCTTTGGTCGTCGTTCCTCCCCTAGGCCGAAGTTGGGCCGTTGAAGGGGCCTAGGAGCAGGTGGACCGGGATACCCCGGTATCCAGAACACCGACATACTTGAACTCACGCAATTACGGGGTTGTGTGCACTGCAATGAAGTCAATGAGCCCGTTTGGTATGTTGAATAGCGACACTTTCAACAAATCCCTAAACACACTATTCTCCTCAATTACACTTCTCTTTGCAGGGGATATTTCTCGAGCAATTGTGCTCAACCGTTTCACAGCGAAATGGTCATTCGACAACCACAAAATTGCTTGCTCCTGAAACACAACAAAACACCACAAATAAGCTACATTAGCAGGTTCAAGGAAGCAACCTAGGAAGCAAAAAATCAACATATAAACCCTATGAAAACATCATAGGCAACAACTTCTACTCATGACACCTTATATATCATAACAACACATTGCAACAACCTATGCAGCAATAATAATTTTTAAACAACACTCTATACATGATACAACATATGCACCACCTATTTCTATGCTGCAATGCAATATCATACAATATGAAGCAAACATTTGCAGCATATATGACATTTCCAATGGACATTATGAACATTATAAGGAACACAAACATCAGGCATGGAAACCATAACATCATGCTCCAACCCCTAAACATCGACAAGCAAACCCTAACATCAACAAGCAGAAAACCTAACATCAACAGAGATGGGGGGGAAACCCTAGCAAATCTCTACTAGAATAGCAATAGCAAGCAATATAGGACAGGAGGTGGAGGATATGCACTCACAACCATGATTCCAACGATGAATCAACGAGGAACCTCTCCATCGAGCCGAGGGTCGGTAGTGGTTCCCAATGGAGATGAAATCCCTGGCCAAATCAGAGCAAAATGAGATGGGATTGGAACATAGGAGGAGAGCGAGGAGGCGTAGAAGGTCATCGGAGAGTAGGTGGTGCGCGCGGCGCCGTTCGCCGGCCGTAGCAGTCACCGACGGCGCGGACGCCCTCGTCGCCTGTGGGGTTGCCTCTCCTCCGGAATGGCCACCGACGGAGGAGGAGATGGAGGAGGCGCAGACGGTCACTGGAGAGGAGCGCGGAGAGGAGGCGGTGGGCGCGGCACGGTTCGCCGGCCTCAGCATTAACCCCAGCGCGGTCGCCCCCGGAATCGCCCTCGCCGCCTGCGGGGTCGCCTCTCCGGAGTAACGGCCACGAAATGGATGGGAAGCAAATTTTTTTTTGCATCATCCGGGTGTACGGAGCATATCTTTAGGAGGGCGACGTGACACAACGAGGCACGTCCAATCGGGACCGATCGCACGATGCGCGAGCCAGAGGACGCGAGCGCGCGATCCTCCGCCTAAAGGACAACATTTTCCTTAAAAAAGGTCCGTTTCCCCAATTACAAAACAGCTAGCTGTTTCTTCTTCTTAGGAAAAGTGATCGTAAAAAATATTTTTTACTATTACACCGGTTTCGTACTTTGTAGAAACTAGTAAGTTTGCACGTGCATTGCACGTTTATCCAACATCACAATTAAATATTGGTATATATTTTTCCAAGCATGGACACACATTTTGATGCAACACACCTACATGATATATATTCATGCAAAAGATGGTTATACATTGTATATCTATATAGTTAGATCTTCCTATTCAGAAATAAATTGGTTTGTTGTGTTTCCAAACTGATTGATCTACATCAAAGATCTCAGCATGCATGAAAAGAGACAAGTAGCCCTCACTAACGGATGAGACATTCAGATTATTCAAATCATAATGAATAACTACTAGTTAACATTTTAGCCATAGTGGAGAAACATGTCTGGCGAGTTTATGTATAGATCAATGCTTGGGATCCATATTCTACTAAACAAGACTTTGCATTTGTGCAAGATCTCTGCTGACCAGTAAACCAAAATACCAAAAACGATGAACCACACATAACATATAAAGGAATAGAATGACAGAGCTTTGTATTGTCATAAACGCATCAGGTGAAATCGGAGGGGAGTCTGCACCCGGTTCTCTAGTGTGCTTACTCCTGTCCACTGCATGTATGTGAAAAAACATTACCCAAGCATACATGGAACGTCTGAAATATATTTACCTTTCAAGACAAAGCATGAAAATAAACTTCCTTCAATAGCAATAACTAATGTTTATGTGAGAATTTATTTGTAACATAAATGAGATGCTATTTTGCCATAAACATAAAATGAAAAGACTTCAAAATATGGCAGGCCAAAGATGTACCTAATGGCCACAAAATGGATGGGAAGCAAAAAAAATTGCGTCAACGAGGGTAGGGAGCATATCTTCAGAAGGGCGACGTGACACAACGAGGCACGTCTGATCGGGACCGATCGCACGACGCGTTTCTTCTTCTTAGGAAAAGTGATCGTAAAAAATATTTTTTACTATTACACCGGTTTCTGGCAGGGCCCGGTGGCCGCTGGCATCGACGCTGGAGAGGAGGGAGAAGGAGGAGCCGGTGCTCAGATCTACAGCTAAGATAAAGGTAAGTTCATTGGCAAGGTGAGGCTAGGGTATTGTTTTAGGTAGCGTGCCACCCATCCACCCACTCTCCCGGGTTATAAGGAGTCCCCCGAGGAGCCATGCTAATCCAGCATTATAGCTTAATCACTTGGTTTATTATAGTAAACTCGCGCTTAGCGCGCCAAATGGTAAAAAGTTCAAAAAGGAAGAAGAAGGGCTCTCAGCCATTGGATGCGAGTGAAGCGGTAAGTGGCAATCTGGGCCGTTGTCGCTTGAAGTAGTCGGAGCAGAGTAGCCGGGTCCTGACAGTGCTCCCCCTTAGCACAAGACCTCAGGGCTTGAATGCAGGAAAAGTTCATCGAATGAACTCTGCATCCTCCCATGTTGCTTCTTCTGGTGTCATGCCCTCCTAGTGTATCAACCACTGAGGAATGGCAATGTCATACTCGCCGGCGTTTCGTGGGATCTGCCTGCGCTGAAGGATATGTATAGGGTTAGTCTTAACCATACCTTTCGAGGTGACTAGCGGTAGAGAGACATTCGGAACTGCGTTGGGACCAAGGTGTTTCTTCAACTGATTCACGTGAAAGACATCGTGAAGGAGTGTTCCTGGAGGTAGCTGAAGCCTGTAAGCTCGTTAGCCCACCAGCTGAAGGATGCGTAAAGGACCATACCACTTAGAGGCGAGTTTCAGTGGATTTCCCGAGCCAAGAGCATGTTCTCGATGCGGCTGCATTTTGAGGTAGACCATGTCGCCTAAGTTGAATGATTGGGGGGTCCTTTCAGGATCTACATACTTCTTCATGGCGTGTTGTGCCTGAGCTAAGTTCTGCTGGAGCACTTTGAGCATATTGCAGAAACTGTTTCAGGAAGTGGTATTTCTGCCAGAAAGGGAGGTGGGTATTCATACAGAGCTTGGAACAGAGACATTTTGATGGCAGTGTGGTAACTACAATTGTACCACCATTCAGCTGTAGGTAACCATTCTGCCCATTTTCTTGGTTCAGAGAAAGCCGTACACTGCAAATATTGTTCAAGACATTGGTTGACCCTTTCTGTCTGGCCATCTATTTCAGGGTGATAGGCCGTAGAGAAATGGAGTGAAATCTTCATAGAATGGAAGAGTTCTTGCCACAGCTTGCTGGTAAAAATGGCATCCCTATCTGTAGTCATCACTAAAGGAGGACCATGTAGTTTGATGATGTTGGACATGAACAGCTCAGCCACTTTCTGCACTATATAAGGGTGTGACAATGCTACAAAGTGAGCATATTTAGTAAGCCTATCAACAACCACAAGGATGACATCTTTGCCTTTAGACTTTGGTAAACCATATACAAAGTCCATGCTGATAACTGACCATTTTGCAGTTGGAATTGGAAGAGGGTCCAAGAGACCAGGGTACTGAACCTTTTCTGTCTTGGAAATTTGGCAGACTGGGCATTCATGAATTTTTTGGTCTATGTACAGTCTCATCTTAGGCCAGTAAAATATTTCTTTGAGTCTGTAGTATGTTACTCTTGTGCCTGAGTGTCCTCCAAATGTTCAAGAGTGAAAAGACTCAAATTTTTTGTCTTTGAGATTTTGGGAAGATCCAATATAGATCCTACCATTGTACCTCAAGATGCCAGATTGACATGTGAAATGTGCATGACTATGGCTGTCCAGCACTAATTCCTATAGCAACTTGATGCAATGTTCATCACCTAAATAGGAGGATGTTATTTCAGTTGTCCATGTGGGTACTGCCATGGTTGTGGCTGAGCATGTTATAATTTAAGCATAAGCTTGTGCTGAATTCCCTCCAGTAACCTTTGACTGGCTAGGTACTTAAGACTGCTTTGATCTGTTCTGCTGATCAGTTGATTGCCCAAGAAGTAATGCCTCCACTTTTTCAAGGCTTGCAAGATGGCCATTGCTTCTTTTTCATAGACTGATTTGGCCATTGTATTGGGTCCCAAACATTTAGTGAAATAAGCCAAGGGCTATGAATTTTGCATCAGTACTGCTTGATACGTCTCAAACGTATCTATAATTTTTTATGCTCCATGCTTGTTTATGCACCATTTGCCTTGTGTTTCGTTACACTTCGTGGCATTTTTATGCGATTTCCGGAACTAACCTATTGACAAGATGCCACAGTGCCAGTTCCCTGTTTTCTGCTGTTTTTGTGTTTCAGAAAAGCTACATAGGAAATATTCTCAAAATTGGCAAAACAAGTTTGGAAACTCCTATTTTACTCGATGGAAGGACGAGGACCGAACGGGAGCCAGAGGGGGGCCAGAGGGCACCCTCACCATAGGCTGGCGAGCCCCCCCTCCTGGCCGCGCCCCCTGGTGAGGAGACCCCCCTGGTCCACTCCTGACGATGCCCTTTCGCCTATAAAAATATTTGGGACGGAAAACCCTAAAACAATCGACGTTTTTCCCAGAACAGTTCCGCAGCTCTGCCGCCACCGCTGACGAATTTTGGGGGACAGAATTCTCTGTTCCGGCACCCTGCTAGGACGGGGAAGTGCCCCCGGAGCCATCTCCATTGGTCTCCATCGCCATCTCCGCCGTCTCCATCGACCTCACCACCATCTCCATTGCCGTTGCTGCCTCCGATGATGAGGAGGGAGTAGTTCTCCCCCGGGGCTAAGGGCTCTACGGGTAGCTATGTGGTTCATCTCTCTCTCCCATGATGTGATCTATATGTGATCGTGAGCTTTGTATGTAGTTGGATTGGTAGATGTTATATTTCAGATGTTATGCTACTCCCGTGCTTTATATTTGTAATCTTCGGAGATACTTTATACCATGATGTGAAGGTGACAGTGTGCACATTATATGTGTCTCTTTTGGTTAATGTCTCTATGAATTGTTGGTGTTTGTTGGAACCATCTAGTGCGTTCACGGTGATAGTGTGGGACAATCTAGTTTGGGGAAATATGAACTTTGAGGAGTGCTTCGTAGCCCTACGCATGATTAGTATTTGTTTTCCATTGGAGAATTGTTTAGAGTGGCATAGTGAAGTTAGTATCTATTGGTTCAATTATGTTATATTTGTTGAGAGTGTCCACTAGTGAAAGTATGATCCCTAGGCCTTGTTTCTAAGCATTAGAACACCGTTTACATTCAATTTTGTTACATGTTTGCTTGCTGCCATTTTTATTTCAGATTACATTTACTACTTATAATCATCACTACTACTTGTATTTCACTATCTCTTCACCGAACTAGTGCACCTATACATCTGACAAGTGTATTGGGTGTGTTGGGGACACAAGAGACTTTCTGTATCGCAATTGCAGGGTTGCTTGAGAGGGATAGCTTTGACCTCTTCCTCCCTGATTTCGATAAACCTTGGGTGATCCACTTAAGGGAAACTTGATGTTGTTCTACAAACCTCTACACTTGGAGGCCCAACACTGTCTACAAGAATAGAAGCGTGCATAGACATCAAGCTCTTTTCTGGCGCCGTTGCCGGGGTGGTAAGGTAAAAGGTACTCACATCCTTTGGCTACTAAGTCTTTTAGTTGCTGGTGAGTGCTCGGAGTTATTTCCTTTAGATTCTGTAATTACATCTTTTTATTTCTTGTTTTTATTTTCACTAGTTAGGCTTAATGGAAAACAAAGAGTTCTATAGTATTTTTTCCTGAGTTGGGATATGGAGTGTTTGAAGAGAAAATTGAAAAACCTTTGGAGCTTAATTTGCATGCTAATAGTGTTGTTAGTATGAATGCTTTGAACACCGTTATTGCTAATGCTATAGAAAAGTCTAAGCTTGGGGAAGCAGGTTTTGTTAAGCATGATATTTTTAGTTCCCCAGCTTTAGTGGAGAAAATTTGCTCTGATGATATTTTATCTCCCATATGTGATATTTCTTATGATGCTTGTGCTCCTCATCCTTTTAAAATACCTATGAAAATTGCTGAACATGCTATGAATAACTGCTATTTAGGAGATGGAACTGGCCATCCTGGTGATCATTTGCTCTTTATACATGAATTATGCGAGTTGTTCAAGTGTGCAGGTATTTCAATGAACCGAGTTAAGAAGAAGCTATTCTCTTTATCATTGAAGGGCAGAGCTGCGGAATGGTATAAGACGCTAAAGGATGGCCGACCTATTGGTTGGGAGGAACTTGTACCTCTCTTTTATTCTAAATTCTATCCTTCTAGTGAGGTTTATAAAGATAGGAATTATATTTATAATTTTCATCCGCATGAGGGATAAAGCATTGCCCAAGCATGGGGATGATTGAAGTCACTAATGCTCAAATGTCATAATCATGAGCTTCCTCATAATATTGTTATTAATAATTTTTATGCAAGGCTTTTAGGATATTACAAGGACTATCTAGATGTATGCTTTGATGGGTCTTTCACAAGCAAGGAGGTTGACACCAAGTGGGATATGCTTGAAACTATTCAAAGCAATATCAAAGATTGGGATTGCAACAAAGGTAAAGGATCAGGTATAAAGTATAAGTATGATTGCATTAAGTCTTTCACTGAAACTGCTGATTTTCAAGAGCTTAGTGCTAAATATGGTCTTGATCCTCAAATTATGGTTGATTTCTTTAAAGCCTTTGCTTCTTATATTAATGTTCCTAAGGGAAATGGGGATGTGTATCATGAACATTTTAAAGACACCTGCATGGAAAGTGATGTTATTATTGATGATTGCAATGAACATGCTCAAACTTCTGAAAGTACTACTTCCTATAAGCATGTTAATTTTTGTGGAGTACTTAGACCTTGTGAATAGAGTCACAACAAAGAGGATTATTGTATGCACCATAGGAATGAAGAAACCCAAATGTGGGATAAGGCTCTAGATGAGCTTGGTAAAAAGGTTTGTGAGCTTTATCCTTTTATTTGTGAACTTTGCCATGAAAAGGGTCATTTTAATTTTCAATGCTCAGGCCATAATAGTGATCCTTCTAATCCTATGAGTACCACAAGTTTGTATTGTGATGACAAGATTACTCCCAATCAGCATGATGAGTTTACTTTATTTTTGGGGGTGTGAAGAGTTATCTAGAAAAACTTCTTTGGTAGATATGAGCGTTTTTAAAAATATTAGCATCCTGCAGGGTTGTCGTCTTTATTGTGTTAAAGATTGTCTCGCAAATACTTACATACAAAATGTTATAAAACATGATGTTTTGCCAAGCTATGACAAGACTAATATATGTTTCCATCTTATTAATAGAGAGGAGGAATCCTCCAAAGTTTCTTCTGTTGTTTCTGTTAGTAAACCAGATTATATGGAGAAGATGCCTTTCAAGCCTCTCCCTCCTAAAGAAGAGAGTAAGAATAGTAAGAAGAAGAAGAAGAGGAGTAAAAGGAGAGAGGAAACAGTATCTTCCCCTAAGAATGTTGCTCCTATTATAGATTATGATGATTCTGACCTTGATGATGTTCTTATGCCTGTTACCTATATTAGTGATCATGATTGGGAAAAGCACTCTACTTTTGATATTGAAAATCTTTTTGGTACCAATTCTGAAAATTATGAGGTTAATAATTGTTGTACCATTAGTACTATCCATATTCCTTCCTATGATGATATGTTTGATGAATCTTCTTTGGAAGATAGCTATTCTCTCGCTTAAGATGATACTAAACCTCTAGTTTATGATGGTTACAATGATGAGTATAATATTTTCAGTTCACCTACTTTTGAGGAGAAAATTAGTTATGATTACAATATGCCTCCTATTTTTGATGATTATGGTGATGAGAATAATTATTCTGTTGAATTTGCTCCTGCTAAGATTTCTAAGAATTATGTTCATGTTGGGAGTATTAATTCTTTTATGCATGTGGCTCATGATAAGGATGCTTTATGTGATGGTTATGTTAGTTCTATTCATGATGCTTGGGGATGCCCATGCATCACCCCAAGAAATATCCAAGAAGTACAAGCGTCAAAGCTTGGGGATGCCCCCGAGGCACCCCTTCTTCATCGGCAAAAATCAGGTCACCTTTCAAGACACTATATTTTTATTGCTTCATGCACTATGCGTTTTTCTTGGAGCGTCTTTAATTTTGCTTTCAGTTTTCCTTTTGTTTTGTTTGCTGCAATAAATGGTTGGATCACATCATGTTTGTTTTCGAGGAGATGAACTCCGGTTTTTCATTGCCAGGAACACTCTAGTTTTCACTTTTATCGTTCAACGAGTGTTCTCTTTTTCTACTACTGCGTTTAGCTTTCGTTTTTCGTCTTGATCTTTGTTCAGATCTTGTTATATCTTTGCATCAAGGTGTATTTTGACCTCTGGTCTATGTTGGTTTTCATCAAAAGAGTTGAATTAAAAAGGTTTGAATGGTGTTGGAAAAGAGAAAAAGTTTCATGCAAAAAAGTGGTACAAAAAGGAGCTTCTTTAGACTGCGGCTTAGACTTTTTCATCCCATGCTTGATGTTGTTTTGATAGTATGCTTAGTGATTTTTTCTGTAGCATGACTTGTCTCAAATGACTAAGATTGCTTAATGAGCCTTTGAAAAAATCATGCGTTGTTTTTATTATGTGGAAGCATTATTGTGGTTTTCTCCTTTTATGCTTTATTTGGGTTGACTTGACGCATGCTTACACCATGTTTGACTACAAAATAAGTCGCCTATGGCCTCTATGATCATTTGGTTTTGGACTTGTATACCACTTTATGCTTCGGTTAATGATGTTTTGTCGCTATGCATGATTATGGCCATTATAGCTCTCTTAGTTGGTCGCTCCCTATCTTTTGCTAGCCTTCATTTTGTACTGAGTATGAGCACTACTCGTGCATCCAACTCCCAAAAACCAAGTTATCTCAATGTGTCCACCATAAATTCCTATGCATGGTATTTGCAAGCCATTCCAAGTAAATTTTCATGTGCTACCTTTCAAAAAACCCTTCAAAATACTTCTCATTTTGTGACACAGTTTTCAGCTCATAGGGACGTAGTGGTCGGATTTGCTATCTTCCATATTGTTTTATTCCAAAAAGAAAAAAAAAGAAAAAAAAGGAAAAGAAAAAAGGCACTCCTTCATGGTATGTGAAAGTTGGTGGGCACCCGATGGAATCGGTTAGCCATGGTTTGTGAAAGGAAAAAAAGGTGGGGAGGAGTGCCAAGCTTTATAAAAGAGCACCAAAGTGCCAATCTCTATCTCAAAAATTGCTTTGTATGGAAGATAGTAAGAACCCCATTGCCAGTCGTTGACAAAGACAACCACCTCTCAAAACCAATTTTTAT
The DNA here is from genome assembly GCA_007115705.1 of Dactylis glomerata. Classification (NCBI taxonomy): domain Eukaryota; kingdom Viridiplantae; phylum Streptophyta; class Magnoliopsida; order Poales; family Poaceae; genus Dactylis; species Dactylis glomerata. Next base: position 877,880 of record QXEO01000515.1, read on the forward strand.
CTCTCTGTTTTACAAATGAAAAGCTCTAGCACATGTTTAATCACTGCTTCCCTCTGCGAAGGGCCTTTCTTTTACTTTTATGTTGAGTCTCCACCTTCTACCTTTATGCACCGTCTAAGAGAGCATAGTTGTCATTCTGAGTATAATGTGCATAGTCCCAAAGTTTATCATTGATTGATTCATGATTATGGTTTTGCTTGTTCTTAAATTATTTGTATCTAGTCACCCTCTTAAACTTGAAGGTGTCCTATGCATTTATGTTTTGCTATTCCATGAGGGACAAGCTGAAATCCACTTTGACATGTTTTTTCATATGGTTGAAACACACTCGTGACTTTCATCGTTTCATTATTCATGATCTTTCATTTGTGTTACTTTTCATGTTATAACATGGTTGCTAAGTTTTTATTGTCAAGATTATGTCTTTTATGCCCATGTTTTAAGTTCTTTGATCCCAGCACTCAATGCTTTACTTAGATGATCAAGATTGTGATGGTGCATGTCACCTCAAAAATTATTCTTTGTTATCACTTACCTACTCGAGGACAAGCAGGAGTTGAGCTTGGGGATGCTTGATACGTCTCAAACGTATCTATAATTTTTGATGCTCCATGCTTGTTTATGCACCATTTGCCTTGTGTTTCGTTACACTTTGTGGCATTTTTATGCGATTTTCAGAACTAACCTATTGACAAGATGCCACAGTGCCAGTTCCCTGTTTTCTCCTGTTTTTGTGTTTCAGAAAAGCTACACAGGAAATATTCTTGGAATTGGACGAAACAAGTTTGGAAACTCCTATTTTGCCCGAAGGAAGGACGAGGACCGAATGGGAGCCAGAGGGGGGGGGGCAGAGGGCACCCTCACCATAGGCTGGCGCGCCCCCATCCTGGCTGCGCCACCTGGTGAGGAGACCCCCCTGGTCCACTCCCGATGCTGCCCTTTCGCCTATAAAAATCTTCAAGACGGAAAACCCTAAAACAATCGGAGTTTTTCCCAGAATAGTTCCGCAGCTCCGCCGCCACCACCGAGGAATTTTGGGGGACAGAATTCTCTATTTCAGAACCCTATCGGGACGGGGAAGCGCCCCTGGAGCCATCTCCATCAGTCTCCATCACTGTCTCCGCCGTCTCCATCGACCTTACTACCATCTCCATCGCCGTTGCTGCCTCCGATGATGAGGAGGGAGTAGTTCTCCCCCGGGGCTAAGGGCTCTACGGGTAGCTATGTGGTTCATCTCTCTCTCCCATGATGTGATCTATATGTGATCGTCAGCTTTGTATCTAGTTGGATTGGTAGATGCTATATTTCAGATGTTATGCTACTCCCGTGCTTTATATTTGTAATCTTCGGAGATACTTTATACCATGATATGAAGGTGACAGTGTGCGCATTATGTGTGTTTCTTTTGGTTAATGTCTCTATGAATTGTTGGTGTTTGTTGGAACCATCTAGTGCGTTTACGGTGACAGTGTGGGACAATCTAGTTTGGGGAAATATGAACTTTGAGGAGTTCTTCATAGCCCTATGCATGATTAGTGTTTGTTTTCCATTGGAGAATTGTTTAGAGTGGCATAGTGAAGTTAGTATCTATTGGTTCAATTATGTTATATTTGTTGAGAGTGTCCACTAGTGAAAGTATGATCCCTAGGCCTTGTTTCTAAGCATTAGAACACCGTTTATATTCAGTTTTGTTACATGTTTGCTTGCTGCCATTTTTATTTCAGAATACATTTACTACTTATAATCATCACTACTACTTGTATTTCACTATCTCTTCGCCAAACTAGTGCACCTATACATCTGACAAGTGTATTGGGTGTGTTGGGGACACAAGAGACTTTCTGTATCGTAATTGCAGGGTTGCTTGAGAGGGATAGCTTTGACCTCTTCCTCCCTGAGTTCGATAAACCTTGGGTGATCCACTTAAGGGAAACTTGATGTTGTTCTACAAACCTCGACACTTAGAGGCCCAACACTGTCTACAAGAATAGAAGCATGCGTAGACATCACTGCTCCCAGCCCAATGGCACAGGCATCTGTTTCCAATGTGAAGGGCAGTGAAAAATTCGGCAGTGCCAACAGGGAGGGGGGGGGGTTAGACATAACTGTTTTAAGAGTGGCAAAAGCTTCCTGCTACTCAGGTCCCCAAGTGAAAGCATTTTTGTTCAGAGCACTGTAGAGAGGTTTGCAGATGTGGGCATACCTAGAATGAATCGTCTGTAATAGCCTGTTAACCCGAGAAAACCTCTTAATTTTTTCAGAGATGTAGGAACTTTCCAATCGATAATTTCCTTGATCTTGCCAGGGTTAGTGTGTACTCCTGTGCCAGTAATTATGTGGCCAAGGTACTCAACCTGTGGATGGCCAAAGGTGCATTTGGAGAGCTTCGCTTTCAGTTTGTGTGTTCTGAAGATTTCCAATACCAATTTCAGGTGTGACAGGTGCTGTTCTGGAGTTTTCCTGTAGATTAAGATATCATCAAAGAAAACTAGAATAAATTTTCTCAAGTACTTGGAGAAAACAGAGTTCATGAGTTCTTGAAACATAACAGGGGCATTGCAAAGACCAAAAGGCATGACAAGGTACTCATAATGTCCACAATGTGTAGAAAATCTAGTTTTTGGGATGTCTTCACGTTTCATTCTAATCTGATGATAGCCTGATCTCAAATCAAATTTGCTGAAAATGGTGGCTCCATGTAGTTCATCCAAGAGATCCTCAATAACAGGTATTGGAAATTTATTTTTAACTGTCATATCATTCAGTCCTATGAAATCAACACAAAGTCTCCATGAATTGTCTTTCTTCCTGACCAAAATAATAGGAGAAGAATATGGGCTTGTGCTAGGCCTTATTTCAGACTTCTGCAACATTTCTTTGATAAGCAGCTCCACTGAGTTTTTTTGGCTGTGAGACATTCTGTAAGGCCTGAGATTTGGTGGCTTTGCCCCTTCTTTGAGTGGTATATGATGATCACAATCTCTACTAGGAGGTAAACCAGTGGGTTCTTGAAATATGTCTTGAAATTGGTGTAAAAGGTTTGTTAGTTCATCTGAAACAAGAGCAGTGGTTTCAGTGGACTGTCTGTCAGGTAACTCTGCTGTACTGAACAACATATATCCCAAAGCTCCCTTTTCTATCAGTTTACTGCAATGGTCTGAGGAGATTATGAATTTATCTCATGGAAAGATGTGATCTTGAAAGGTATGGAGTGTGCCATTTATTCCCAGTGTGAGAGATCTGTTTATGAAATCAAAGGTAACTGGGTTATACAGTTTAAATCAGTTGACACCTAGAATCACATCAGAGCCTTGGAGTTCTAATATTCTGAAGTCCATAGTGAATTTATGCCCTTGAATAGTAAAGGGGCACTGATAAGCCATGTAATCTGAAGAGAGTGTGCCACCTCCGGCTACCTTTACTATCCTTTGCTTTGTCTTGGTAAGTGGAATGTTGTGCTTCTTAGCAAAATGGTAATCCATGAAGGTATTTGTACTGCCTGTGTCAGCTAGGGCGACAGCAGTAGCACTGTTCAGATGGAGTAGAAGAGAAATTGTTGAATCACTCGGGCAACTATTGTAAGCTGCAGCTGAGATGTTCATCAGATTATCCACATTATCTTCTGCTACTGCTTGATCAATAGGGACAGGACTTGGAGGGTCCTCTTGATGTTGCTCTTGAGGTGCGTCCTCATCATCAGAATGTCCCTGCATTTCTATGTTGTTCAGTGCTCTCTGCATTGGCTGACACCTATGGCCAATGGACCAATTATCAGGGCAGTACCAACATTTCCTGGGAGCTCAGTTTCGGAATTCTCTGCCTGGTGCTTGACCTTTTTTTGCTCCAGGTTGTGGTCTGGCTGGAGGAAGGGGTTCCTTGGTGCTTGAATTTGGGCCATGGTGCGCTTTGTGTTGGAGAGGTAAGCCTTTTCATATTGTCTGGCATACCAGTAGGTAGATAGCAGACTATCAGGTTTCTGACAATGAACATTATGCTTAATGCCTTCCTTGAGTCCACTGACAAATCTATCCACAAAGAATTCCTTTCGTAAGTAATTCTATTCGTGTTTCATTTGCGTCATCCAAGTTTCATAAGTACCAATGTATGCATTGACTATGGATAATTGCTTCAGTTGTTGCAGTTGGTTCATGGGATCAGGAGCAAGCGAGTCAGGAAATCTTTCCAGGAGAATGGAGCTCAGTTCACCCAGGACATGTGTTGGAGATGGAATCCAGAGCTGCTAAGCCATGTCTTGGCCTACCCTCGTATATGAGCTACGCCCCACTGCACGCGATTTGCTTGAGGAATCTGAACAAGGGTAAAGATATCCTCGCATTCCAGGATCCATGCTCTGGGTGCTTCTCCTGTAAAAATTGGAAGTTCCACATGCGGGATTCAAAGCTGCACTTCTGTAGTGGACCTTGGAGGTTGTTGGTGTTGTGTTTGGCTCAATGGTTGGACCTGAGGAATGGTGCTCTGTTGGGGTGGTACTGAATGTTCAAATTGGGGATTGCAATTAACAGTGGACACGCCTGATGTGGAATTTGGGCAGGTTTGGTGTGGTATCATTGGTAAGTGGGGAAACTGTTGTCCACTTGTGTTTGGGATGGTGTGGTAGTTTGGGTGTTGACTACTAGGACAACAATTGCTAGTGTATTGGAACTCTGAAAATTGCAGTGGGAGGCCATATTGAGAGTGACAGTGTTGGGTAGGAAAAGGTGGGTGGTAATGCTAGGAGTATGAGGGCGGGATGGTGTTGCAAAGGTGGTGGAATGTTGTTTGTAGAGGGGTAGAAGAGTAGTGAGGGGAATTGGGTTGGTAAAGGTTGGGGTTTGTGACTGGGTTAGTGAATTGATAAACTTGGTCCACTTATGGTTGTAATTGGTGTCTCGTTGTCACTAAGGAGGGAGATCCAGTGTATATGGGTAGTGTGGAGGGTAGGGACTGAGACTATGGTGGGAAGGTAGGATGGGGAAGCTGATCTAGGGTCAGTTTACCGAAACTTGGTGGCATGGGTGCAGTGCCGGACTTGGAAGCTGGTGTGGTGATTTCAGGTATTGGAGAGAGGGGGTGAGGCGGAAGCGGAGGTGGAGTGGAAAAGGGAACATCTTGGGAAAGTGGTGGTGGAGTTTTAGCGAGTGGAAAAGGGAACAACTTGAGAAATTTGCGTTCATGGTCAAGATCATCTCGCTCATACGAGTTACCTCTCCTTGGAGCGACGACAATGCCGATGAAGCAGATGCCGAGTCAGCGTCGTGTTGGTCCAACTGATGACCAATTGCTCACAGATCACGAGGTAGGCAGCGGGTGAGGGCGGCAACCTCGGCTTCATCATCAGTGTTGGCCGAGGAACGGAAGACCTCACCGTCAGCTTGGTGTGTGCGGTCGCGTGATGAAGAACGCGATCTGGTAGTTGAAGGCATGAGCGAAAAGGAGGGATTTTAATGCCGGGACGAAGTCGGAAACATCAGGACGGGGTAGGAGAGGGTGGGTACAGATCCGAGGAAGGAGAGGCTCTGATACTACCGTGTCAGGGCCCGGAGGCCGCTGGCATCAACGCCGAAGAGGAGGGAGAAGGAGGAGTCGGTGCTCAGATCTACAACTAAGATAAAGGTAAGTCATTGGCAAGGTGAGGCTAGGGTTTTGTTTTAGGTAACCTCGTGCCACCCATCCACCCACTCTCGTGGGTTATAAGGAGTCCCCCGATGAGCCACGCTAATCCAGCATTACAGCTTAATCACTTGGTTTATTACAGTAAACTCGCGCTTAGCACGCCAAATGGTAAAAAGTCCAAAAAGGAAGAAGAAGGGCTCTCAGCCGTCGGATGCGAGTGAAGCGGTAAGTGGCAATCTATGCCGTTGTCGCTTGAAGTAGTCGGAGCAGAGTAGCCGGGTCCTGACAGTTTCGTACTTCGTAGAAATCTGGTTATGTGTATACGGAAACGGAAGCAAGCCCAAGGACAGGAAGTCACCAGATCTGAAAGCCGCCCAAGGACAGCAAGCCACCGGTGCTGAGATGCCGCCCAAGCGAACTCGGGAGCAGGCGTTGCCGCCGGATTGGCGCGATACCTGGCGCCGCGCCGCCGCCACGAACCGTAAGGTACTTGCCCACTTCGAGTAAGGCTATGCTCCCTTTCTTCGTAATGTTTTGAATCGAACAACGCCGTTGGTGCGGAAGCTGCGGTTAAGCAATTCCGCAGGTGGCATATCTTCGATAGAGTTTCCGGTGCTTCATTTGTTTTCGCTAACTTGCTTTGGAGATGAGAGGCCGAGGCGCCCCCTCCCCCTTCCCCCCGCCGGCAAATTCTCCATGAACTCATCTTCGTGTTTTTGCTTGCATTACTATTTTTCATTCCATAGAGCTTTTACCAAATCTTCTTTTAAGTTTCTCGGTCTTTCTTTGGTTATGGTTGCAGGAGAACAGCCACGAGAAGGGCAAAGACGAAATGCCACAATTATCTACTGATGTCATATTTTTTCCCGTGTCTTTTGTATAACTTGTCCGTTAACAACAAATTCTTAACCGCTGATGTGCTGTTAGTTGCAGAGAGACGTCGGCAAAAAGAGCAATGTTGAAATACCACATGCTTCTGCTGAGGTCAATATTTTCGTGCATGTGATCTTACCGTTCTCACTCGTCTTTGATCTATTGAGTTATCCTGAATGAATGATTACATACCTGTATGCGTTTTATTTATCAATACTGATGCAGTTTGAGTACCTATTCTACTTGTATCTCATGGAAAAGTTGGTATGCTTGGTTTGTGTGTAATATTTAACTTGCGGAACTTGTTTGTCTAATGGCCAATATATTGGTGTCTTGTTCTTTTGCCAACTCTAGTTCACTTTCTTTCCAACATTGGCCAAATCTTAGGAAATCAATACCATGTCCAAAATTGTTGGAAAAAGAATTCCATGAATGAAATTTTGTCTAGCCAATATTTTGGTGGGATGAGCTTATTAGGCTAAAAGCAAATACACTTGCATACTTCATTTTATAGGCATTTCCATTGTACATAAAATTTCCATCCGTGCATAAAAAGCAGAACGAGCAACATATGTAATGTGTAACCAATGTTTCAAACTACTGAAGAAATATACGTGCATTATATATAAAATGCATTTACATTTCAGGTATATGCTGTAAATGTAGCCTTTATCTTCCCCTATGCTCATGCATGATATATACTTCTTGCCGGAATGTGCAGAAGTCAAATAATATGTTTGGAACTTCAAACATGTGCCATCAGTGCCAGAGCAACAGCAAAGAAGAAGTTATCAAGTGTGTAGGATGCAAAGATTATAGGAGGAGATATTGTGTGACATGTATCACTCGCTGGTTTGTGCTTCTCTATAATCATTTTTTTTCTGTTCGTCTGACATTGCATTTGCTTGTTTGGTCTTGCCTTTTCCAATCTCTTATATTTTATAAATAGTTTCTTATGTCATCATGCTAGGACATAATTCAGCTTATATTGATGTTTTTTCTACCAAAATGGTGTCGTCCTTGTGGCATGATTTCACAGGTATCCACATTTAACAAAAGAAGATTTTGTGAGTAGTTGTCCATTTTGTCGCAATAATTGTAATTGTAAGTCATGTCTACGGAGGGACATATTGGAGAAGGTATGCCTTATTTTTGAGGTATTATTTCTAATTTGTTTCTTCGTCTCAGTGTGTTTGAAATTTCTCTCTTATTTCTTCCACAGATTGACAAATGGGAATTATCTCATGACAATAAAGTGAAATTCTCTCTTCGAGTTGTACGTCTTTTACTTCCGTGGTTGAAAGAACTTCATGATGAGCAAATGGTAGAGAGAAGCGTCGAGGCCTCTATTCAAGGTATAATTGTTGGGTTTTGCAATAACATTCTTTTGGTTCGTAGCTTAAGAACATGGCTGCTATTTATTTAATAGTACCATAGTTACGCGATTCGTGACACGGGACACCAAAGTTCGCTCTTGATTAAGTGATCTTCATCGGTGTTCAAAATTGCTCCTGATCACCAACTATTGTTTCTTGTCCACTAAATGGTGGCAGTGCCCTGATCTGGTGGTGGTAGGTGGGAGAGAATGCTGAAGCCAATGTGCAGGGTCATGCAGTGCTGTCATTCCAGTGTACATGGTCAGGCAGAGGCTAGTAGAGAGTGCAAGGGGGCTGTCATGGAGGAGGCTGCGTGGAGATAGATATGTGAAGTGAGCTGGTGGAGAAGCAAAGAAAAGGTTGTGGTGCTTGCATCCTACGAAGTCATGGGGTTAGAGAACTAGGGCATAGTTAGGAGGAGTTCATGGGCTGAGCCAGGCTTTACGCATCATCTTTTTTTTTTCTCATTATGTGCATGACGTGGGATTTTTTGGGTAGGTGTTGTATATTTGCACAAAATGAATAGAGATTTCCATCCATGATTAGCAAAATCAATCTCCAATGCGAAAATTGAAGAATATACCCTAATGAACCTGAACATCACTACATTTGTATCAAATAATATAATAAATTAATACTCCGGTTATACTTTAGTGGAAAAATACACTGATACCATTTACATAAGCTAATTGTAACCTATGTTTTGTAAAATACTTTAGTACCCTATGTGGTTCTACTGTTAATTTATTTTTTTGTAACAGGGATTGATGCATGCAGACTGCAGATTCCAAAAGCTAATTTGACATGCGAGCGGATATACTGGTTGGTCCTGCTTTGGGTGTGATGTTATGCAAACTATATATTTCATGCAAGTGTCTTACTCATAGTTTTTTTTGGAAACAGCGACAACTGCAGGACATGTATTGTTGACTTTCACAGAAGATGCAATAAATGTGAATACGAACTATGCCTCAGCTGCTGCCAAGAGCTTCGGTATAGTGGTGCTGGCACTAGTGACATTGTTCCGGTAGTAGTATGCAAGGGTGATTTGCAACATGCAAGTAGTCATGATAATGTTGCCAGTCTAAACCCTTCTGATGAAAATAATGATATGTTGGTGCATAGTCCAATTCATCTCAGGGAGAGGGTTCCAAGTTTGAGGCAATTGAGGGTAAATAGCATTGGAAGCATATGTTGCCCAAATAAGAAATGTGGTCGCAGAGGTTCTGTTCTTAAACTTGCGTGCTTGTTTGAGGAGAAGATTATTTCTGACTTACTGGAGAAAGCCAGCTCAGTGGTAAAAAGTGAATCAGCTGTGGAGGTGAGAGGTACAAAATGTCCCTGCTTTACTGAATCTGGTGAAATGAACAATACATCATCACAACAATTGGCTTTTAGAGAGAACTCCAGTGATAACTACATATACTGCCCAACTGCTAAAGATGTTCAAAATGGAGCTTTAGACCATTTCCAGGAGCACTGGTTGAAAGGCCAGCCAATTATTGTCCGTGACGTGCTTGAGTTAACTTCTGGATTGAGCTGGGAACCAATGGTTATGTGGCGTGCTTTGCGAGAAAAGAGAGACAAGCATAAGCAGGAGCGGCTGTCAGTTAGGGCTGTTGAATGCTTGACATTGTCTGAGGTAACGAATCGTGATGATTATTGATATACTAAAGCTGCCAATGAGAAAACTGCTATTTAGGATTACTATATCCATAGAGTATCTTCTGTATTCATTAAGTGTGTGGTTCTGTTTCTAGAACAATTGTGACTTTCTGGAAGTATATCTGTGTAGCTATTTAATTCTGTGTTGCTGTTTATGTATGTTGTTTATATCTATATATTTACAATATTTGCTCAGTTAGTGGGCTTGCTAGTGTGAGAATTCAGGCTGCCAGATTTTTTATGAATAGTACTTCTGTACGTGTTTTTACAATCAGATAGTGACCCCTGAATGACTAGGACGTGTTTTTGGTAGTGGGTGAATGCAAGGCCAATTGTTTGGTAGCAAGTTTTATACTTGAATTAAGTGATGCTTACTTAGTGCACATAATATCTTTGATCATTTTATCCAAAATAAAGAGTCTGACACTACTATCACTTCCATTTAATCCAAATGCAGGCTGATATAAATATTAACATGTTTTTCCATGAGTATTCCCATGGAAAACTTGGCCCAGAGGGTTTGCCCATGTTACGTAAGCTTAAAGATTGGCCACAACATGGCTCCTTCGAGGATCGATTGCCACGACATTGTGCTGAGTTTATGTCTGCATTGCCATTTCGTGAATATACGGATCATAAATCTGGTCCTCTTAATCTGGCAGTGAGGCTACCAAGAAGTGTTAAGAAACCAGACCTTGGTCCAAAGACTTACATTGCTTATGGTGTTGAACAAGAATTGGGAATTGGTGATTCTGTTACGAAGATTCACTGCGACATGTCTGATGCGGTAGGTGAATTAGATATTTTCTTGTGGTTCATGTCATTCATATATGTTGATTTTGTTGATCAACACCTTGTTCCTTGTACGGTCTTACCCAATTTGATGCACTTGGAATTTAAGGTAGTAGTGAGATTCAAACCTGGGAGGGTGGCTTCACTACCGTGTGTGTCCACCACCACATTCAACTTACTGAACTTGCCAATAACTACTACTATATGATGTCATTTGCATGTTCGGACTTGCTTGTTGATTTGAGCAAACACTGCTTAAAATTAAACATCATCTATGAGAGTTGTAGGTGTTAATTGCATGTAGGGTTGTGTTTGCTCTTGTTGTGTTTTGAATGGTGGGTCCACTCTATCCAAACATAAGAATAGTAAGAGTCCATCAAGAATGTATAGGATTATGGAAGAGCAGAAGATCAGTTTGGCGCCCAGGCTCCCTGGAGCCCTTTTTTTGAATTTTTGTGAAATTGACATTTTAAAGTTTCAAAAAAATTAAAAAAATACAAGGATGTAGTCAACTACATACACTATGAGAGTGTAAATTTTACTATGAATACCTTGTATTGCAACTTTAGCAAAAAAGACAAAATGGACAAAATTTGGAACATGTACCCAGATTTGAAATTTTGTTCCCAGATCTGGATTTTTGTTATTTTTGCTGAGGATAAAATATAAGGTATTTAGTAATAAAATTTTACACACTGGTAGAATAAATCATAGACTACACTCCAGTATTTTTTAAAAAAAAATTCGAAGTTCAAAATTTGAATTTTTTGGAGTTTGGAAAAATGGGCTCCATGGAGCTCGTGCTCTATATTGACGCTTTGTATTAGGAATGATCTAATAAGCCCAGTTTGTATTTAGGCCAAAGACCTGGGAAGCCATTATATAAGGATGATGGCATGTATCTACTTTTGAACTAAGCAATAACAGTCGATCTGTTCTCTCCCAAGTTTATCTGTCAACCCAATCCCTAGCAGCCATGGTCTTGGTATCTTCTACATTGTAGTTGCCTTGTTGCGAATCAAGTTTCACAACGTTTGGTATAAGAGCCAACCACCATGGCTTTTTCTGGCGACAAGACGTCACGGAGGATACTTCGCGTCATCAGTCAGTGTGCTCTCTGTCTATCACGGAGAGGGTGCTTCGTCAAACCTTTGATCCTAATGGAGTGGTGGAGAAAATTAAAAAAATTCCAGCAATGTTAAGGATCACGGTCTTCATCAAGTATGGTTTAGTCCATGATGCAGTGTGAGCTTTTGGGTGTTTATAAGGCTGCAATATCTATGATGTCTGTTGTCAGCTTGGTATCGAGTTACTCTATATATCGTCCAACGCTACATCAGATGGAACCAAGTTCATGGTGGTGACGCAACATGATTCAGCGTGGCAGTGGGACCGGAGCAAAAAGCAGCAGCAGAGGCATCACAAGAAGTGGAGGCGCCACAGACGTGGTAGTCTGACTAAGGAGGCTCAACAAGAGACAGATATGGTGCAGCCAAACACGGCTTCGAGGATCTCCACCACGGCAGGGCTTGTTTCAATGATGGCATCAAATCATCAAGCTGTGGCGGAAGCTGCAGCACGTGATTGCAAAGGAATGGACACGTACAAGCCACATGTGGAAGGATGTGGACAGGAACAACGTGCTGCTAAGAGAGAGAGAAATTCATGGATTGGAGCCAGATTCGTGAGCAGCAGATTGCAAGTATCAATCATAAGTAGGTGCACATCAATTCTTAATTGGTCCATGAGATAGTTAAGGCCTTGAGGTAGTTAAGGAAGGAAAGCAAAACCAGGAAAAGGAAGATCACAAGGATAACAAATTTGGATTGAATTCCATGTGTTTGACAGCTAAGTAAAAAAGGAGGTAGTCGTTATCAGGGAAAAAGTGCTCAGGCCAACCTAGAAAGGCTGTTTCATGCGCCAACACAAAGGAACTCTGACTGGGTTCTAAATTCGTTTTCTTTGCAGATAGGTCGAGATATGGAAAGGAGAGCCCGGAATTTTTTGGATGCCCAGTTTCTTATTAATGCTGGCGCAAAAGATTGCAGGGCTAGCACATTTTAGAACCTTTGCTTAAGTTCTTGTTATGTAGCAAAGGCGTCCATTAAGTGTTGGCATGCCAACCATGCATGCAAGTTCATTTGTGCAAGATGAGCTGGAGCATATTCTTGCAGCCTCTTGTCTCATCCAAATGGAACTGCTCAACAGTGGCTGCCACCCCACAACTTGAAGGCGAGTTGCTTGTCCAGGAGGGGCATAGTGTTTTGGATGTGGGTCCATTCTATCCAAACAAGGGCAGCACTGTGGGAGGAGTCCATGGGAGAGAAGAATAGCAAGAGTCTGTCCACTAGGAAACTATAAATTATGAATAGTCCAATTGTATTAGGAAAGATCCAGTACCAGTTTGTATTAGGAGAGGTCAGAGACCTGAGCATCCATTATATAAGGATGATGTGTATCTACATTTAAATTAAGCAAGAACAATCAATCTGTTGTCTCCCAAGTTATTCTCTGTCTAAGCCTCTAAACAATCCCTAGCAGCCATGCTGTCTGGCTATCTTCTGCACACTAGTTATCCCGTTGTAAATCAGGGTTTACAAGATGCTGTTTCAGTTGCACCACCCTTGGTTTCAATGCTTTAATAGCTCACAATGCTGAACTCTTTGTGAACCATGGTGTTAATGTTCAGTTCCCACAGGAAACCTAGTTTGTTAGAAGAAACTAGAAATGAATAATCTATTGGGGATGTTTATGTGGCACAGGCTACACCCATCTGCATTATTATTTTGTTGGCTTGATTTCAAGTAGTTTTTGTGGCCTCTTTGTTTCTTCAGTTTTGTGAATTATATCCTGTTTCCTATGGTGTGAGCAGGTCAATATTCTTACACATACTGAAGAAATGAAGTTTAAAACCCAATTGTTTTCAACAATTGAGAAAAAACAGAAGATTTCAACCACAATGGAAGAGTGTGGAAATTGCCAAATTTCTCGAAGAGACAGTAACGGTGACATGCCTATAGCTCTCAGTGAATCAAGCAAGGTTCCAAGTTCTGAGGGACCTGGATGTGTCTCTGGCACTAAGATGCCAGTACTAGATGTTGCTTCAGAGAATAGTGATGGCATTCAAGAGAATGAGCTCGATAATGAAGCTGTAAATGACGTGGAGGAAGAAACTGCTGAAGCTACTGGTCTCCAAACACAGATAAAGCATTGTGGTTGTCACTCTGCTAATGCAACAAGGAAAATTACTCAAACAACAAGCACAGAAAATATGGTGCGTGAAATTCCAGTATCTCTAGGGCCAAAAGTCAATGATCCTCTGTTTGTAGAGGGAAACCAGCCAGAGGGTGGTGCACTCTGGGATATATTCCGACGAGAAGATGTCATCAAACTAGGTGATTATTTGATGAAGCATGCATCGGAGTTTAGGCATTATGATTGTAAACCAGTGAAGGAGGTGATTAGTTCTTACTCACTTTTTAACCATAGAATGACATTCGAAATATGATGCTCATGTTGCATAGTTGTGATATGTTGGCAGGTTACTCATCCCATACATGACCAATGCTTTTATTTAACCAATGAGCACAAGAGAAAGCTCAAGGAAGAATATGGTAAGTCCAGATACTGTTATATTTTAGGAGATGGATCTACCCTTATTAATTATGTCCTGCTTTCTTGTTCATTTCATATGCAGGAGTTGAGCCTTGGACTTTCAAACAGAAGCTTGGTGATGCAGTCTTTATCCCTGCAGGATGTCCCCACCAAGTCAGAAATTTGAAAGTAGGTTACTCATTTCATTGAAGCCATGCTATTGCATTGAGATGATTGCGAGTATCGTCTCTGGCATTTCTCTTTTTATCAACCTCTTATTTTGTTATTGGACAGTCATGCATAAAGGTTGCACTTGATTTTGTTTCTCCGGAAAATGTGCATGAGTGCATCAAGTTGACACAGGAATTTCGTCGGCTTCCACAGGACCATAGGGTGAATGAAGACAAGCTAGAGGTCTGCCAATCATTTCTTTTTCATACTCTTGTGTTGTATGTGTATAGAAATCCTCCCTTTGTTTACCTATTATATATGCCAATCTGGGTTATGATTACATATAAAATTTATTGTTGATGCTTCAGGATTACTTTATCTCATCTATTTTGACATTCTTTTCTTATTGTTGAATCTATTAAGCTGCATTCTGAATTTTGTGTCAACCATTTGAATCCAGGTTAAGAAGATAGCTATTTATGCACTCATGGATGCCATTGAGGATATAACTGAAACTGAATGTAATGAGAGGTTAATGGCAGAAACTCTTTTCATCATCTTATTTGGCTTCTTCCTTCTGAGTAACATCTTTTTGTCATTATGCAAAATTGTGCTTGGGTGATCATTATAGTTTTTGTGGCCTCTAACCGCGGGAATATGTCAACGTTCAACTTATTATCGTCCCTTTTTCTTACATGAACTTGTTGTGCTGTTTAAGCTTTTAATTCTTTAAGTTGTTTTTCATCGGGCCTAGCTCTGTAGGCCTGTTTTAGTTGCTTGCATACTTTCTTGAAGGAAATAAGAAAGTAATGCTACATGGTTATTGACTGCACATAATGGTGTAGTAGTGTTTCTGTGCTCTGCTTAGCTACTGCCATGCTATGCCAGCAAACCTTGTAAGGCTGCTGTATCTGAATACATAAGTAAAATAATGCTGCATTAGTATACTGCTGAGGATCTTGTTTTTGTTTTGTTTTGCGGAAATACTTTTGAATATGAGAGGACTCTAACCGCGTTCTGATTATTCTGCAGGACAACTTTGCCTATTGCTGTTAGCAATTATCTTCTCAAACTATTCTAACAGCTTCTATGCATTTTTTTTGAACAAATTCTATGCATATTGGTGCCGCTGCCACATAAATCATCCTAGACACTTGCAATTTGCTTTCCGAAATGCTTTACTTCTCAATTTTCTGAATTTTTTGCACCAACATTTACTAGGTTAGGTTAAATAACTTATGCAACCGTTTTAGTTGATCCATTTGTTGCAAAAATGATTTGATGGTATTGGAATAAATATATTAGCTTGTCTGACTCTCTTTTTCTTTTACTAGCCAACCTGCGGGAACCGAAGAGTACAAACAACAGCCAGGTCGAGAGATGTTCAAAGCTAACGATGATGATAAGTGCAGATTGAAGTACCAGCGCCGTCCCTTCCGCGCGCCACACGGACAGGGGGGCGCAGCAGTTTCTTGAAATTTGGTGCAGTAATTTGGGTACGGGTTTCATGTCTCTGTGTGAGCGGTGTTCGATATTGAATGGGGGACCACCACTACAAACGATATGTATGACTTACCAGGAAGTTCAGTATGTGCTTGTATCTAGTCCGTGCACTAGCGTTTTTTTTTTGCCAAATCTGATGAGGCCCCTCCACTGTAACGTCCTAAGATTTTAAACTCTGATTACTTGGTTTTAGTTTTACTAAGCTAAATATTGGAGTCAACGATTTTTTGTTTGTTTGACAATTGCTCTTATTGGTTTTACTTGGAGTTACAATCTCCTCTGACCTTGTTGAATCAAGATTTTGGACCAACACAATCAAGTTGATCTTGTGATCATGAATTGACAAGAATGGGGCTGAGACAAGTCTTTTCTTGAGCTCTTGAAAACTTTGTTCGCACTTCTCGCTCCATTCAAACTTTTTTGTCTTTCTTTAGCAGCTGGGTCAATGGGCGTGCGATACTAGAAAACCCTTCAACAAACTTCTGGTACCCTGCTAATCCAAGAAAGGCTCGGACTTCGGTGGGATTGGCAGGGGCTTGTTGCTCCATTATGGACTTGATCTTTGAGGGGTTGACAGAATCTCCACCGGTCGATAGGACATGGCCTCAACTTCCTTTAACTAGAATTCACACTTGCTGAATTTGACATAAAGTTGATGTTCCCTCAAGGTTCCTAATACTAATCGTAGATGTTTAGCTTCAGTCTTGGAGTAGACGAGGATATTATCGTTAAAGACCACGACGAACTTGTCAAGAAACTTCATGAATACCTTATTCATGAGGTTCATGAAATAGGCAGGGGCATTGGTTAGGCCAAAAGACATTACGGTGTATTCAAACAACCCGTAACGAGTGGTGAAGGATGTCTTAGGAATATCAGACTCGTGGACTTTCAGCTGATGATATGCAGTCCAAGGTCGATCTTGGAGAAGTCTCTGGCTCCATTTAGTTGGTCAAATAATTCCTTGATTTTTGGGAGGGGGTATTTGTTCTTGATGGTCACTTCATTCAGCCTACGGTAGTCCACACACATGCAAGTGGTACCGTCTCGTTTGTCGACAAATAAGACAGGTGATTCCCAAGGTGATGTGCTCGGACGAATAAGGCCTTTGCTAAGCATATTAACAAGTTGTTTCTTCAACTCTTGTAACTCTTGAGGGTTCATTCGGTAGGGTCTTTGTGCAATAGGGGTTGTGATACGTCCAAAACGTATCTACTTTTCCAAACCTTTTTGCTATTGTTTCTCCTCTAATTTATGTGTTTTGAATACAACTAACACGGACTAACGCTGTTTTCAGCAGAATTGCCCTGGTGTCTCATTTTTGTGCAGAAATCTGACTTTCAGAAAAAATCCCAGAAAATACCGCAAGGTTCCTATTTTACCAGAAGACACATGGAGCCAGAATACGAGACGGAGAGGGGCCACGAGGGGCTCACACCACCTGGTGGCGCGGGCCAGGTCAGGTCGCGCCAGGGGTGGTGTGGCCGCCCCAGCTATCACCTTGATCCCCCTTTCGCCTACATATACCCTCTGTCCTGAAAACATCGGGGGGTTCGACGTTTTCCCAGATAGAGTTCCTCTGCGCTGCCACCACTAGAAATCATGATTCGGAACCAGAAACTCCGTTCTGGCACCCTGCCGGGATGGGGTATTGGAGGAGATCATCGCCATCATCATCACCGATGTCTCTCCATCAACCATCCATGATTCCCCCATCCATGTGTGAGTAATTCCCGATGTATGCCGAAGGGGATGGTAGTGATTGGATGAGATCATTCATGTAATTGCTATGAGATTGTTAGGGCATGGTGCCTAGTATCCATTGTTAGTGCTTATGACATTGTTGCAACTTGTTGTGCTTAATGCTTATCACTTTGGGCCCGAGTGCCATGATCTCAGATCTGAACATGTTATTGTTTCATGAAGATAATTGTTGTTTGTGATCTTACCTGCAATTTGTATACATATATCGTTGTCCGGAACTCGAGGCCCCAAAGTGACAATAATTGGGATAACCGGAGGGGATGGCTGTGATGTGAGGATCACATGTGTTCACGGAGTGTTAATGCTTTGCTCCGGTGCTCTATTAAAAGGAGTACCTTAATTACCAGTAGTTTCCCTTGAGGCCCCGCTGTAAATGGGCTGGTAGGACAAAAAATGTCGTGCAAGTTTCTCATTGCGAGCACGCACGACTATTTACGGAACAGATGCATATGGTTACTTAGTACTAGGATGCTTTATCTTTATTTATCTGCAATTGCGCATGTCTTGATTATTACATGAATTATCTTATCCATGCAACGCCCGTTCATCCATCCCTATGCCTACAGTATTAAATCATACTGTTTACTATTGAAACCGCTACTGTCTTTATTTTACTATTACTGCTATTATTCTGCTACTGCTACTGCTACTACTATAAAACTGTTGCTACTGATAAACTGTTACGAGCAAGTCTATTTCCAGGTATAGCTGAACTGACAACTCATGTGTTAAGGCTTATAAATATTCTTTGGCTTCCCTTGTGTCGAATCAATAAATTTGGGTTTTACTTCTCTCGAAGACTGTTGCGATCCCCTATACTTCTGGGTCATCAAGACTATTTTTTTGGCACCGCTGCCGGGGAGCATAGCTTTATTTGTAAGTTCACTTGGAATTGATATTGTTCGCTGCAATCCATCCATCATGAGTAAATCTTGTGATGGAAAAGTTCCTACATTGCCATCCACTACAAGAAGAGGTACAACTCTGAACACCTCTGTTGCTCTTGATTCACCATCTGTGATGAGTAAGTTGCTTACACCACCACATGCACATGCTACTACTTCTGCTGAGTTTGAAAATGCTTTTGATAATTTTGATGATGCTTCTACTGTGCTTGATGAGAGTGGTTCGTTAGGTTTCTTCCTAGATGCTATAATTGCTAGGACTAAACAAATGGGAAACACTGCTGTTACACCTGTTAGTTCACCTTAGTCTAGAAAATGTCCTAGTGATGATCTTGAGGAAGCTTATATTGAACTCAATGATGAGTTTATTGATGAATTTCATGCTAGTAGCGATGCTAGTGCTATTATTGATCTTCTTGCAAGACGCGTTGTTAGATATAAGTTGTCTCCTGATGCTAAGTTTGCGACATCTCCCATAGACATTAGAGATAAGGATTATGATTTCTCTTTAGATTTATCTTACATATCTATTATTGAGAAAGAACCTTTTTGTGGTACTGAAAATGAAAGTGCTATGGGACATATGAATGAGCTCTCTGCTTGGAGTAACTTATTTTCTGATGATATTAAGTTGTGCACTTACTTTGTCGCTAAATTTTTCCCTTTCTCATTGAAAGGTGAAGCTAAAACTTGGTTTAATAATCTGTCTCCTGGATCTATTGATAGTCCTACTGGTTTGGTTAATGCTTTCTTTCAGAAATATTTCCCTGCTAGTGCTCAACATGCTGCTTCGCATATTTTGATTTTGATTTTGAGCAGGTAAAAGGAGAGATTGCCTGAATCATGGGCAAGGTTTTGTTCTTTAATTAGAGCACTGCCTGGACAACCATTACCTAAAAATTAACTCCTTGATATATTTTATAATGGACTAACTGATGAATCTAGGACATACCTAGATAGTTGTGCTGGTTGTGTTTTCAAGAAAAGAACTCCTCCTGAAGCCGAAGAATTAATGGCTAAGATAAGCAAGAATTATGATGATTGGAATATATCTGAAGCAACTCCAACCCCAACACCAGCGCCAACACCAAAGAAGAGGGGAATGATTGAATTAAATGATGAAGTGATGAGAGAAGCCAAGAAATCTCTTAAGGAAAAGGGTATTAAACCAGAAGATGTGAAGAATCTACCACCTATAGAAGAATTATGTAAGCCAATCCCTCGCTCCTCCACTATTGAGGTACACTCTCTCCAGCGCTTTGATAATAGAGACATTCCTTACTCTAAACCTCCTGATCAATGCTTACATGAGTTTGATAATTTTATTATTAAGCAAGAAGAGGGTGCAGAATCATCTGTTGGAGAACTCTAGAGCTATTAATAAGTTGCATGATATTGTGGAGAGAACCTCCAATGATGTTAAGATGCTTGTTAAACATTTCCAAATGGTTCAGACTCAAATTGATCAGCTTACTAAGGTGCAAAAAGATTTTCTAGTTAACGCTTCTAGAGAAAAACATGCTTTTGAGATAAGCACTAGAAGTGGTGCTTCTACTCAGGATCCTTTATATCCTGAAGGACATCCTAAGAGGGTCGAACAGGATTCTCAACGTGCTGCAGGTAATGGTACTCTTTCCAGGAAAAAGAAGAAGAAGCATAAAATAGCCGCAGGATCTTCTGAAATAGGTAAGGATCCTAATAGTGTTTCTATTTCTGATGCTGAAACTGAAAGCGGTAATGCTTCTAATAAAGAAGAAGTTGAGGAGGAACCAGAAAAGCTTGCTAAGAATGCAAAGTACACCAAGGAAGATTTCATTGCCAATAAACATGGTAGTGAGAGAGAACCTTGGGTGCAAAAACCAATGCCTTTCCCTAGTAAGAAACTTAAATCGAAGGAAGACGAACACTATAATAAGTTTTGTGAATGGATGAAACCTTTGTTTTTGCAAATTCCTTTGACTGATGCGATTAAATTGCCTCCTTATTCAAAGTATATGAAGGATATTGTTTCTAACAAAAGGAAGATTCCTAGTGAGGAAATTTCCACTTTGCTTGCTAATTATTTTTTCAATGGGAAGGTTCCAGAGAAGCTTGGAGATCCAGGTATACCAGCTATTCCTTGCTCTATTAAAAATAATTATGTTAGAACTGCTTTGTGTGATTTGGGAGCAAGAGTTAGTGTCATGCCTTTTTCTCTTTATAAGAGACTTGATCTAGAAAAATTGATATCAACTGATATATCTTTGCAAATGGCTGATAAGTCTACTACTATTCCTATTGGTATATGTGAGTATGTTCCTGTTCAAGTGGCTAATAATTGTTTGATATTAACTGACTTTGTTGTGTTGGAAATGCCTGAAGATGATAATATGTCTATTATTCTTGGGAGACCTTTTCTTAACACTACAGGTGTTGTTATTGATTGCAACCAAGGGAAAGTAACTTTTGATGTTAATGACAAGGAGCACACGGTTTATTTTCCCAAGAAGATTGATAGAAAATATGGTCTAAATTCAGTCAAAAATATTGAGACCATTAAAGTTGGAGAAATTCATTGTTCAAGGCTAATGCCCAAGGAAGAATATGAAATTGTTATGGTTGGGACTATGCCTATCAGAGTTGAGGTAACATAATCAATTAGTGAAATGCAAAGTTTTGTTTCATAAAAAATTGTTTTGGTAACAAGACTTGATCAACCTTGTTAACAAAGTGGTTTTTGAATGAATGAAACTATGTTTTCACCGTATTTACTTTAGTTTACGCATGTTTACTTTTATCACTTTTTGCTTCCACCTAGTTCACCCATGTTTCCACTGGCTAGTTGCATATTTGATTATCTTAGAGCTGCTGTAGACTTGGTTTGAATTTGTTTTCCATCGTTCCATATTCATTTTTCCCGAGTTTTTACTCATTTGTCAATTTATGAAAATCCTCAAAAATAAAGTTTCTCGAAAAAATCCAAAAAATTGTTTTTAAATTTTTATGTCAAAATTGGGGTAGAGAGGCACCTAGGACACCCCAGGGGGACCCACCATGCCACCACACCACATGGTGGCGTGGTCCAAGCTAGGCCGCGCCATGGCATGGTGTGGGGCCGCCCTGGACCTCCACTTATTCTTCCACCTGCCACTCTACTCTCTCTCCCAAAAAAACACCACTCCATTGCTCAAACCCGTGTTCTTGCTGTTCTTGCTCATGATTTTCGATCTCCTTGCTCAGCCCATCTTTGCTGCTGAGATTTGGAGCATTTGTTCTCCGGTATGTGACTCCTCCGATTGTCCAAGTAGAATTTTGTTTAGTGGAGTATTTCTTGAGTATTTTGGTACTGTAGGTGACAGGTTAAATGAGTTTGCATGCTTGTCCTATTGCTTAGATAAGTTATTTTGATGCATATTAGCCCTCTTACAACTCCTGATAGTAGTTTCCTTCATTTGCTTGTCTCAAAATCATTTTTTATGAGGTTTGTTAAAAAATTTAGAGATGGAGGAGAATGCATACCAACTCATTCAACATGAATTAGAAGTGCATGAAGTCATGAGAGTTCACCGCAAAGAAGGAGTTTTCCCTTCTCTATATCCATGCTCAGAATTCATGGGAGCTGCAGGGATTCTGCAGGACTTCCAAACTCTAATCTCTAATGTAGGATTGGAACATTTTGTTGATGGTGAACCTCACCAATTTGTGAAGCTAACTATGTCTGTGGTGCAGGATTTTAGATTCAGTTGGTCTTTGCCTAACCCCATGGTTCATTATAAAATTTACAATAAAACTGTGGACTTGCCCTTTGATGCTTTTTGTGCAGCCATTAAAGTGCCACAGTTGGGATCGCTCAGAAAGATAAAGGAGCAACCTGGGCCATTGATGGACTTGTATGAAGAGATTTGCCAAAGGAGAAGCTTCTCAGAGGAGAGTGGTAAAATTCAGAGTATTCATCTCCCATCTATTCGATATTTTGCCTATTTTATTGCCAAGTGTGTTCTTACTAGGAAGACTGCAAGCAAGTTATCTTCTTATGATTTAGCTTTTATTTCAGCTGCTTTGAGACATGATAGGACTTATAATTTGGGTGCTTTGATAGCTTTCCGTCTTGCTGCTAACCATGAGAAAGGGGGAGTTTGCGGAGGTCTCATTGCTTCTCGTTTATTAGCTTTGCATGGTGTAGTACCGCATTATTTAGACATTCAGTTCCCCATAGAGAGGCTTGATTTTAATTCTATGATTCAGCACAAGTTTGTTTCTTCTTGGGCTTGTTTGAGCAACTTGTCTTATGAGATAACCTTTTTCAAGAAATCAGGCTGGAGAGTAGTTAAGTCTGATCGATTAGTCCATTTGACTGCGCCTCTTTTGTTTAACCTTGATGTCAGGAATGGATGGTCACTCACGGAGGATGAGCTTGATACGTACATGGAGGAGCACCCTCAACACGTGCACGATGATGGAGAGGGGACCGAAGATAATTCTGTCAAGCCCTCCAATAGTTGGGAGCTCCCATACCAGCAGCCTTATTTTGATTATGGGCCTTCTGCTTCATCTTCACGAGAGCCTGATTACGATCATGCTAACGATGACCCACCGGCCTAGAGCGATTACCAGCGTTGGAATTGATCTCCACTTAGGCTAAAAGCCTAAGCTTGGGGGGAGGTACACCGACAACTCACTCATCTATACATCATATTTGTCGGGACTTTGTATATCCATGTTTCGCTTTCTTTCTTTTCCTTTGTTGCTCTTGTTTTATTTCTGCTTTCCAAAACACAAAAAGACCAAAAATATCTGTTATTTCTCTTTGTTTGCTTCTTTAGTTTTCTAGTAATTGGTTTGCTTCACCTTCTAGTTTCGGTTTGGTATTCGAAAATCCAAAAAGATTTTGCTTTGTTTGCTGTTTCCTTATGTTCTTGTCTTAAATTCGAAAACCCAAAAATTATTTGTTGTTCTTTTCCGGTTTTGTAAAGTTTGCTACAGAGTTCTGTCTCCTGTGACTCTGTTGGAGCTTGGTTATCACTTCATATTATTTAATCCACACAAGTGAAAGGCAATCAGGATGACTTATGACAATTCGAGATGTGGTGAGAGGCTCATATGAACTCTATTTGTTTTCATTTTTGTACATATACTCATTTATGTGGAATTGCTTAGTTTGTTTGTGTAAGGTGTATGTTATTTAATGGATGCTTAGTAGTTCTTGCTCTCATATGATTAGTTCCAATTTACTAATAGTTTGTAGCATGTCATATAGATGTTTGCTTGCATTGTTCTATTCATAAAACGGTATGATACTGTGGTATCCTCCTCTGAATGTTTCATTTGAATCGACTTGGCACATGCTCGCGCATGCATATGACTGAACAAAAGTCAATTAAGCCTTGATGATTTACTTTGCCTCAGAGCTATTGTATCGTTTTTATGCCCCTATTAATTTTGTTTTGTCGCAAGCATGATTATGATAGTTACTGCTCTCTCGATTGTCGCTTCCCAGTCTTTTGCTAGCCTTCACCGGTACTGAGAGGGAAAACTTCTTGTGCATCCAACTCCTGAAAACCAAGTTATTCCAAAGAGTCCACTATAAATTCCTATGCATGGTATTTCAAACCATTCCAAGTAAATTTTCATGTGCTAGCTTTCAAAAGCTTCAAATACTTCTCATTTTGTGACACTGTTTTTAGCTCATGAGGACGTAGTGGTCGGATTTGCTATCTTCCATATTGATTAAGTACCCCTCGACTTGCATGCTTCATCTTCTCATCATTAATTTTGCAAGAGAGCTGGTCAGACCATTGTAACCTTAAAAAAAAGGGAAAGGAAAAAAGGCACTCCTCCATGGTATGTGATAGTTGGTGTAACATCCCTGACTTTCCCAATTTTTGGAAAATCAAAAAAAATAAAATGAGTGCTTGTAATTGTTTGACTTGATTGAAAAATCACAAGAAATTGAAACTTTTTGAGTTTAATTGAATACTTTTCCCTAAAGTTTTATTAGACCTTCAAATCAAACTATTTACTTTCAAGGTTTCCAATTTATAAAAGAGTTTCTTATAGATGTTCCCAATTCAAATGTATGTTAGAAAAACTATTTCAAATTTACTATCAATGCTTGAAGTACTCATTTGAGAAAACATAAATTCAAAATACTATTTTGTGTTTATTCAAACCTATGCAAGCTATCTTGCAAAGGGATATTTACAAAAATGATTTATACAAAAGAAGGTATGTATTACCAACAAGGTGTTTGAAAATGAATTTCAAAATATTACTTTATAAAGTATTATCCCTGATTTTAGGAAGTTATTTTAAAACCCTAATTCTAGGTTTACCGTATGCAAGTAAAGCCCTTTTTACAAATTATTAAAGTTCTTCTAATGAAGTCTTATTCATTTTGAAAAACAAACATGCTTCTTACTGTTTTACACTGTTGTGTTGAATTTTAGGAAAGGATAGAAATTGATTTGACCTTGTTTGAAGACTATATGCAAAAGTTATAAAGAAAAGGAGAAAACAGAAAAGAATAAAAAAGGAGAAAAAAGGGAAGAAAAGGTTTCGGACCGAGCAGCCCAGGCCAGCCAGCCCAGTCCGGCCCATCAATGCGGCCCATCTCTCACCCGAACCGTTACTCCCTCTCTCTCCCTTATCCCGCTGACGGTGGAGCCCACCTGCCAGACTGACATGCGGGACCCACGGGTCAGTATCGTCTTCAATCCCTGGTGGTTACTCCTCCCCGTGATCACCACGCCGATTCCAATCTCCTCCCTCTCCTCCCAGAGCCCGAACGGCCTCCCCATCTACCCCCCACACTCCCCATTGTCTCCTCTTCTTTTCCCCCTCCTTCCTCTCCCAAGCACCGCCGCCAATCCACGGCGATTCCTCGCCGGAAAACGCCCAGTACTGCGGCCAATTCGAACCCTTGCCATCGAATCCGTGAGCCTGAGCCTCTGATTCCCTACTCCATCTCTTTACCACTCTTCTGTGCACCGGTTAACACTAATTCGTGATTCAAAGCCATAGCAAATCGACGGCCCCGTGCACACCCGAAGCGCCGACTGCCAGGGACCATCACCAGTCGCCTCTCTCCTCCACATCTGGAAGAAAACGAGCACGCAGAAGACGCCGACGTCTTCCCCGCATCCAGACGCACCTCGTCGGCCTCTCCATCGCCTTTGGGAGCCCCTAAATCATCGCCGGTGACCATTCCAGTGCCGCCCTCGCTGGAGAGCTCACCGGAACCCTAGCCTGGTGAGTCCATCTCCCCTGTTCTTCTTTTCGGCCATTAGATCTAGACCCTGTGGTGCAGATCCGATAACTTAACCGAACATGTATGGTGCAATCGAGTCCATCCGATCCACTTTAAATCTGGTGGCCCAGAATCACTATCCTCCCGAACCGGTACCGAGCAATTACAGAGCGCCACGTAGCCAGCCTCAGATCAAAACAGAATTCAAATAGGTTTTCAAATCAGAATTTAATCCAATCTTGTAAAATTCATATCTTTTAGTCTGTAACTCAAAATTTAACAAATAATACCTCGTTGGAATCCTTGAGACTTGCAGAATCCATCAGTACCATAATATTTTATATTTTATGGGTTCAATTTTAAACTATTTTCAAATTGGAATCAAACCTTCTGTTAGCTTGTTTAATTCATATCTTTAGAACCAAGTGTCCAAAAATTTACAAATTTGTAGTCTATGGAATCCTCTAATCATGTAGAACATCATAGGATCAAGAAAATCCAAATTTTATACGTGCACGGACTTTGTGCATTCAAATCTATTCAAATCACTAATTTGATCATAGTTTGAATTCTATAACTTATTTTTGAGTGATTCCAAATGCAGTGACTTTGTTTTACTGCAATATATCCAATAGCATCACTCTCATATTTTATTCAACCGTTTCACAATTATTCAAATTCAAATATGAGAATTTGAGTATTTCCTATATCAATTAATTCTAATTTCTTTCAACTAATGTTTCTTTCTACATTAGTGAATCCTATGACCATACCCATCCATCAAATATCATCTGAACTTTATCTTGATCCATACCTTGTCCAACTAAACATATTTCGTCTAATTCATATATGTACTCAAATTGCAATTGTGCTACTTGAGTAGAATATGAATTCATCTCAAACCTAGATCCTATTAATGTGGAGTTGTTATAACCCATACCATAGTATGTGTTATACACCATATTGATCATTGAACCATTTGAGCCATGCCCTCAAATATCAATCATTCATACCCAATCCAATGCCTACTTAGTTTTGTTCACATGTATTGAACTATTCAACTTGCAAATGTGCTAATTGAGTAGTTCAAGCATTCTTAAAACCTAGCCTAGTGCCTAAGTGCAATAGATGCTATTTAAGAGTAATTGTTGTCACATTTACTC
This sequence comes from Dactylis glomerata, assembly GCA_007115705.1. Classification (NCBI taxonomy): domain Eukaryota; kingdom Viridiplantae; phylum Streptophyta; class Magnoliopsida; order Poales; family Poaceae; genus Dactylis; species Dactylis glomerata. The sequence continues at coordinate 904,524 of QXEO01000515.1, forward strand.
AATAGTGTTGTAGTTGCACAAATTGACTCTTGTGTAATTTATTTTACATGAGCCATTCCAAAACTCATTTATGCTTTAATAAAGCATAAAAACTTCATCAATTATATTTTTGCCTAGTCCAATTATCTCTCCAATCATATTGATCTTTCCCAACTAAGCTCTCAAATTCATATCTCACAATTCATGATCCTTTGCCATATCTTTCTTGTCATAACATCTCAATAAATCTAAATTGTTAAACAAACACTTTTCAATTGTTTGATTGGTTTGATTGTGTTTGTATGGTGTGTTTATGTTATGTTATTTTGTGCTATAGCTGGTGTGAAGAGCTACGTGCTTAGTTGAGAGAAGTGAAATGTCGTGATCTTCAAAAAGGCAAGTGACACACATGTCCCTTTACCCATTTTCTTTACTATATGCATTAGTGTATTCACTACTTGTAGTATGCATGATAGGTGATGTTTTCAAAGAAAAAGAGTTGCTTTGCTAGATCCTAGTAGTGTTTAGCTATCCCTTAAACCCTACCTGTTAGGATGCTAAATACTTTGAAAAATATTGATGCCATGCTATGATCACTAGTTAAAGTGTTTTATAAACAAATTAAGAACTTCAACTAAAATGAATCACCTAGGTGGATTGGTTTGATAAGAGGCGGCGATGTAGGTGACTTCTGGGGCATATGCCTCATCGAGAGGATGTGTACTCAGAATGCCACTCGGGATGGCCACCCAGGAATAAAGAGGTTACCATGTCTTCCATGCTTAGAGTGCTTCCAGTGCAGCCTTATGACAATATGGGCTCTGTCTTGACCGATTGGATGTGAGGGTGCAACTTGTGTGCAAGAAGATGGCTGGTAGTTGAATTGTAGGTTGGGAACGGATCTTGGCAGTTGGTTGCTCTCTCCTTCTAAAAGGTCTCGTCTCATTTTATGTATGGGCATAAAATGAGTCTTAAGGTGAAAGTGCACAACCCCTACAGGGTGTCAAAACTAATCGATTAGCCGTGTCCCCGGTTATGGACAATTGAGTCTCTAGACATGGAATGTACGGAAGAATCTCATCACCGTTTCTGAATGCTTTAAAACTTGACTAGCAACAATCAGGAGAAGGCTCAGGGCCATACACTCCGAGGGGTGGTGGTTTCTGTACTTCAAAACTATGTTGAGTTTCGCCCAGAAACTACATACCGGCCAGTATGTAATGTATGGGGGTTGTCTTGACCCTTGAAAAATAAAATTTTGAAAGAAAGTATTAAAAAGATTTTAGGATAAAATTGGCTTTATGCAAATCAGCTTATGAGATCCACCAGCCAAATATCATGTAGATAGCTTTTTCACAACAACCACCAAATATGTGTCATTTGCCAGTACATCATTGTACTGACCCCCATTCATGGGGCTGCATATTCAAATGTGCAGGTTTTTAGAAAAGGATCGTTAGTAGGATCTCGAGACTACATTCCAACATGTCTACCTGTGGCATGAGATGAAGATGGAGGCTCATTGCCACTTTGTTTTACGCTGTGTATCTGTAAGGTTTGAATACTTTGTATCTGGATCCACATTGTAATCTTGATACTATGCAATGAATATTTCATTTTGTTCTGTGGTACTATTAGTGATCCAGGGAATATCACTTAACACAGATGTTCCACCTTAATCCAAAGGCGGGGCGTTACAGTTGGTGGGCACCCGATAGATTCGGTTAGCCATGGTTTGTGAAAATAAAAGTGGGAAGGAGTGCCAAGCTTTATAAAAGAGCACGTATGTGCCAATTTTTCAAAGAACTCGGAACCGCTCTCAACTTGTTTAGTATGGAAGATAGCAAGAACCCCATTGCCAGTCGTTGACAGGAACAACCACCTCTCCAAACAATTTTTATCTCTGTTTTACAAATGAAAAGCTCTAGCACATGTTAATTCCTGCTTCCCTCTGCGAAGGGCCCTTCTTTTACTTTATGTTGAGTCTTCATCTTCTAACTTTAAGCACCTTCTTGAGAGCATGACTGTCATTCTTAGTGCAATGTGCTTGTCCCAGAACATGGTTAATTGTGGTATAACTTTGATGCTTGTATCTTTGATATTTCTACTTCTAGTCTTCTCTTGAACTTCAGAGGTGCCTTGTCATTTATGTTTTGCTCCACAAATAAAGGCAAGCGAGATACCACATTTTCATATCTTATTATGAGCATTACAATCCTATAACTTCCTATGTTTCATGTTGCTTATTATTAGTGTGTTGGTACTTCTTCATGGCTTGCATGACTATGAGGTAACATTAGTTGCATACTTCTTATTATGAATTGCTTAAGTACTTGATCATATAGTGAGAACATATAAATCTTATGAAGCAAATGTGTTCGTGAAAGTTTCTTTTATCGCACTCAGTTGTTAACTAAATTGCTTGAGGACAAGCAATAAGCTAAGCTTGGGGGGAGGTGATATGTCCAAAATGTGTTACTTTCCCGAACCCTTTTGCTTTTGTTTCTCCTCTAATTTGTGTGTTTTGAATACAACTAACACGGACTAACGCTATTTTCAGCAGAATTGCACTGGTGTCTCATTTTTGTGCAAAAATCTGACTTCCAGGAAAAATCCTGGAAAATACCACAAAGTTTCTATTTTACCAGAAGACACACGAAGCCAGAATACGAGGCGGAGAGAGGCCACGAGGGGCTCACACCACCTAGTGATGCGGGCTAGGCCAGGCCGCGCCAGGGGGTGGTGTGGCCGCCCCAGCCATCGCCTTGAGCCCCCCTTTCGCCTACATATACCCTCTGACGTGAAAACATCGAGGGGTTCGATGTTTTCCCAGATAGAGTTCCTCTGTGCCGCCACCACCAGAAATCGTGATTTGGAACCAGAAACTCCGTTCTGGCACCCTGCCGGGACGGGGTATTGGAGGAGATCATCGCCATCATCATCACCGATGTCTCTCCATGATTCCCCCATCCATGTGTGAGTAATTCCCGCTGTAGGCCGAAGGGGATGGTAGGGATTGGATGAGATCATTCATGTAATTGCTATGAGATTGTTAGGGCATGGTGCCTAGTATCCATTGTTAGTGCTTATAACATTGTTGCAACTTGTTGTGCTTAATGCTTATCACTTTGGGCCCGAGTGCCATGATCTCAGATTTGAACATGTTATTGTTTCATGAAGATAATTGTTGTTTGTGATCTTACCTGCAAGTTGTATACACATATCGTTGTCCAGAACCCGAGGCCCCAAAGTGACAATAATTGGGATAACCGGAGGGGATGGCTATGATGTGAGGATCACATGTGTTCACGGAGTGTTAATGCTTTGCTTCGATGCTCTGTTAAAAGGAGTACCTTAAGTACCAGTAGTTTCCCTTGAGGCCCCGCTGCAAACGGGCTGGTAGGACAAAAGATGTCGTGCAGGTTTCTCATTGCGAGCACGTACGACTATTTACGGAACACATGCCTATGGTTACTTAGTACTACATTGCGTTTTCTTTATTTATCTGCAATTGCCCATGTCTTGATTATTACATGAATTATCTTATCCATGCAATGCCCATTTATCCATCCCTATGCCTACAGTATTAAATCATACTGTTTACTATTTAAACTGCTACTATCTTTATTTTATTATTACTGCTATTATTCTGCTACTGCTACTACTATAAAACTGTTGCTACTGATAAACTATTGCGAGCAAGTCTATTTCCAGGTGCAGCTGAATTGACAACTCATCTGTTAAGGCTTATAAATATTCTTTGGCTCCCCTTGTGTCGAATCAATAAATTTGGGTTTTACTTCTCTCGAAGACTGTTGTGACCCCCTATACTTGTGGGTCATCAGGCTGTCCCGGGAATCAACTCAATGGTGAACTTGATATCCTGATCAGGGGCATATGGGGCAACTCTTCAGGACAAAAATCAGGGTACTCACATACCACTGGTACTTGTTCAATGGTTGGTCCAACAATAGACTTATTGTAGTAGGCTTTGCGGGATGGCATGGTTGCTATGTGCTCAATCTGAATGACCTCACTGTTGGTGATGGAAATTGCCTTCCTGGCGCAGTCTATATGTCCGTGATACTTGGACATCCAATCCATACCAAGTATCATGTCCAGCCTCTTAGTTCCTAGAATAATTAGATCGGCTTGAAAGGTGTCAGGGTTCGAAGCATGAATTTTTTTTTTCCTACAAACCATTTCCCCATGATCTATCTACGTAGTTGTAAGGCAACAGAGTAGCAGATGTGTTCATACCTTTGAAGACCGAAAGTGGGTTTACTTTCCTGCACGAACGTTGTTGATGAAGACCGGCGAAGCTGACCTTGAGGTCGTGTAGTCGTGCAGCTCGATGAAGACAAGCACCACAAGAGCAGCGCCTCTGAGGGTTTACACATGTACGGTGTATAGACATCGTCTGGGCTCCAGTCCAGCGAAGCAGCGGAAGAAGAAGGACTCGGGCCAGAAATCTAGCAGCGTGATAGCGTCTGACACGTGGAGTTTTCCCTAACTCGTGGGCACGGCTCCAAACGTGGGAGCTAGGCTGAAGACGAGAATTGGATGAATGAGCCAAGGGGGCATTGGGGGGGGGGGGGCTATGTAGGCGGAGGGGGTAGGTGGCAGCCGGCTCCTAGGGGAAACCCTAGGGCGCCATCGCCCCCCTTGGCCGTCGCCGGCCCCTAGGGAACTAGGGTGCTGGCGCCTAGGCCTAGCCGCCGCCCCCCATATGGGCTGCCACTTGGTGGCCCATTAGGGGTTATCCCTTTTTATTTTATTTTATTTTATTAATTAATTAAGTCTCTTTTAATATTTAATTACTTTAATTAAATACTAAACCCATTAATTAATCATCTTGGCATAATTCTTTCACCTAAACCTTTCTGATAAAGTCCGGAACCCTTCCGATATTACTCAGAATATTTCTGGTTAACTCCATATGATTTCCATTAATTCCGAATCGATCTCTAAGCATCATATACCCTTAAGTATGACACCCTACGGGTAGGGGATAATCCATACATGATCGAGAAACCTCTACGATCAATGATCAAAAACTAGCTTTGGAAAGCCGTGCTGATCTCTGTGCATTCCTTGAAACTCTTCGTTGCTCCGTAAACATCGTATCCCATTCCCTTCATCTCGTGATATTAGAACTTGTGTGAGGTTAGATCACCGATATCTCTATATCGTGTTCACCCTCATTACCGATAAGTCTTTTACTCATTCTCATGACATTGCATCCTCCGTGACCTAGTCACACACTTGCAAGCTTCGTAGATGCAACTATCACTGAGTGGGCCCAGAGTATCAATCCGTCACACGGATGGACAAATCCTGCTCTTGGTGCACACACCTCAACATACACCATTGGCATACCCAAAAGACACCTTTTCAGTCACCTGATCAAGGACATGATGGTTGATGCAATTAAAGCAGCCTCCAAATGTAGTGATTAGATGTGACCTCATAGTCTAAGGAATATGTTACTTTGTTTCTTAGTTAATTGCAATGCTGAAACTTATGTGACCGATCTCATCACAATACTAGTGTTTGAGTGCATATCCATCATGTCAACACATGACCTCATTGTCATTGACGTAATTGCCCATGATCAGGGAACCTTGATCATCAGATGACATATGAGCTAGTTCAACTAGAGGCAACTAGGGACATGTTTGTTATATGCCACACGTGTACTAATGTTTTTGCTTAATACAATTATAGCATGACACATAATATATTATGAACAAAGAGAGTGGATTCTGTGCTCACCTGGGTACCTACACACCCCCTTTAAAAATTTTATTCAAGACATATTAACCCATTTTTAGTTTGTTTTCCTAGTAGAGCACGGGATTCTGGTGTACAAAAGTGGTTTCAGAATTTTGATTTGTTTTTTTTTCATCAAAGTCAACTCATAAATAGATTTTTCATTGACTTTTTGTTTTTGGGGTTGACTTTCACCCAAAAAAAATTCATACAAAAAAATTGAAACCACTTTTACACAGCAGTATTTCGTGTTCTACTAGAAAACCAAGCTAAAATATGTTAATACATTTTGAATCAAAAGTTGAAGGGGGGGGGGGGGTGTGTAGGTACCCACGTGCACACTGTTTTGCTTTCGTATGAATAAATGAGATATGACAATAAAATACACTTTATTATTTGCCTCTAGGGCATATCTCCTTCAGTCTCCCACTTGCACTAGAGTACAAATAAACTAGTTTACACTTGATAATGATCTTACACCCATGGAATGCTAGTATGGATCGAAACTTGTCTGTGGAAGAGGCTTTGTCAACGGGTCTGCAACATTCAGATACGTGTGTACTTTGCAAATTCTAATTCTACCATCCTTTACATAATCACTTATGACATGGTATCTTCACGGTAGAGGTGAAAGGACACATATGTCTCCTAGAGGGGGGTGAATAGGCGATATCAAATTTTGCGAATGGCTTGAACAAAAGCGGAATTAAACTAGTGTATATTTTGTCAAGCTCACAAAACCTAAATAAACTAGGCTCACCTATGTGCACCGACAACTTATGCTAAGCAATACAAGTAACAAGGTGATAGCAAGATATATGAGTTCAAGAATGAAGGCTATCACAATGTAAAGTGCATAAGTAAAGAGCTCGGGTATATAGGAATAACTGAAGCATGCGGAGACGATGATGTATTCCAGAGTTCCTCCCTTGAAAGGGAGTACGTCCCGTTGGAGGGGTGTGCTATGGCCACAAAGGCCTAACCAACGCCACAAAGGCCTTACCCTATTCTCTGGTGTGAGCTTGCGCCACAAAGGCCTAGCTCAATCTTCCACTAAGGGGTTCCTCAAGACGGAACTGGGCCTTTACACAAAGCTTGGGGCACGCATCCACAACTTAATTGGAGGCTCCCAAGAATAGCCACCAAGGCACCACAAAGCCATAAAGCCATCTAGGGTTCCAAGAACCCAAGAGTAACAAGCTTACTTACTTTCACTTACTCAAATCTCCGAGGAGAACTCAAACCGATGCAATGGCAAGAGCATACAAAGTGCTCAAAACCTTCTCACCAAAATCTACCAAAGCAACCAATGCTATGGAGATATATGAGATGAAGAACAAAGTAAATCCACAAAGAACTCCAAGATCTATATTCACTATGTTCCCCTCACTTAGAGGAGAGATGGATTGGTGGAAATATAGATATCCTCTCTCTTTTCCCTAAAATATATGCAAGAACGATAGGAGGAATGGAGGAGGAAGGGAAAGCTATTCAAAGTCAACAATGGAGGAGAGATAAGCCCAAATCGTGGCTGGCTCAAGGAGGAAGAAGGGGTATTTATACCCCCTCAAAAAGTGTAACCGTTGCAGTCCCGGGGGCGGATTATCCGGGTTAAGTAGGGGCAGAATATCCCCCACTAGAAAATCCGACCGATGGGGCAAAAATCCGCCCCATATACTGGGAGCAAACCACCAGAAATTCGAGGTGGGGGGATTATCCGGCCCAAGTTTGGGTGGATAATTTGGCCTGGAAGAAACATCAACACAAAAAGGTGATAACTTTTGCGTTCGGACTGCGTTTTGATGATCTTGGGCTCATTGGAATGATCACAATGAGCTCTACAACTTCATCCATAGAAACATCATAGTCCAGCAAAGAAAGATAAAACCAAATGAGAACGGTTTGACCTCTCTATAAAAGATGAATCGGTAAAACCTCCAATCATCAAAAATGCAACAAGTGATTCATGCGTAATCCATTTTTGATGACCTAGAGCTTGTCGTGGAAATAACCAAAAGCTCTAGAACCTCACATGGAGAAACCCCAAATAAGAACCAAGAAAGGTGATGCCAATTATGCAAAGGTTTGAGCTCTCTCCAAATAATACCATTAAGTTACTCACTCGAGAGCCCCTCTTGATAGTACGGCTACCGATCCTATAACCCGGTCTCACAACAACCACCATGAGACCGGTAAGAAAGAAAACCTATCAAGAACATACCTTTGACTTGCGCATTCCACTTGAGCTAGATGATGACAGTCTTGTCTCCTTCAAGTTGGAACACCTTTCTTGATCGTGCTTGCTTGCGAAGTCTTGCGAATTGCTCCCCCATACTCCACTATGGGAGAGACTCTCTTTAAGCATGTCTTCACATATCCATGATAACAATATAGATGGCAATCTTGAAGCATATGATATCTTCTAGATGCGTATCTTGAACTTGTGCTATGACTTGATCAATTATTCTTTCTCTATAATGATGGTGTCTTGAAGATATGCATGAGAGTTCACTTAATCTTAGTCTTCAACACACACTTGATATAGGCGCAACTCCCTTAAGACCAATCTTTGGATCACACCTTGAGTAACACCTTGGTAATCAATAATCTTCTTCTTACACCCTTGAATTTAACAAATGGTTCAAGCATTGTCTATGGACAAGTCCTACACATATAACTCAATGCAACCATTAGTCCATATAGGGATTGTCATTAATTACCAAAACCACACATGGGACTCCATATGTTCTTTCAATAGGTTTGTCTATAGAGTGAGCCCTTGACTCCTTTCGTTTGGCAATGGCGGCCGTGTCATCACAATAAATGTGTACATGGTCATGCATTCCTGGGAACACTCCAAGCTTGATGACGAACTTCTGTAGCCAAACAGCTTCATTCCCCGCATCAGCAACAGTGATATACTCTGACTCCACTGTAGATTTAACTTTCAGTGACTGCTTGCAGCTTCTCCAACTCACCACGCCTCCATTCACCAAGAACACATATCCAATTTGAGATTTCTTGTCATCTGAGTCAGCGTTGTAGCTTGTATTAACGTAACCCTTTTCGTCAAGCTCTACTCCGCTTTCTCCATAGACTAAGACCATATCCTTTGTTCTTCTAAGGAATTTAGGATATTCTTAACTGCACTCTAATGACTCATACCTGAGTTACTTTGATAACGGCTCATCAAGCTAAGAGCCAATGCCACATCTGGTCGAGTACTTAGCATAGCATACATGATAGAGCCTATGGCAGAGGCATAGGGGATGTTAGACATCACACTCTTCTCCTTTTCTGTTGCTGAACATTGAGTCACACTCAACGACACGCCTTTCATGATAGGCAAGTATCCTCTCTTGGAATCCTCCATCCCAAACCTCTTTAGAACCTTATCAAGATAAGTACTCTGACTTAACGCTAATAGGCGCCTTGATCTATCTCTATAGATCTTAATGCCTAATATATATGCAGCTTCACCCATATCTTTCATTGAAAATTTAGTGTTCAAATATTCTTTTACACTATTCAATATTTGCACATCATTCCCTATCAGTAATATGTCATCCGCATATAGTACTAGGAATGAAACTAAGCTCGCACTCATCTTCTTGTAAATGCAGGACTCTTTGGTATTTTGGACAAATCCAAAACCTTTGATGACTTCATCGAAACAAAGATTCTAGCTCTGAGATGCTTGCTTTAGTCCATAAATAGATCTTTGAAGCTTGCATACTTTATATGCATCCTTAGGTTCAACAAAACCCTCCGGTTGTACCATGTACAATTCCTCCTCAATGTTTCCATTAAGAAAGGTGGTTTTGATGTCCATCTGCCATATCTCATAATCGAAATAAGCAGCAATAGCTAACAGAACCCGAATAGACTTTAGCATCGCTACATAAGAGAATGTCTCATCATAGTCAACTCCTTGAATTTGTTGGAACCCTTTCACGACAAGTCGATCCTTGTAGACGGTTACATTACCATCTGTGTCAGTCTTTTTTCTTAAAGATGCATTTATTCTCAACGGCCTTGAAGTCGAGCCTTGTAGACGGTTACATTACCGTCTGCGTCAGTCTTTTTTTTCTTAAAGATGCATTTATTCTCAACGTCCTTGCGGTCACTGGGAATATCTACCAAGGTCCATACTTGGTTGTCATACATAGACCTTATTTCGGATTTCATGACTTCCAACCATTTCTCAGACTCGGGGCCTTCCATTGCTTCCGTGTAGGTTGCAGGTTCGTCATGGTCAACTAACATGACAGATAATACAGGATTCCTAAACCACTCAGGTGATTTGCGGTGTCGTGCAGACCTGCATTTAGTTTGCTTAGCGGGTTCTCCATGATTTTCATAAGGCGCCCCTTCTTCCTCTTCGATAGAGGGTGCATTAGGAACTGCTTCCATTACGCGACTCGGTATTTCGAGTGAGGGGTCAATGATCTCGTCAAACTCAACTTTCCTCCCACTTACACCTTTGGCGAGAAACTCTTTTTCAAGAAAGGTTCCTGTCTTGGCAACAAATGTTTTGCCTTCGGCCAGATGGTAGAAGGTGTATCCAATGGTTTCCTTTGTATATCCTACAAAGATGCATTTTTCTGACTTAGACTCGAGTTTTTCAGGCTCTAACTTCCTTACATATGCCTCACATCCCCAAACCCTAAGAAACGATAATGTAGGCTTCTTGCCATGCCATAGCTCGTATGGTGTTGTCTCCACGGGCTTGGATGGCACCCTATTTAGAATGAATGCATCAGTTTCTAATGCATAACCCCAAAACGATATTGACAAGTCAGAAAGAAACATCATGGACCTCACACTATCAAGCAAAGTGCGGTTACATCGCTCAGACACGCTGTTACGCTATGGTGTACCAGCTGGTGTACGTTGTGGCACAATTCCACATGCCTTAAGATGTGTCTCAAACTCGAAGCTCAAATACTCGCCCCCTCGATCAGAATAAAGGGGCTTGCTTTTCCTACCGAGTTGATTTTCGACCTCATTCTGAAATTCCTTGAACTTTTCAAAGGTTTTAGATTTAGGGATTTCTATTTTCGTGCCCTCGGGTCCTTAGTTGTACTCAGTTTTCCCCAGCTCCTTAGTTTTTCCTCAGTTTTCCCCAAGCCCTTGTCCGAAACCCTCAGAAGGAGCTCGGACGGGAGGATTCCCATTTAGTTGACGTTCTGTGCTGACATGTGGGGCCACGTTGTGTGGGGCCGCGTCGCGTGGGGCTGGTAGAAAGGGACCGTGTGGGACAGGATGAGACCGCGTTTAGTTGTACGTGAGAGCTCGGTTCTATCTCTCTCGGCCCAAATTGGCATTTTTTAGAGCGCCTTTTTTCCCCCTCTCTCTCTGTAACAGTTCTCTCTCTTTTCACTAAATTAGTATCAAATCTAGAGAAGCTTCTATTTCTGTCTTTCTTCAATGATTGTTGCCTTTTGGCCCTCGTTTTTTGCCCAATATGGTAACAAATCTAGAAGCTAGTATAGGATAAATTCACATCCGCATAATAAATCTAGAAAACTAAGTATAATACATAAACTGCATACAGCAGCCAATAACGATGTTAATGTTCACGACAAACTAAGCTGAAAATAATACAAGACGCAATGTATGGCCAACATGAAGATTAGGATACCCCAGCAATGTCTGAAAGAAATATTCATTGAACTCCTTCCGTCTGCAGTGTGCATCCAATACATCCTCCAAACGGTATGGCCTTTGTTCATTTCTCAGACCGTACTTTCCTAATCTATCTACACGTAGTGGCCACTCATCCCAGGCCTTCATATCATCAAAGTACTCTCTTATTAAACCCAAATCCGCGTAGTAGATGCAGCCAGGTCGAAGTGTCAGGTGCACTCTGGTGTCAACGGAGATACATCGGATATGATGGATGAAGAAGGCATGACTGCCAATGTTACTGACGGCATGGAGAGAGCGGCTCTCAGTGTCCACACGGTATACCAATGTTTGACCTTCCTTGATACGTCTCCAATGTATCTATAATTTTCGATGCTCCATGCTTGTTTTTACACCATTTTCTTAGTGTTTCGTTACACTTTATGGCATTTTTATGCATTTTCTGGAACTAACCTATTAATGAGATGCCACAGTGCCAGTTCCCTATTTTTTGCTGTTTTTGTGTTTCAGAAAAGTTAGACAGGAAATATTCTTGGAATTGGACAAAACTAAAGCCAGACGTCCAGATATTTCATGGAGCTTCCAGAACACCAAAGAGGAGATGGAGCCGAACCAGAGGGTGGCCACACCACCAGGGGGCGCGGCCCACCCATGGCCCGTGCCGGCCTGTGGTGTGGGCCCCCTGGTCCACTTCTGACACCGCCCCTTCGCCTATAAAGACCCCCCAACAGGAAAAACCTAAACATCCGATCACTTTTCTAGAACACATCGTAATCCGCTGCCGCCATCGACCTAAAGATCGGGAGGGTCCAAAAGCTCTTCCCGGCACCCTACCGGAGAGGGGAATCACCACCGGAGGTCTTCTTCATCGCCATGCTTGCCTCCGGCGTGATGAGTAAGTAGTCTACCTTGGACTATGGGTCCATAGCAGTAGCTAGATGGTTGTCTTCTCCACGATGTGCTTCATGTTTAGATCTCGTGAGCTGCTTTACATGATCGAGATCACCGTTATGTAATTCTACATGTTGTGTTTGTTGGGATCCGATGAATATTGGTGTTATGATTGAGTTGAAGTACTAAATTTTATCTTATGTTATCTCTATGTTGTTTATGATCTTGCATGCTCTCCGTTGTTAGTAGCTATCTTGGCCGATTAGTTGCTAGTGACTCCAAGAGGGGGTATTTATCCTCGATAGTGGGTTCATGCCTCTATTTAGTCTGGGGGAGTGACAGAAACCTCTAAGGTTGTAGGTGTGCTGTTGCTACTTGGGGGAAAACAATATTCATATGCTCGAGGGCATATGCTTTGTTTACATTACACACTTTGCTTAATGCAATTATCTATTGTTTGCAATTTAATACTTGTGGAGTTCTCGGATTGATTCGCCACAAGTGGATTATTAGTCATAGATGCAGTTGGATGGCATTCTATGTATCTTGTTGTAATGCCCAGAGTAAATCTCATAGTGATCCTCTTGACATATCACGTTGTCCTTATTCTATCAATTGCCCAACTATAATTTGTTTACCCAGCATGTATTATTTTATCTTATGGAGAGACACCACTAGTGAACTGTGGACCCTGGTCCTATTTTCTTTATATTGCTATCACCTGTTTACTTTACTCGCATTGTTTACTTTACTCGCATACTATTACTATTTTCCACTCGATACGCTCATTCCTTTGTTTACAGCAAACCGGTGAGATTGACAACCTCATCGTAAGTTGGGAGCAAAGTATTTGGTTGTGTTGTGTGCAGGTTCCATGTTGCTACTAGTTGAAGATGTGCTAACTCGTTTGATCATAAACGGCGCCCTTGTTGGAGTGACACTAGACTAGCAAGCATCACCTTTAGTCGTATTGGCTTCTTCCTCTCCTGATCGACATACCTTGGTTTCTTAACTGTGGGAAAACCTTGCTGCTATATTCATCATACCTTCCTCTTGGGGTTCCCAACTAGACAATGAAAAACTATCAACACCGTACCGCATCAAGCTCTTTTCTGGCGCCGTTGCCCGGGAGGAAGAAGAAGACTTCTACAAGGGGAGTTTCGCATGCACATCCTTTACTTTGTTTTAAGTTTTGCTTTACTTTATTTTTACTTGCATTGTTTTATAAAAAACCCAAAAAAATTAGTATCCTTGATAGTTGTTATTTCTTTACTTCTAGTTCATTATGTTGTTCCCTAAGTATGTTTTGGAGGACCTCTCAATAGGTAGTGGTTCAATTATTGGAAAAAGTAATATTGAGGAGTTCTTTAATCATATTAGTATGCATAAAGATGTTGAGGAAAGTTCTTAAGCGTTTTAATATGCTTGGTTCACTTATAAAGGTTGTTAGTACAAACAATGAGGGAACCGATATACCTATACCTAGCAAACTCTTGGGATTGTATGAAGCTTTTGAAAATAATTTTGATTGGATCTGTCCCAAAAATCTTTTTAGTGATTTGAGTGAACCAAAACATGATCACAAAGGGTCTTCAAAAACTTATGTGGATGAAATACAATGCCTTATTGAGAAGACCTCTTCAATGGATCTTAATGCCTCACTTGATATTACTTGATTCGCATTTTCTGCGCCTAGCTCAAAGGCGTTAAAGAAAAGCACTCTTGGGAGATAACCCAATGTTTTTACTTTCAGTTCTTTTTCTTTTATTTGAGTCTTGGAAGTTATTACTACTATAATAACCTCTCCTTATCCTTTTTATTTCGTTTTTATGCCAAGAGAAGTCTCTAATTTGAGTGAGGTAAGATTTGGGGATGTTGCTGTCCTAAAACAGTTTTTGGTGCTGCACCGTAAAAATTCGTGAAAATTCTCTGTATATCTTTTGGACCTGAAATTTCATGTGCATATGCCCCAGGTTATATCCAAACTTTCATTAGTATAATACTTTTTAATTTGAGCAACAGAAAACCCTCTAAAAATTCGACTTTTGTCAGCTGTTCTGTTTTGACAGATTTCTGCCAATATTTGTGTTTGCCACTTTATCGCTTTCTTTTTTAGTTCTTTTGATCACGGAACATTTGGGGAAGTTGGTACAGTAGTATATACTTTATATGTGGTGGTTTTGAGTTGAAACCATAAGCAAAAAAAAAAGGGTTGATTCAATGTTATGCTTACACTAATGTTGCTAATTGATTTGTGTTTAGTTTTGTATGAAGGAAGTTTTCAAGTGTAGGGATTGGAGAATGATGAGATGAGTTGAAGAATGGACAAAAGCTCAAGCTTGGGGATGCCCATCACCCCAAGAAATATCCAAGAAGTACAAGCGTCAAAGCTTGGGGATGCCCCCGAGGCACCCCTTCTTCGCCGGCAAAAATCAGGTCACCTTTCAACGCACTATATTTTTATTGCTTCATGCATTATGCATTTTTCTTGGAGCGTCAGTTGTTTTTAGTTTTCAGTTTTGTTTAGTTTTGTTTTCTGCAATAAATGGTTGGACCCCAACAAATTACTTTTGGAGAAGTTGCCTTGCTTTTCATTTGCCAAGAACACTCCATTTTTCACTCTTATCGTTTCAACGAGTGTTCTCTTTTTCTAGAACTACGTTTAGCTTTCGATTTTCGCCTTGATATGTGTTCAGATCTTGTTATATCTTTTCATCAAGGTGTATTTTTGCCTCTGGTCCATATTGGTTTTCATCAAAAGAGTTGGTTATAAAAAGTTTGAATGGTGTTGGAAAAGAGAAAAAGCTTTATGCAAAAAAGTGGTACAAGAAGGAGCTTGTGTAGACTGCGGCCTAGGATTTTGCATGTCATGCTTGATGTCTTTTTGATAGTGAAAGGACACAGATGTCGCCTAGAGGGGGGGGGGGTGAATAGGCGATATCAAATTTTACGAATGGCTTGAACAAAAGCGGAATTAAACTAGCGTTTATTTTGTCAAGCACATAAAACCTAAATAAACTAGGCTCACCTATGTGCACCAACAACTTATGCTAAGCAATACAAGTAACAAGATGATAGCAAGATATATGACTTCAAGCACGAAGGCTATCACAATGTAAAGTGCATAAGTAAAGAGCTCGGGTATAGAAATAACCGAGGCATGTGGAGACGATGATGTATTCTCGAGTTCCTCCCTTGAAAGGGAGTACGTCTCGTTGGAGGGGTGTGGTATCGCCACAAAGGCCTAACCAACGCCACAAAGACCTCACCCTATTCTCCAGTGTGAGCTTGCGCCACAAAGGCCTAGCTCACTCTTCCACTAAGGGGTTCCTCAAGGCAGAACCGGGCCTTTACACAAAGCTTGGGGCACGCATCCACAACTTAATTGGAGGCTCCCAAGAATAGCCACCAAGGCACCACAAAGCCACAAAGCCGTCTAGGGTTCCAAGAACCCAAGAGTAATAAGCTCACAAACTTTCACTTACTCAAATCTCCGGGGAGAACTCAAACCGATGCAACTTATGCAATGGCAGGAGCACACAAGGTGCTCAAATCCTTCTCACTCAAATCCTACCAAAGCAACTAATGCTATGGAGAGATATGAGAGGAAGAACAAAGGAAATCCACAAAGAACTCCAAGATCTAGATTGACTATGTTCCCCTCACTTAGAGGAGAGATGGATTGGTAGAAATATAGATCTAGATCTCTTCTTCCTTTTCCCTCAAAAATATCCAAGAATCATGGGAGGAATGGAGGAGGCAGGGCAAGCTTGCAAAGTCAACAATGGAGGGGAGAGAGGCCCAAAACGTGTGCAGCCCAAGGTGGAAGAAGGGGTATTTATACCCCCCCACGAAATATGGCCGTTGCAGACTTGGAGGGGCGGATTATCCGGCCAAAATATGACCGGAATATCCGGCTGGCCGGATTATCTGGCCCCCAGGCCGGATTATCCGCCCCCTATACTGGGTGACGCCCACTCTGGTCCTTAGCAGAAATTCCGAAACGAAATTTTCGCCCCCAGGCCGGATAATCCGCCCCCTGGCCGGAATATCCGCCCCCCTTACTGGGTGACGCCGAGCAGAAAATGCAATACGAAAACGGTGATAACTTTTTCATCCGGACTCCGTTTTCGATGATCTTGGGCTCGTTGGAATCACCACAACGAGCTCTACAACTTCATCCATAGAAACATCATAGTCCAACAAGGGTGTATAAAACCAAATGATGAAAGGTTTGACCTCTCTTTAAAGGCAAACCGGTAAAACCTCCAAACATCAAAAATGCAATAAGAGCTTTATGCGAAATCCGTTTTTGATGAGCTAGAGCTTGTCATGGAAATAACCACAAGCTCTAGAACCTCACAAGGATAAAACTCAAATAAGAACCAAGAAGGATGATGCCAAGTATGCAAAGGTTTGAGCTCTCTCCGAACGATACAATTAAGTTACTCACTCGAGAGCCCCTCTTGATAGTACGGCTACCGATCCTATAACCCGGTCTCACAAATAACACCATGAGACCGGTAAGAAAGAAACCCTAACACTATCATACCTTTGCCTTGAGCATTCCACTTGAGGTGGATAAAGACGATCTTGATCTTCTCAAGTTGGACCACCTTTCTTGATTGAGCTTGCTTGGTGAAGTCTTGCGGATTGCTCCCCCATACTCTACTATGGAAGAGACTCTCTTTAAGCATATCTTCACATATCCATGATCACAATATAGATGGCAAGCTTCAAGCATATGTTCTCTTCTAGTTGCTCATCTTGAACTTGCGCTTTGACTTGATCAATCCTCAAATCAATTCTTCTTTCTCCATAATGATGGTGTCTTGAGGATACACATGAGAGCTCACTCAATCTTATTCTTCAAGACACACTTGACATAAGCTCAACTCCCTTAAGACCAATCTTTGGATCACTCCTTGAATAACACCTTGGTCAACACATAATCTTCTTCTTACAACCTTGACTCCAACAAATGGTTCAAGCATTGTCTATGGACAAGTCCTACACATATAACTCAATGCAACCATTAGTCCATAGGGATTGTCATTAATTACCAAAACCACACATGGGGCTCGATATGATCTTTCAATCTCCCCCATTTTGGTAATTGATGACAATCTCTTTGAGAGGGTTTATATAATGAATTCAAAGAACCAAAATAGTTGTACTAACATCAAATACTACAAAAGTATGTGATGTTAGTAAAACCACCATATATAGAGCAAACTCCCCCACAATCTATGCACATGTGAATGATCTTGATTTCATTGCATATATTGCCAACCAAGGTTGTTGGTGGAGTTTCCACTATATACTCAACCATGCAAAGCATGCAAGGCAAATGCTTAAGAACAAACCAAAGCATAAAAGCCAATTCCCTTTAAACCCTCGAAACTTCTCCCCCATTGGCATCCATTGCCAAAATGGGCGAAAAAAGCTTAGAAGGCCAATATAGTGAGAGTTCCTCCAAAATGGTGTGCATATCCAAAATAAATGAGTGAAAACACATGCACATATACAAAGGCAAATTTTTGAAGGAAATAAAACTATATTGAGGATCAAAGATTGCAAAAAAAAAAGATAACACGATGGATAAACTTCAACAAATGAAGAGAGCAATCAAACAATCCAAAGAACAAATTGAATAAAGATATTATGATAAGATCGAAAAGGTGCTCTAAATAATATGAGGAAGCTCCCCAAGGTGTGTGCACAAAATATTCTATTTGAGTTGAAGTATAAGGTGCACACATATGGAATCATCACTCCCTCAATATTATTCAAAACAAAATGATACCAAGTGAGATTAAATACTATGCTAACCACAAAATGATGCTTTAAATGAAATGAGGAAGCTCCCCAAGGTACGTGCAAAAATTGGAATGTTTGTATTTGAATACAATTTGCACAACATGGAATCCTCACTCCCTCAATAACATTTAAAACGCAACCATTTGCAAGAGATCATAGAGAAGAAATTAAGCTTACACTGGCATCAAACAAATGGTTGGGCAACAAGCAAGGGACAATATATTAAAAGGCTCAACCAACGGAATGTGTGATAGGAATGACAAAGAATATTATAAGACTAACACAATGATAAGCATAGAGCATCCATATAGTCTTCAATGAATGATATTACTTAGCATTCCATCCCAACACATAAGGTTCAAATAAGATATCAAATAATGAGATATCATCTCTCATGTGTATAAGTTTCTAAGTAGACAATATCACAAAGAAACATATACACACAAAATAGATACTAAGAATAGAACAAGATATCCAAAATGAAGTCATGCAATATACCAATGAGATTTTTGCTTTTAAAGCATGGCCAAAGGCTCAATTTATCTTATTGTATATTGATGAACTTCAACCACAAACATGTCAAAGACATCACAAATATCAACAAGGGAAAGAAGATAGTTGGGATGCTTTGATAAAAACAACAAGTATCAAAATGAAGGATACCAAATGAAAGAAATAAATTTGCAATTTCATTAATTTTGCACATGTGACTTATTGAGGAATTGATATGCAAAAAGATTGCTAAGTTGACATATATGGGATAGGAGAATCATGAGCATGATTTTTATATGTTCCCAATAATATGTTCTCATCTCAACTTGCTCACATTTGCAATAAAGAGGTTTCATTAGAATCCTTGCAAAAAGCACAACATTTGCAAATAAAGATTTTCAATGCCATAAAACAACCTACACAAGGTTGGATACTAGAGAAGTATGCATGAAGAAGATATTTGTTACCGAGATATAATGGTAGGATGTAGTAGATAGGAGTTCTTCAATAATCCTAGCTTGCCTCAAATTATCATTTAGTCACCACTTCATCCTTATTATTGAGAGAAGCACCAATATATCTCCATGTACCTAAAACAAAGTTCAAGTACAAGATGGTCCCCAAAATCATTGGGTCCAAAGTAGTTAGAAACTACAACATATAGGACAAACTCCACATAAATATGTGCATATATATATGAAATTGAATTTCATGCACATCTTAGCCGATTTAGGATTTGATGGAGCTTCTCCTATATATTTGATCAAAGAAAGAAAAGCATGCCATAAAGTATACATTTAGTAAATATGCATGCACATGACTTTCAAGAGCCAAAGGAGATACAATTTGGACAAAACACCAAGAAGGACAAGCGAGCACACAAAATTGTGAAGCTACAAAAGGTTGTCCAAATTATATCAAAGAATCAAATCAACACAAGATTGACTCCAAAGTTCAACTAGTGAACCAAGCAAAAGCCAATGAGCATAAAGCATAACTAAAACACACATGCTCAAAGACATATCTCATTTTAAGAGTAAGAAATAAATAATAAGGAATGAGATCACCAACTCCCAAAGAGAGCAAGGTTCAAACAAACAAACCAAACTCTCCACACTTTTTATGATGGCACACTAAGTACCAAAAAGAAAAGATTTGTCTTCCAACAAAAACCAATACCAAATGAAATAAGCACAAAGAGTGTGTTATAACAAATATAGGAGAGCTCCCCCAAGATTAGTGCATTATTTATGATTTTGCATTTGAATACAAAATGCACACAAGTGGGATCATCACATCTACCTACATATAAATAACACAAAACAAGTTCAACGAAATCAAATGGAATAACAAAAGTCATGGAAGACAATGGGAGCTAAAACAAATACATTTTTGGCTAGAGATAAGGCAATTAAAAGCAATAGCCAATGTAAAGATGATCAATATACATGTGCCACATGATATAGTACCAATTGTCCAAGAACAAGAGGTATTTGGATTTATTTCCCGGTGGTAGTTTACATATAAATCCAAGATCATCTTCACAACAAAGAAGCATATGGAGAAGGATAAGAATTAAAAACCATGCTAAAGAAGATATTCTTGATAGACTCTAATAGTTAAACAATCATGCAAGGCAATGATTAGGATAACTTGAAGCGAATGGTTTTCCAACTTTGATGTAGAATTCCACATTTTAGGAAAACCCTACTAAGAAAGTATCTTACAAACAAGATCCAAAACAAGAGGAATAAAACAATTTGGCAAATTGGAACTTGTTTGAGAAAACATGCCACATAGAAGCAAGATAATTTACAATATCAACACTATGTGACACAACCTCAAATATACACATTATATCGGTTTGTATTATGCACAAAGCATATTACTCCCCCATAATGTGATAAAACATTTATTTTTCACAAGAGGCAAATAGAATCCAACAAGATGATTAATGGACATTATAGAATTTGAATTTTCTCATGAGAATGACATACCACATAGAAACTAGATAATCTTTTAAATATCAACACTAAGTGGTATTCCTCAAGTACACACATTTTTAGGATTGTGAAGTGCAAAGCATATCACTCCCCCAAAATGGGATGGTCCAATAATATCTCACAAGAGCCAAGTAAGATAAAACGAGATGCAAAAGGCTCAACAAGAACAACCGTACATGGTGTGCAAACCAACATGCACATACTTGATTACTCAAAATGAAGCAAGTAGGAAGCACAACATATACAAACACATGCAAGATACAAAACCCAACACATGTAAAGGGGCGAGTAACTTTCAATGTAGATAAGTTGAATACATGTTACCGCAAGGAGGAACATTGGATATATGATAGACACAAGATAATCCACTTGACTTGACTTGAGAAAATATAATTGATGAAGATCCCTTAATTCTTCATGATATGGCCAAGTCTCCAATGCCCTCCAATAACACCTATTGTTCAAGTAATGGCTTGTTGGTCCCCAACCAAGTTGGGTCCTAAGAAGTTAGAAACAATAGGTTTGGCAACCCAAATGGTTCTTTTCTTGACACCACTTTGAGCACCAACAAATTTGGCAAACACATTGCCAACCTTATCCTTGCAAAGTGAATAAGCATCTTCAATTATGATAGGGTTGGATGAGTTACCACTAGTGCATGAAGAAGATAGGTGACCCTTCTCATGTCATATGTAGCAAGTTCTTTTTTTCACCTTCTTCTCACTTGATTTCTCCACAAGGGGAGCATTAGCTTGATTTTTCTTGGGAAGTGACCTTTCTTCAACTTGAGGTTGAGTGAGGGCTTGAACTTGAGGCCGCTTCCCTTGTTGCTTCTCACTAAGTGCCTTTTTCTTCAAAGGGCAAGATCTAACATGGTGCCCTTCAATTTTGCACTTGAAGCAAACAATCTTGGCCAAATTCATGACTTGTTCTTGGCCCTTCTTCTTCTTGTATATTTTGGACTTCTTCTTGTTGTTAGAGATAAATCCAAGTCCACTTTTGTCATTGGGGGATTGTTGCACACTCAAGATCTTGTTGAGTGTGGACTTCCCTTCATGACGTTTTTCCAAGTCTTTCTTCAATGAAGTAACTTGGGCCTTGAGCTCTTTGATTTCCTCTACATGGTTAGTGACAACACAAGTACTAGTGGAAGTAGAGGCTAAATTGTTAGAGCAACAAGGCAAGGAGGGTAATTCATCACTAGATGTAGCAATATTATGAGTGGATGAATTACTAGGACTAGCACATGTCAATATAGCATTTTGAGAAATAGTGCTAGTGTCCACACGAGGCTCACAAGATGTTACGTTTGTAGATATAGCCTCATGAGCTAACTTTAGGCGAGCATGGGACACTAGAAGATCCTCATTAGAGCTAGATAGCTTTTCATGACTTTCTTCCAATTTCCCATACTTTCTAGTTAGCAACTCAAGTTGAGCCCTTAGCTCAACATTCTCCTTCAAAATGGATGCTTCACAAGAAGTAGAGTTAGTAGCACATGCATCATTATCATTATGAATAGGATAAGACAACTTGGCAAGAGCGAGGTCATGTTCTTTAGTGAGTTTAGAAATAATTTCATTACATGACTCCTCAATGGATTCAAGCTTCTCCTCAAGAGAAACCCGAAGCTCTTGCTCTTCCTCTAGAGCATATTTTAAATCATGAATATCATTGGCATACTCACGCTCAAGAGAAAACATTTTATCAATTTGTTCTTCCTTCATCTTAATGAGTTTTGTGCTCTCAATAGCACAACTCATGATTTCAAAGAAGTTGGGCAAAACATTTTTATGGTTATGCAAAGCATCAAAGACCACCTTACCCTTCTTGTTTAAATACTCAATATAGTCTTCTTCATTTTCCTCATCCTCACCATTGTCCTCAACATTATTATGATTTGAAGACCTAGCCATAAGGCATATGTGGGAACCGTGAGAAGAAGAAGATGAAGAAATACTTGAAGCTCCATTCAAGACCTTGTCTTGGCCCAAAGACTCTTTGGTTTCCTCTATATGGTTAGCATCACAAATACTAGAGGAAATAGAAGCATTTGTATCATGGCAACAAGACAAAGCAAGCATATCATCATGAGATTTATTCAAGAAATTTACACATGATATGCAAGGACTATCAACACAAGCATGTAAAACATTTATGGGGCTACAAGTGTTTAAGTCCAAAGATGAAGCATTGCAATGAGATAGAGATGAAGGATCATCAAAAGTAAGCATACTATCACCATTGCAAGTTTCATCACCACTCACCATATCATTACCTTGTGTCTTGCCACACGTTGGTGAAGTGGATGAAAGTTCATCACGGCCGGAAGTGGAAGGAATACAATTATCCTCAATAATCTTGGACACACCATATTTTTCTTGAAGCTTTGTCCATATCTCATGAGCGCTCCGAAAAGGCGTGATAGAGAAGGTAACTACATCGCTCAAAGCATTAACAATCACATGAGTAGCTTGAGCATTGAGATACAAGTTTTTCTCATCCTCTAAAGATAGATTTTGAGTATCCTTTGGAGGAGAAAAACCCGCATCTACAATTCGCTCCATAGATGGGTCCATGACCCAAAAATAATTAAGCATGTGAATTTTCCAAGTATCATAATTTGTGCCATCAAATATAAAAGTGTTATTGTGCACTAATCCCCTAGCCGACATCTTTGCTCTCAAGGCGATGAAGCCTAAAATGAGAGACCGGGCTCTGATACCAATTGAAAGGACACAGATGTCGCCTAGAGGGGGGGGGGGGTGAATAGGCGATATCAAATTTTACGAATGGCTTGAACAAAAGCGGAATTAAACTAGCATTTATTTTGTCAAGCACATAAAACCTAAATAAACTAGGCTCACCTATGTGCACCAACAACTTATGCTAAGAAATACAAGTAACAAGGTGATAGCAAGATATATGACTTCAAGCACGAAGGCTATCACAATGTAAAGTGCATAAGTAAAGAGCTCGGGTATAGAAATAACCGAGGCACGCGGAGACGATGATGTATTCCCGAGTTCCTCCCTTGAAAAGGAGTATGTCTCGTTGGAGGGGTGTGGTATCGCCACAAAGGCCTAACCAACGCCACAAAGGCCTCACCCTATTCTCCAGTGTGAGCTTGCGCCACAAAGGCCTAGCTCACTCTTCCACTAAGGGGTTCCTGAAGGCAGAACCGGGCCTTTACACAAAGCTTGGGGCACGCATCCACAACTTAATTGGAGGCTCCCAAGAATAGCCACCAAGGCACCACAAAGCCACAAAGCCGTCTAGGGTTCCAAGAACCCAAGAGTAATAAGCTCACAAACTTTCACTTACTCGAATCTCTGGGGAGAACTCAAACCGATGCAACTTATGCAATGGCAGGAGCACACAAGGTGCTCAAATCCTTCTCACTCAAATCCTACCAAAGCAACTAATGCTATGGAGAGATATGAGAGGAAGAACAAAGGAAATCCACAAAGAACTCCAAGATCTAGATTGACTATGTTCCCCCCACTTAGAGGAGAGATGGATTGGTAGAAATATAGATCTAGATCTCCTCTTCCTTTTCCCTCAAAAATATCCAAGAATCATGGGAGGAATGGAGGAGGAAGGGCAAGCTTGCAAAGTCAACAATGGAGGAGAGAGAGGCCCAAAACGTGTGCAGCCCAAGGTGGAAGAAGGCGTATTTATACCCCCCCACGAAATATGGCCGTTGCAGACTTGGAGGGGCGGATTATCCGGCCAAAATATGGCCAGAATATCCGGCTGGCCGGATTATCCGGCCCCTAGGCCGGATTATCCGCCCCCTATGCTGGGTGACGCCGACTCTGGTCCTTAGCAGAAATTCCGAAACGAAATTTTCGCCCCCAGGCCGGATAATCCGCCCCCTGGCCGGAATATCCGCCCCCCTTACTGGGTGACGCCGAGCAGAAAATGCAATACGAAAACAGTGATAACTTTTTCATCCGGACTCTGTTTTCGATGATCTTGGGCTCGTTGGAATCACCACAACGAGCTCTACAACTTCATCCATAGAAACATCATAGTCCAACAAGGGTGTATAAAACCAAATGATGAAAGGTTTGACCTCTCTTTAAAGGCAAACCGGTAAAACCTCCAAACATCAAAAACGCAATAAAAGCTTTATGCGAAATCCGTTTTTGATGAGCTAGAGCTTGTCATGGAAATAAACACAAGCTCTAGAACCTCACAAGGATAAAACTCAAATAAGAACCAAGAAGGATGATGCCAAGTATGCAAAGGTTTGAGCTCTCTCCGAACGATACAATTAAGTTACTCACTCGAGAGCCCCTCTTGATAGTACGGCTACCGATCCTATAACCCGGTCTCACAAATAACACCATGAGACCGGTAAGAAAGAAACCCTAACACTATCATACCTTTGCCTTGAGCATTCCACTTGAGGTGGATAAAGACGATCTTGATCTTCTCAAGTTGGACCACCTTTCTTGATTGAGCTTGCTTGGTGAAGTCTTGCGGATTGCTCCCCCATACTCTACTATGGAAGAGACTCTCTTTAAGCATATCTTCACATATCCATGATCACAATATAGATGGCAAGCTTCAAGCATATGTTCTCTTCTAGTTGCTCATCTTGAACTTGCGCTTTGACTTGATCAATCCTCAAATCAATTCTTCTTTCTCCATAATGATGGTTTCTTGAGGATACACATGAGAGCTCACTCAATCTTATTCTTCAAGACACAGTTGACATAAGCTCAACTCCCTTAAGACCAATCTTTGGATCACTCCTTGAATAACACCTTGGTCAACACATAATCTTCTTCTTACAACCTTGACTCCAACAAATGGTTCAAGCATTGTCTATGGACAAGTCCTACACATATAACTCAATGCAACCATTAGTCCATAGGGATTGTCATTAATTACCAAAACCACACATGGGGCTCAATATGATCTTTCAGATAGTATGCTTAGTGGTTTTGCTGTAGCATGACTTGTCTCAAATAACTGAGATCGCTTAATGAGCCTTTGAAAAAATCATGCGTTGTTTTAATTATTTGGAAGCATTATTTTGGTTTTCTCCTTTGATGCTTAATTTGGGTTGACTTGGCGCATGCTCACACATGTTAGACTCATAGAAAGTCGCCATTGCCTCTATGATCATTTAGTTTTTGAATTTTGATGCCATCTTATGCTTCTTTTAATGTCACTTTGTCGCTATGCATGATTATGGCCATTATTGCTCTCTTAGTTGGTCGCTCCCAGTCTTTTGCTAGCCCTCATTTTGTACTGAGTATGAGCTCTACTCGTGCATACAACTCCTAAAAACCAAGTTTGCCAAAGTGTCCACCATACATACCTATTAGCAATTTGCTATTCCAAAGTACATTTGACTTACTTTTATCTATCCTTCAAATTAAACTCTTTTTGGTGTTATGCGAAAATTGGTTAGTAAAGCTCTCACAAACCGGATGGCACACTTTACTTTTCTCGTTTTAACATTTTAACATTGTGGTCTCTTATGTTGAGTTGTTATGCTTGCAAGTTGTAAGTTGGAAATTAGCCCAGCCATGCCATCACGGGGCAAGCTTTCAACATTGCACTATCTTTCATTTGAGTTGATATCGTGATCTTTTGTTTATGGATACTCGCGGTGTGAAATGAATTGGGAATCTTGCGGGATCATGGAGTTTGTATACGTGTTAGAGAAACGCCTGGGCCACTAATCTAAGCCATGCATAATTCATGGTGGAAATTTACAGCATGCCCATAGTGAACATTCGACGACGCATCTCGCAATAAAAAGCTATACCAATGGTAAATAAAAGAGATGCCGAGGTGTTCATTGTCTGTTTGTCCTGTCATTTTGATGTGGGCTTGTTCCATGTCATCGGGCACGGAGGTACCCCGTTGGCAGTTCTCGATGATACATGTATACTTACAATGACAAGATCTTGCTTGGGACTCTAAGTAAATTAGCATGAGGTTTGGGTATTCGTATTTCACAGGACACGATGTTTTCAACTTATGATTTGTCAAGCATATGCAGCATAAGTGTTCTCGCATTAACTTTAACCATTCAAGATGCTTATGATGGGGGCAATGGGAGCTCAAAGCCGGTAAGTACCATAATTTTTGAAGGTTTATAAAACTTGCAATCACTGCTTCCCTCTGCGAAGGGCCTTTCTTTTACTTTTATGTTGAGTCTCCACCTTCTACCTTTATGCACCGTTAAGAGAGCATAGTTGTCATTCTGAGTATAATGTGCATTGTCCCAAATTTTTCATTGATTGATTCATGATGTTGGTTTCACTTGTTCTTAAATTATTTGTATCTAGTTGCCCTCTTAAACTTGAAGGTGTCCTATGCATTTATGTTTTGCTACTCCATAAGGGACAAGCTGAAAACCATTTGTATGTTTTTCCATATGATTTGAACACACGTTTGACTTTCATTGTTTCAGTTTCATGATCTTTTGTTTGTGTTCATTTTCATGTTATAACATGGTTGCTAAGTTTCTTCTATCAAGATTATATCTTTCATGCCCATGTTTTAAGTTCTTTTGATCCCAGCGCACAACGCTTACATATTTGATCAAGATTGTGTAGGTGCATGTCACCTCAAAAATTATTTCTTTTGTTATCACTTACCTACTCGAGGACTGATGCCGAGTAAATGACCGGCCAGTTGGGAACCCCAAGAGGAAGGTGTGATAAATATAGCAGCAAGATTTTCCCACATTAAGAAACCAAGGTTTATCGTTCAGGAGAGGAAAGAGCCAAACGACTGAAGGTGATGCCCACTAGCGTGCGACAGCTCCAAACAATTTATAGGGCGCCTTGTCCAAGCTTTGCTTTGCGAGCGGCAACGTGGAACCTACACACAACACAACCAAATACTTTGTTCCTAACTTACGATGAGGTTGTCAATCTCACCGGTTTGCTTGAAACAAAGGGTATGAGCGTATCGAGTGGAAAGTGATAATAGTAAGCGAGTAAAGTAAACAGTGCGAGTAAAGTAAACAGTGCGAGTAAAGTAAACAGGTGATAGCAATATAAAGGAAATAGGACCGGGGTCCACAGTTCACTAGTGGTGTCTCTCCATAAGATAAAATAATACATGCTGGATAAACAAATTACAGTTGGGGAATTGATAGAATAAAGACAATGTGCATATGATGAGAGGATCACTCTGAGATTTACTCTAGGCATTACAACAAGATACATAGACCGCCATCCAACTGCATCTATGACTAATAATCCACTTGTGGCGAATCAATCCGAGAACTCCACAAGTATTAAGTTGCGAACAATAGATAATTGCATTAAGCAAATTGTGTAATGTGAACAAAGCATATGCCCTCGAGCATATGAATGTTGTTTTCCCCCTTGTAGCAACAACACATCTACAACCTTAGAGGTTTCTGTCACTCCCCCAGATTAAATAGAGGCATGAACCCACTATCGAGCATAAATACCCCCTCTTGGAGTCACTAGCAACTACTTGGCCAAGATAGCTACTAACAATGGAGAGCATGCAAGATCATAAACAACATAGAGATAACATAAGATAAATTTCAGTACAACAACTCAAGCATAACACCAATATTCATCGGATCCCAACAAACCAAACATGTAGAATTACATAACGGTGATCTCAATCATGTAAGGCAGCTCATGAGATCTAAACATGAAGCACATGGTGGAGAAGACAACCATCTAGCTACTGCTATGGACCCATAGTCCAAGGTAGACTACTCACTCATCGCTCCAGAGGCAAGCATGGCGATGAAGAAGACCTCCGGTGGCGATTGCCCTCTCTGGCAGGGTGCCGGGAAGAGCTTCTGGACCCTCCCGATCTTCGGGTCGACGGTGGCGGTGGATCACGATTTGTTCTGGAAAAGTGATCGGGGCTTTAGGTTTTTCCCGTCGGGGGGTCTTTATAGGCGAAGGGGCATCATCTGGAGTGGACCGAGGGGGCCTCACACACAGGGGGCGTGGCCTACCCCTGGGCCACGCCGCCCTGGTGTGTGGGGCCCTCGTGGCCCCACTCCATCTCCTCTTTGGTTCTCTGGAAGCTTCGGTGAAATTCTGGGCGACTGGATTTGGTTTCGTCCAATTCCGAGAATATTTCCTATGTAACTTTTCTAAAACACAAAAACAGCAGAAAACAGGGAACTGGCACTGTGGCGACTTGTTAATAGGTTTGTTCCAGAAAATGCATAAAAGTGCCACGAAGTGTAACAAAACACTAAGCAAATGGTGTAAAAACAAGCATGGAACATCAAAAATTATGGATACGTTGGAGACGTATCAGCATCCCCAAGCTTAACTCTTGCTTGTCCTCGAGTAGGTAAGTGATAACAAAAGAAATAATTTTTAATGTGACATGCACCTACACAATCTTGATCATGTATGTAAGCGTTGTGCGCTGGGATCAAAAGAACTTAAAACATGGGCATGAAAGATATAATCTTGATAGAAGAAACTTAGCAACCATGTTATAACATGAAAATGAACACAAACAAAAGATCATGAAAATGAAACAATGAAAGTCAAATGTGTGTTCAAATCATAAGGAAAAACATACAAATGGTTTTCAGCTTGTCCTTCATGGAGAGCAAAACATAAATGCATAGGACAACTTCAAGTTTAAGAGGGCGACTAGATACAAATAATTTGAGAACAAGTGAAACCAACAATATGAATCAATCAATGAAAATTTTGGGACAATGCACATTATACTAAGAATGACAACTATGCTCTCTTAATGGTGCATAAAGATAGAAGGTGGTGACTCAACATAAAAGTAAAAGAAAGGCCCTTCGCGGAGGGAAGCAGTGATTGCAAGTTTTATAAACCTTCAAAAATTATGGTACTTACCGGCTTTGAGCTCTCATTGCCTCCATCATAAGCATCTTGAATGGTTAAAGTTAATGCGATAACACTTATGCTGCATATGCTTGACAAATCATAAGTTGAAAACCTCGTGTCCCG
This sequence comes from Dactylis glomerata, assembly GCA_007115705.1. NCBI lineage: Eukaryota > Viridiplantae > Streptophyta > Magnoliopsida > Poales > Poaceae > Dactylis > Dactylis glomerata. The sequence goes on from QXEO01000515.1 coordinate 934,102, forward strand.
TGAATAAGAGTACCCAAACCTCATGCTACTTTACTTAGAGTCCCAAGCAAGGCTCTTGTCATTGTAAGTATATACGTATCATCGAGAACCGCCAACGGGGTACCTCCGTGCCCGATGACATGGACAAGCCCACATCAAAATGACAGGACAAGCAGACAATTAACACCTCGACATCTCTTTTATTTACCATTTGTATAGCTTTTTATTTTGAGATGCGTCGTCGAATGTCCACTATGGGCATGCTACAAATTTCCACCATGAATTATGCATGGCTTAGATTGGCGGCCCAGGCGTTTCTCTAACACATATACAAACTCCATGATCCCGCAAGATTCCCAATTCATTTCACATCGCGAGTATCCATAAACAAAAGATCACGATATCAACTCAAATAAGAAGTGCAATGTTGAAAGCTTGCCCCATGATGGCATGGTTGGGCTAATTCCCAACTTACAACTTGCAAGCATAACAAATCAACATAAGAGACCACAATGTCAAATTTTTAAGAACGAGAAAAATAAAGTGTGCCATCCGGTTCGTGAGAGCTTGACTGACCAATTTTCGCATAACACTGGTAAGAGTTTAATTTGAAGAGTAGATAAAAGCAAGTCAAATGTACTTTGGAATAGAAAATTGCTAATAGGTATGTATGGTGGACACAATGGCAAACTTAGTTTTTAGGAGTTGGATGCGCGAGTAGAGCTCATACTCAGTACAAGGCGAGGGCTAGCAAAAGACTGGGAGCAACCAACTAAGAGAGCAATAACGGCCATAATCATGCAAAGCGACAAAGCAACATTAAAAGAAGCATAAGATGGCATCAAAAGTCAAAAACTAAATGATCATAGAGGCTATTGGCAACTTTGTAAGAGTCTAGCATGTGTGAGCATGCGCCAAGTCAACCCAAATAAAACATCAAGGAGAAAACCAAAATAATGCTTCCAAACGATAAAAACAACGCATGATTTTTTCAAAGGCTCATTAAGCAATCTCAGTTATTTGAGACAAGTCATGCTACAGCAAAACCACTAAGCATACTATCAAAAAGACATCAAGCACGACATGCAAAAGCCTAGGCCGCAGTCTACACAAGCTCCTTCTTGTACCACTTTTTTGCATAAAGCTTTTTCTCTTTTCCAACACCATTCAAACTTTTTATAAATACCTCTTTTGATGAAAACCAATAAAGACCAGAGGAAAAAATACACCTTGATGAAAAGATATAACAAGATCTGAATGCAAATCAAGGCGAAAATCGAAAACTAAACGCAGTTCTAGAAAAAGAAGAACACTCATTGAAATTATAAGAATGAAAAACGGAGTGTTCTTGGCAAATGAAAAGCAAGGCAACTTCTCCAAAAGAAATTTGTTGGGGTCCAACCATTTATTACAGCAAACAAAACAAAACTAAACTGAAAACTAAAAACAACTGACGCTCCAAGAAAAACGCATAATGCATGAAGCAATAAAAATATAGTGTCTTGAAAGGTGACCTGATTTTTGCCGATGAAGAAGGGGTGCCTCGGGGGCATCCCCAAGCTTTGACGCTTGTACTTGTTGGATATTTCTTGGGATGATGCATGGGCATCCCCAAGCTTGAGCTTTTTTCCGTTCTTCAACTCATCCCATCACTCTCCGATCCCTACACTTGAAAACTTCCTTCATACAAAACTAAACACAAATATATTAGCAACATTAGTGTAAGTATAATATGGAATCAACCTCTTTTTGCTTCAGGTTTCAACCTAAAACCACCACATATAAAGCATATACTACTGTAGCAACTACCCCAAAAGTTCCGTGAACAAAAGAACTCAAAAAGAAAGCGATAAAGCAGCAAACACAAATATTGGCAGAAATCTGTCAAAACAGAACAGCTGACAAAGGTCGAATTTTTGAGGGGTTTTCTATTCTCAAATTAAAAAGTGTTCAACTAATGAAAGTTTGGATATAACCTGGGACATATGCACAATAAATCGCAGGTCCAAAATATATACAGATAACTTTCACGAATTTTTACGGTGCAGCACCGAAACTGTTTCAGGACAGCAACATCCCCAAATCTTACCTCGCTCAAATTAGAGGCTTCTCTCAGCACAAAAACGAAATAAAAAGGATAAGGAGAGGTCATTACAGTAGTAATAACTTCCAAGACTCAAATAAAAGAAAAAGAACTAAATGTAAAAACATTGGGTTATCTCCCAAGAGTGCTTTTCTTTAACGCCCTTGAGCCAGGCTCAGTAATTTGAGAAGATGCTCACATAAGAAATATGAATGGAAGCCAAAAAAAAACATCAAGGAGCAGATATAAAACACATTTAAGTCTAACCCACTTCCTATGCATAGGAATCTTGTAGGAAAACAAATCAAAGAAGCACATAGTAACAAGTATGGGTAGATAAAACAAGAGCAACTTCAGAACTTTCAATATAAAGAGAGGTGTTTTAGTAACATGAGTATTCCAACAACCATATTTTCCTCTCTCATAATAATTTTCAGTAGCATCATGAACAAACTCAACAATATAAATATCACACTCACCCTCTTTTGTTAAGCATGGAGGGCGATCAAATAAGGTATTAGTTAGAGAGTTACTCTTATTGGGAGGTAGACATGGGTAGCTCCATTCTTCCTCCTCTTGGTCGTCACTCTCCTCCTCTTTTTCATCCAATGAGCTTCCAGTTTCAGCAATTTCTTCTTCCATAGGCTCCTTCATGGCATTAGTCTCTTCCGTTGGAGAGCATCTATTAAGATATTTAAGAATATAGCCATTTCCTTCCTTGTAATTATCAAAGAAAAATGTGAGTATATTATAAACCTCATATTTATAAGGTGCATCATCAGTATTTTCAAGAAAATAAGCAAGTTTGAATGCACCCTTCCAAGCAATAAATTCTTCAATTTGTTCCACATCATAAAAGTCATAATTTCCATTAATATAAGAAGATATGGTAACATCATCATTATACTCACATTGAAAAGGGATGTGTTTATACCTCCTACAGCAACAAGATCTATCAAAGCAATAAGTAACATTATAAGTAGAGCACATGTTTCTAGCAATGATATACAATCTATTGATTTGTTCCCATAAGTGTTTCCCTTTTTGTGACAAGCGGTGTTCCTCATAATAATTTTGCTGCTCTTCTGTGAACCCACCTTGCCAAAAAGATTTAGTTTCAAAGAAACCAACCATAGATAGAAAGCATGATAAAGCAAGACAATAACAGACCAACAAAAATAACAACTATAGTAGGAACTAATTTTTTGTGTGTTTTTGATAAAATGATGCAAGTAAAAATAAAGTAAAGCAAAACAATAAACAAAGTAAAGGATGTGCGTGCGAAAACTCCCCTCGTAGAAGTCTTCTTCCTCCTCGGCAACTGCGCCAAAAAATATGCTTGATGCCGAGTAAATGATCGGCCAGTTGGGAACCCCAAGAGGAAGGTGTGATGAATATAGCAGCAAGATTTTCCCTCAGTAAGAAACCAAGGTTTATCGTTTAGGAGAGGAAAGAGCCAAATGACTGAAGGTGATTCCCACTAGCGTGCGACAGCTCTGGACAATTTATAGGGCACCTCGTCCAAGCTTTGCTTTGCAAGCGGCAACGTGGAACCTACACACAACACAACCAAATACTTTGTTCCCAACTTACGACGAGGTTGTCAATCTCACCGGTTTGCTTGAAACAAAGGGTATGAGCGTATCGAGTGGAAAGTGATAATAGTATGCGAGTAAAGTAAACAGTGCGAGTAAAGTAAATAGGTGATAGCAATATAAAGGAAATAGGACCGGGGTCCACAGTTTACTAGTGGTGTCTCTCCATAAGATAAAATAATACATGCTAGGTAAACAAATTATAGTTGGGCAATTGATAGAATAAAGACAACGTGCATATGATGAGAGGATCACTATGAGATTTACTCTGGGCATTACAACAAGATACATAGACCGCCATCCAACTGCATCTATGACTAATAATCCACTTGTGGCGAATCAATCCGAGAAATCCACAAGTATTAAGTTGCGAACAACAGCTAATTGCATTAAGCAAAGTGAGTAATGTAAACAAAGCATATGCCCTCGAGCATATGAATGTTGTTTTTCCCCTAGTAGCAACAGCACATCTACAACCTTAGAGGTTTCTGTCACTCCCCCAGATTAAATAGAGGCATGAACCCACTATCGAGCATAAATACCCCCTTTTGGAGTCACTAGCAACTACTTGGCCAAGATAGCTACTAACAACGGAGAGCATGCAAGATCATAAATAACATAGAGATAACATAAGATAAATTTCAGTACAACAACTCAAGCATAATACCAATATTCATCGGATCCCAACAAACCAAACATGTAGAATTACATAACGGTGATCTCAATCATGTAAGGCAGCTCATGAGATCTAAACATGAAGCACATGGTGGAGAAGATAACCATCTAGCTACTGCTATGGACCTATAATCCAAGGTAGACTACTCACTCATCGCTTCGGAGGCAAGCATAGTGATGAAGAAGACCTCCGGTGGCGATTCCCCTCTCCGGCAGGGTGCCGGGAAGAGCTTCTGGACCCTCCCAATCTTTGGGTCGACGGCGGCGGTGGATCACGATGTGTTCTAGAAAAGTGATCGGGCCTTTAGGTTTTTCCCGTCGGGGGGTCTTTATAGGTGAAGGGGCATCGTCAGGAGTGGACTGAGGGGGCCTCACATATAGGGGGCGCGACCTACCCCTGGGCCGCGCCACCCTGGTGTGTGGGGCCCTCGTGGCCCCACTCCGTCTCCTCTTTGGTTCTCTGGAAGCTTCGGTGAAATTCTGGGCAACTGGCTTTGGTTTCGTCCAATTCTGAGAATATTTCCTGTTTAACTTTTCTGAAACACAAAAATAGCAGAAAATAGGGAACTGGCACTGTGGCGACTCGTTAATAGGTTAGTTCCGGAAAATGCATAAAAGTGCCACGAAGTGTAACGAAACACTAAGCAAATGGTGTAAAAACAAGCATGGAGAATCAAAAATTATGGATACGTTGGAGGCGTATCAAGGACGAGCAGGAGTTAAGCTTGGGGATGATGATACGTCTCCAACGTATCTATAATTTTTGATGCTCCATGCTTGTTTTTACACCATTTGCTTAGTGTTTTGTTACACTTCATGGTATTTTTATGCATTTTCTGGAACTAACCTATTAACGAGATGCCATAGTGCCAGTTCCCTGTTTTCTGCTGTTTTTGTGTTTCAGAAAAGTTACAAAGGAAATATTCTCAGAATTAGACAAAACCAAAGCCAGTCGTCCAGATATTTCACGGAGCTTCCAGAACACCGAAGAGGGGACGGAGCCGGACCAGAGGGTGGCCACACCACCAGGGGGTGCGGCCCACCCCTGGCCCATGCCGGCCTGTGGTGTGGCCCCCCTGGTCCACTTCTGACGCTGCCCCTTTGCCTATAAAGACCCCCTGACAGGAAAAACCTAAACACCTGATCACTTTTCCAGAACACATCATGATCCGCCGCCGCCGTCGACCCGAAGATCGGGAGGGTCCAGAAGCTCTTCCCGGCACCCTGCCGGAGAAGGGAATAGCCATCGGAGGTCTTCTTCATCGCCATGCTTGCCTCCGGCGCGATGAGTGAGTAGTCTACCTTGGACTATGGGTCCATAGCAGTAGCTAGATGGTTGTCTTCTCCACCATGTGCTTCATATTTAGATCTCGTGAGCTGCTTTACATGATCGAGATCACCGTTATGTAATTCTACATATTGTGTTTGTTGGGATCCGATGAATATTGGTGTTATGATTGAGTTGAAGTACTGAATTTTATCTTATGTTATCTCTATGTTGTTTATGATCTTGCATGCTCTTCGTTGTTAGTAGCTATCTTGGCCGAGTAGTTGCTAGTGACTCCAAGAGGGGGTATTTATTCTCAATAGTGGGTTCATGCCTCTATTTAATCTGGGGGAGTGACAGAAACCTCTAAGGTTGTAGATGTGCTGTTGCTACTAGGGGGAAAACAACATTCATATGCTCGAGGGCATATGCTTTGTTTACATTACACACTTTGCTTAATACAATTATCTGTTGTTCGCAACTTAATTCTTTTGGAGTTCTCGGATTGATTCACCACAAGTGGATTATTAGTCATAGATGCAGTTGGATGGCGGTCTATGTATCTTGTTGTAATGCCCAGAGTAAATCTCATAGTGATCCTCTTGATATATCACGTTGTCTTTATTCTATCAATTGCCCAACTGTAATTTGTTTACCCAGCATGTATTATTTTATCTTATGGAGAGACACCACTAGTGAATTGTGGACCCCGGTCCTATTTCCTTTATATTGCTATCACCTGTTTACTTTACTCGCATTGTTTACTTTACTCGCATACTATTACTATTTTCCACTCAATATGCTCATTCCTTTGTTTACAGCAAACCGGTGAGATTGACAACCTCATCGTAAGTTCGGAGCAAAGTATTTGGTTTTGTTGTGTGCAGGTTCCACTTTGCTACTAGTTGAAGATGCGCTAACTCGTTTGATCGTAAACGGCGCCCTTGTTGGAGTGTCACTAAACTAGCAAGCATCACCTTCAGTCGTATTGGCTTCTTCCTCTCCTGACCGACATACCTTGGTTTCTTAATTGAGGGAAAACCTTGCTGCTATATTCATCATACCTTCCTCTTGGGGTTCCCAACTGGATGGTGAAAAACTATCAACACCGTACCGCATCATTCCTCCAAATGACCGCCCAACAACACAAACAGCAGATCACCATCTGACTTCACAAGGTAGAACTTGTCATTTCCAAGTTCTGGAAATGAAAATAGTGTCTCCATGTTGACAGTGCTTGCGCGCTGCTCCAACTGGACATTGTTGGTGCACACTAATGTTCCGAAGTCAAAATTGTTCACAGCTATTGCATAGAATTCACCATTGAAAGGGGTAATGCAACGCATAGAATGGTGCTCGATCAAAAATCTTCCTTCTCCCCAATCTTCATCTATACCCTTAGTTGGAGTGCTCTCATCGACCCAAGCAATTTCCGCCGGGTAATATGTGGAAACGAAGACCATAGTCGGGGACTTCATTATAGCGACTGACTCTAGAATAACAGATGGCATCTGCGCCTCAAACATAGTGTTCAATGTCTTTGTGAGTGGGTTCAGAAGCCGTATCATGTGTGGCTGGTTCTTCTGGGCAAGCACGATGATGCCACGGCAAAAGCCGATGAAGTAGTATCTAAAATATATTGATGAAGATAACATTCAGCACTAAGATGTTTACGATTGAAAATAAAAATAGATTAACTCTATAGATATGGAGGAATTTGAACCTTGTATGAACTTTCGTCAGATCGATGGTGACGTAGCGGGATGTGCGGAGGTTGAGGAAGGAGAACTCAGCGGTGCGTGGAAGGGCATGTTCTACCATGATCCATTCGTGCTGGTGCACGTCGGGCTCTAGTAAATCTGAGCGCCAATTTCTACAAACTTGCCTCAAAACAGAGTAGGTGTCCACATACTCCTCGTTCGTTAGTAAGCAGTTACCGATCTTGTGAAGTGGTCCGTCATCCTTAAGAGAGGCCCAGTTCACGGAGGTGCCGCACTTGGATGCGTCGCCCTCAGAGGCGACGGGCTCGGCGGTGATGGACTCGAATGCGACGGGCTCGGAGGTGATGGGCTCAGAGGCGATGGGCTCGGAGGCGACGGGCTTGGAGGCAACGGGCTCGGGGGCGACGACCGCTGGTGCATTCTTCTTCTCCATCGCCGGCAGGGGAGCGCGCGTAGGGCGGTTGGGGTTTTTTCAATTTGGAGAAGGTGATGGGATGTGAGAGGCGTGGTTGCATGCGTGAGTGAGAATGAGACTGTGTGCAGAGGGAGGGAGAGAGGGACTCCGTACTGGCAAAGTGACGGTTTGTCTCAGTGATGTCAACGCACGCGTCTGTTCTTGTAGACAGTGTTGGGCCTCCAAGTGCAGAGGTTTGTAGAACAGCAGCAAGTTTCCCTTAAGTGGATCACCAAAGGTTTATCGAACTCAGGGAGGAAGAGGTCAAAGCTATCCCTCTCAAGCAACCCTGCAATTACGATACAGAAAGTCTCTTGTGTCCCCAACACACCCAATACACTTGTCAGATGTATAGGTGCACTAGTTCGGCGAAGAGATAGTGAAATACAAGTGGTATGGATGATTATAAGTAGCAAACGTGATGTGAAATAAATATCGCTGCGAGCAACAAGTAACAAAATAGCAAGTAAACGGTGTGCAATGCTTGGAAACAAGGCCTAGGGATCATACTTTCACTAGTGGACACACTCCCAACAATATAACATAATTGAACAAATAAACAACTTCTCTCCACTATGGTACTCTAAATTACTCTCCTATTGAATAACACTAATCATTGTGTAGTGGCTACAGAAGCACCCCTTAAAGTTCATCAAGTACTTGACAAACACCACTCATAGAGATATCCAAATCAAAGCACAACTCAAGATAGATATTATTGCAACTTAGACCAAGTACTAACACGGTGCACACACTGTCAACATTACACCATGAAAGGAGGAATAGATCACTTCAATACTATCATAGTAATAATTACTCTCATAATCCACAAGAGATCACAATCATAGCCTAAACCAAGTACTACCATGATGCACGCACTGTCACCGTTACACCATGGCAGGAGGAATAGATTACTTTAATAACACCACTAGAGTACACATAATATCTGAATAATAACATCTACTTGTTCAACATGATACAAAGCTCATGATCACATAAAGATCACATCATGGGAGAGAGAGGTGAACCACATAGCTACCGGTAGAGCCCTCAGCCCCGGGGATGAACTACTCCCTCCTCATCATAGGAGACAGCAAGGTTGATGGAGATGGCGGTGAGGTTGATGGAGATGGCGGAGACGGCGATGGAGACCGATGGAGATGGCTCCGGGGGCACTTCCCCGTCCCGGCAGGGTGCCGGAACAGAGACTTCTGTCCCCCTAAATTCGTCGGTGGCGGCGGCGGAACTGCGGAACTCTTTCAGGAAAATTGCCGACTCCCTTAGGGTTTTCTGTCCTGAGGCTTTATATAGGCGCAGGGGCATGATACGTCTCCAATGTATCTATAATTTTTGATGCTCCATGCTTGTTTTTACACCATTTGCCTATTGTTTCGTTACACTTCGTGGCATTTTTATGCATTTTCCGGAACTAACCTATTAACGAAGTGCCACAGTGCCAGTTCCCTGTTTTCTGCTGTTTTTGTGTTTCAGAGTGATACACAGGAAATATTCTCGGAATTGGACGAAACAAAAGCCAGAAGTCTTATTTTGCCCGGAAGCTTCCAGAGATCCGAAGAGGAGTAGGAGGTGGGCCACAGGGGCCCCACACACACAGGTGGCGCGGCCAGGCCCCTGGCCACGCCACCCATGTGTGAGGAGGCCCTAGCCCTCCTCTGACATCGCCCCTTCGCCTATAAGAAGCCTCGGGACGGAAAACCCTAGAGGATTCGGCAATTTTCCAGAAGCAGTTCCGCAGCTCCGCCGCCACCATCGACGAATTTCGGGGGACAGAAGTCTCTGTTCCGGCACCCTGCCGGGACGGGGAAGTGCCCCCGGAGCCATCTCCATCGGTCTCCATCGCTGTCTCCGCCGTCTCCATCGACCTCACCGCCATCTCCATCAACCTTGCTGTCTCCTATGATGAGGAGGGAGTAGTTCATCCCCGGGGCTGAGGGCTCTACCGGTAGCTATGTGGTTCACCTCTCTCTCCCATGATGTGATCTTTGTGTGATCGTGAGCTTTGTATCATGTTGAACAAATAGATGTTATTATTCAGATATTATGTGTACTCTAGTGGTGGTTATTAAAGTAATCTATTCCTCCTGCTATGGTGTAACGGTGACAGTGCGTGCATCATGGTGGTACTTGGTTTAGGCTATGATTGTGATCTCTTGTGGATTATGAGAATAATTATTGCTATGATAGTTTGAGTGATCTATTCCTCCTTTCATGGTGTAATGGTGATAGTGTGTGCACCGTGTTAGTACTTGGTCTAAGTTGCAATGATATCTATCTTGAGTTGTGCTTTGATTTGGGTATCTCTATGAGTGGTGTTTGTCAAGTACTTGATGAACTTTAAGGGGTGCTTCTGTAGCCACTACACAATGATTAGTGTTATTCAATAGGAGAGCATTTCAGAGTGCCCTACCAAAGAGAAGTTATTTGTTCAATCATGTTATATTGTTGGGAGTGTGTCCACTAGTGAAAGTATGATCCCTAGGCCTTGTTTCCAAGCTTTGCATACCGTTTACTTGCTATTTTGTTACTTATTTGCTTGCAGCGATATTTATTTCACATCACGTTTGCTACTTAAAATCATCTATACCACTTGTATTTCACTATCTCTTCGCCGAACTAGTGCACCTATACATTTGACAAGTGTATTGGGTGTGTTGGGGACACAAGAGACTTTCTGTATCGTAATTGCAGGGTTGCTTGAGAGGGATAGCTTTGACCTCTAACCTCCCTGAGTTCGATAAACCTTGGGTGATCCACTTAAGGGAAACTTGCTGCTGTTCTACAAACCTCTGCACTTGGAGGCCCAACAAGTGTCTACAAGAATAGAAGTGCGTAGACATCAAGCTCTTTTCTGGCGCCGTTGCCGGGGAGGTAAGGTAAAAGGTACTCGCATCCTCCTGTGTGAGTGCTCAGAGTTATTTCCTTTAGATTCTGCAGTTACATCTTTTTGTTTCTTGTTTTTATTTTCACTAGTTAGGCTTAATGGAAAACAAAGAGTTTGTTAGTCTTTTTCCTGAGTTTAGATATGAAGTGTTTGAAGAGAAAATTGAAAAACCTTTGGAGCTTAATTTGCATGCTAATAGTGTTGTTAGTATGAATGCTTTGAACACCGTTGTTGATAATGCTATAGAAAAGTCTAAGCTTGGGGAAGCTGGTTTTGTTAAGCATGATGTTTTTAGTTCCCCAGCTTTAGTGGAGAAAGTTTGCTCTGATGATATTTTATCTCCCATATGTGATGTTCCTTCTTATGATGATATGTTTGAAGAATATTCTTTGCGAAATAGTTGCTCTCTAGCTTGTGATGATACTGAACCTCTAGTCTATGATGGTTACAATGATGAGTATAATATTTTCAGTTCACCTACTATTGAGGATAAAATTAGTTATGATTACAATATGCCTCCTATTTATGATGATTATGGTGATGAGAATAATTATTCTGTTGAATCTGCTCCTACTACTATTGTTCCTGTGGTGAGTATTAATTCTTTTATGCATGTGGCTCATGATAGGGATGCTTTATGTGATAGTTATATTGTTAATTCTATTCATGATGCTACTGAAAGTTATTATGAGAGAGGAAAACATGGTTTGATGGATCTCAACAATATTAAGTTTCCCCTCTTTATGTTGCAAATCTTGAAGTGGCACTTGTTTTATCTATCCATGCTTGCTACTATGTGCCTCGTTGATTTATTTTCTTACAAGATTCCTATGCATAGGAAGTGGTTTAGATTTAAATGTCTTTCACATATGCTTTTTGATGCTCTCTATTGCTTCAAGTTCTTATATGGCGCCTTTGCCTCAAGCTCTTATATGGCGCCCACATGAGCATCTTTGCAAATTACTGCGCCTAGCTCAAAGGCGTTAAAGAAAAGCACTCTTGGGAGATAACCCATTGTTTTATTTTCAGTACTTTTTCTTTTATTTGAGTCTTGGAAGTTATTACTACTGTAATAACCTCTCCTTATCCTTTTTATTTCATTCTTGTGCCAAGAGAAGCCTCTAATTTGAGTGAGGTAAAGATTTGGGGATGTTGCTGTCCTGAAACTGTTTTCGGTGCTGGACCGTAAAAATCTCTATAAATTCTCTGTATATCTTTTGGACCTGCGATTTCTTGTGCATATGCCCCAGGTTATATCCAAACTTTCATTAGTTGAACACTTTTTGATTTGAGTAACAGAAAATCCCTCACAAATTCGACCTTTGTCAGCTGCCCAGTTTTGACAGATTTCTGCCAATATTTGTGTTTGCCACTTTATCGCTTTCTTTTGAGTTTTTTTTTATCATGGAACTCTTGTGGAAGTTGCTACAGTAGTATATACTTTATATGTGGTGGTTTTGGGTTGAAACCTGAAGCTAAAAGAGGTTGAATATATTTTATGCTTACACTAATGTTGCTAATAGAATTGTGTTTAGTTTTGTATGAAGGAAGTTTTCAAGTGTAGGGATTGGAGAATGATGAGATGAGTTGAAGAATGGACAAAAGCTCAAGTTTGGGGATGCCCATGCATCACCCCAAGAAATATCCAAGAAGTACAAGCGTCAAAGCTTGGGGATGCCCCCGAGGCACCCCTTCTTCATCGGCAAAAATCAGGTCACCTTTCAAGACACTATATTTTTATTGCTTCATGCACTATGTGTTTTTCTTGGAGCGTCAATTGTTTTAGTTTTCTTAGTTGGTTAGGTTTGTTTGTTTGCTGCAATAAATGGTTAGATCACATCATGTTTCTTTTGGAGGAGATGAACTCGTTTTCATTTGCAAAGAACACTCCGTTTTTCATTCTTACAATTTCACCGGGTGTTCTTCTTTTTCTGCTACTGCTTTTGGTTTTCATTTTCGCCTTGATTTGCGTTCAGACCTTGTCATATCTTTTCATCAAGGTGTATTTTTGCCTCTGATCTTCATTGGTTTTCATCAAAAGAGGTGTTTATAAAAATTTCAAATGGTGTTGGAAAAGAGAAAAAGCTTTGTGCAAAATAGTGGTACAAGAAGGAGCTTGTGTAGACTGCGGCTTAGGCTTTTTCATGTCATGCTTGATGTCTTTTTGATAGTATGCTTAGTGGTTTTGCTGTAGCATGACTTGTCTCAAATAACTGAGATTGCTTAATGAGCCTTTGAAAAAATCATGCGTTGTTTTTATTGTATGGAAGCATTATTTTGGTTTTCTCCTTGATGCTTTATTTGGGTTGACTTGGCGCATGCTCACACATGTTAGACTCTTACAAAGTCACCAATAGCCTTCATGATCATTTATTTTTTGACTTTTGATGCCATCGTATGCTTCTTTTAATGTCGCTTTATCGCTTTGCATGATTATGGCCATTACTGCTCTCTTAGTTGGTCGCTCCCAGTCTTTTGCTAGCCCTCATTTTGTACTGAGTATGAGCTCTACTCGTGCATCCAACTCCTAAAAACCAAGTTTGCCATTGTGTCCACTATAAACTCCTATGCATGGTATTTGTAAGCCATTCCAAGTAAATTTTCATGTGCTACCTTTCAAAAACCTTCAAAATACATCTCGTTTTGTGACACTGTTTTCAGCTCATGGGGACGTAGTGGTCGGATTTGCTATCTTCCATATTGCTTATTCCAAAAAAGAAAAAAAAGGGAAAATAGAAAAAAAAAGGCACTCCTCCATGGTATGTGAATGTTGGTGGGCACCCGATGGAATCGGTTAGCCATGGTTTGTGAAAGGAAAAAGGTGGGGAGGAGTGCCAAGTTTTATAAAAAGAGCACCAAAGTGCCAATCTCTCTCTCAAAAACTTGCTTCATTTTTGTATGGAAGATAGTAAGAACCCCATTGCCAGTCGTTGACAAAGACAACCACCTCTCAAAACCAATTTTTATCTCTGTTTTACAAAATGAAAAGCTCTAGCACATGCTTAATCACTGCTTCCCTCTGCGAAGGGCCTTTCTTTTACTTTTATGTTGAGTCACCACCTTCTTTCTTTATGCACCATTAAGAGAGCATAGTTGTCATTCTTAGTGTGATATGCATTGTCCCAAAGTTCATTGATTGATTCATGATGATTGGTTTCACTTGTTCTTAAATTAGTTGTATCTAGTCGCCCTCTTAAACTTGAAGGTGTCCTATTCATTTATGTTTTGCTCTCTTTGAAGGACAAGCTGAAAACCATTTGTATGTTTTCCTTATGATTTGAACACACGTTTGACTTTCATTGTTTCATTATCATGATCTTTTGTTTGTGTTCATTTGCATGTTTACAACATGGTTGCTAAGTTCTTATTGTCATGATTATATCTTCATGCCCATGTTTTAAGTTCTATTGATCCCAGCTCACAAATGCTTACATATATGATCAAGTTTGTGATGGTGCATGTCACCTCATAAATTATCTCTTTTGTTATCACTTACCTACTCGAGGACGAGCAGGAGTTAAGCTTGGGGATGCTGATACGTCTCCAACGTATCTATAATTTTTGATGCTCCATGCTTGTTTTTACACCATTTGCCTATTGTTTCGTTACACTTAGTGGCATTTTTATGCATTTTCCGGAACTAACCTATTAACGAAGTGCCACAGTACTAGTTCCCTGTTTTCTGCTGTTTTTGTGTTTCAGAGTGATACACAGGAAATATTCTCAAAATTGGATGAAACAAAAGCCAGAAGTCTTATTTTGCCCGGAAGCTTCCAGAGATCCGAAGAGGAGTAGGAGGTGGGCCACAGGGGCCCCACACACATAGGTGGCGCGGCCAGGCCCCTGGCCGCGCCACCCATGTGTGAGGAGGCCCTGACCCTCCTCTGACATCGCCCCTTCGCCTATAAGAAGCCTCGGGACGGAAAACCCTAGAGGATTCGACAATTTTCCAGAAGCAGTTCCGCAGCTCCGCCGCCACCGTCGACGAATTTCGGGGGACAGAAGTCTCTGTTCCGGCACCCTGCCGGGATGGGGAAGTGCCCCCGGAGCCATCTCCATCGGTCTCCATCGCCGTCTCTGCCGTCTCCATCGACCTCACCGCCATCTCCATCAACCTTGCTGTCTCCTATGATGAGGAGGGAGTAGTTCATCCCCGGGGCTGAGGGCTCTAGCGGTAGCTATGTGGTTCACCTCTCTCTCCCATGATGTGATCTTTGTGTGATCGTGAGCTTTGTATCATGTTGAACAAATAGATGTTATTATTCAGATATTATGTGTACTCTAGTGGTGGTTATTAAAGTAATCTATTCCTCCTGCTATGGTGTAACGGTGACAGTGCGTGCATCATGGTGGTACTTGGTTTAGGCTATGATTGTGATCTCTTGTGGATTATGAGAATAATTATTGCTATGATAGTTTGAGTGATCTATTCCTCCTTTCATGGTGTAATGGTGATAGTGTGTGCACCGTGTTAGTACTTGGTCTAAGTTGCAATGATATCTATCTTGAGTTGTGTTTTGATTTGGGTATCTCTATGAGTGGTGTTTGTCAAGTACTTGATGAACTTTAAGGGGTGCTTCTGTAGCCACTACACAATGATTAGTGTTATTCAATAGGAGAGCATTTCAGAGTGCCCTACCAAAGAGAAGTTATTTGTTCAATCATGTTATATTGTTGGGAGTGTGTCCACTAGTGAAAGTATGATCCCTAGGCCTTGTTTCCAAGCTTTGCATACCGTTTACTTGCTATTTTGTTACTTATTTGCTTGCAGCGATATTTATTTCACATCACGTTTGCTACTTAAAATCATCTATACCACTTGTATTTCACTATCTCTTCGCCGAACTAGTGCACCTATACATTTGACAAGTGTATTGGGTGTGTTGGGGACACAAGAGACTTTCTGTATCGTAATTGCAGGGTTGCTTGAGAGGGATAGCTTTGACCTCTAACCTCCCTGAGTTCGATAAACCTTGGGTGATCCACTTAAGGGAAACTTGCTGCTGTTCTACAAACCTCTGCACTTGGAGGCCCAACAAGTGTCTACAAGAATAGAAGTGCGTAGACATCAGGGCATCGTCAGAGGTGGGACCAGGTGCCCTCACACATGGCTGGCGCGGCCAGGGGCCTGGCCGCACCACCCCTGCATGTGGGGCCCTGGTGGCCCCCCTCCGACTCTTCTTCGGATCTCTGGAAGCTTCCGGGTAAAATAAGACTTCAGGATGTGGTTTCGTCAATTCCGAGAATATTTCCTGTGTATCACTTTTGAAACACAAAAACAGCAGAAAACAGGGAACTAGCACTGTGGCATCTTGTCAATAGGTTAGTTCCGGAAATCGCATAAAAACGCCACGAAGTGTAACGAAACACAAGGCAAATGGTGTAAAAACAAGCATGGAGCATCAAAAATTATGGATACGTCGGAGACGTATCAGCATCCCCAAGCTTAACTCCTGCTCGTCCTTGAGTAGGTAAGTGATAACAAAAGAAATAATTTTTGAGGTGACATGCACCTACACAATCTTGATCATATATGTAAGCATTTGTGAGCTGGGATCATAAGGACTTAAAACATGGGCATGAAAGATATAATCATGACAATAAGAACTTAGCAACCATGTTGTAAACATGCAAATGAACACAAACAAAAGATCATGAAAATGAAACAGTGAAAGTCAAACGTGTGTTCAAATCATAAGGAAAAACATACAAATGATTTTCAGCTTGTCCTTCAAAGAGAGCAAAACATAAATGCATAGGACACCTTCAAGTTTAAGAGGGCGACTAGATACAAATAATTTGAGAACAAGTGAAACCATGATCATGAATCAATCAATGAAAACTTTGGGGCAATGCACATTATACTCAGAATGACAACTATGCTCTCTTAATGGTGCATAAAGGTAGAAGGTGGTGACTCAACATAAAAGTAAAAGAAAGGCCCTTCGCGGAGGGAAGCAGTGATTAAACATGTGCTAGAGCTTTTCATTTGTAAAACAGAGAGATAAAAATTGGTTTTGAGAGGTGGTTGTCTTTGTCAACGACTGGCAATGGGGTTCTTACTATCTTCCATACAAAAATAAAGCAAGTTTTTGAGAGAAAGATTGGCACTTTTGTGCTCTTTTATAAAGCTTGGCACTCCTCCCCACCTTTTTTTCTTTCTCAAACCATGGCTAACCGATTCCATCGGGTGCCCACCAACATTCACATTCCATGGAGGAGTGCCTTTTTTCTTTTCTTTTTTTCTTTTTTTTCTTTTTTGGAATAAGCAATATGGAAGATAGCAAATCCGACCACTACGTCCCCATGAGCTGAAAACAGTGTCACAAAACGAGAAGTATTTTGAAGGTTTTTAAAAGGTAGCACATGAAAATTTACTTGGAATGGCTTACAAATACCATGCATAGGAGTTTATAGTGGACACAATGGCAAACTTGGTTTTTGGGAGTTGGATGCACGAGTAGAGCTCATACTCAGTACAAAATGAGGGCTAGCAAAAGTCTGGGAGCGACCAACTAAGAGAGCAATAATGGCCATAATCATGCAAAGCGACAAAGTGACATTAAAAGAAGCATAAGATGGCATCAAAAGTCAAAAACTAAATGATCATAGAGGCTATTGGCAACTTTGTAAGAGTCTAACATGTGTGAGCATGCGCCAAGTCAACCCAAATAAAGCATCAAAGGAGAACACCAAACAAATGCTTCCATATAATAAAAACAACGCATGATTTTTTTCAAAGGCTCATTAAGCAATCTCAGTTATTTGAGACAAGTCATGCTACAGAAAAAATCACTAAGCATACTATCAAAAAGACATCAAGCACGACATGCAAAAGCCTAGGCCGCAGTCTACATAGGCTCCTTTTTGTACCACTTTTTTGCATAAAGCTTTTTCTCTTTTCCAACACCATTCAAACTTTTTTAATCCAACTCTTTTGAGGAAAACCAACATGGTCCAGGGGAAAAAATACACCTTGATAAATAAATATAAGAAGATCTGAACGCAAATCAAGGTGAAAACAAAAACCAAAAGCAGTAGCAGAAAAAGAGAACACTCATTGAAACGATAAGAGTGAAAAACAGAGTGTTCTTGGCAAATGAAAAACGGAGTTCATCTCCCTCCAAAACAACATGATGTGATCAAACCATTTATTGCAGCAAACTAAACTAAACTAATAATAAAAACTAAAACAACTGACGCTCCAAGAAAAACATATAGTGCATGAAGCAATAAAAATATAGTGTCTTGAAAGGTGACCTAATTTTTGCCGATGAAGAAGGGGTGCCTCGGGGGCATCCCCATGCTTTGACGCTTGTACTTCTTGGATATTTCTTGGGGTGATGCATGGGTATCCCCAAGCTTGAGCTTTTGTCCATTCTTCAACTCATCTCATCATTCTCCAATCCCAACACTTGAAAACTTCCTTCATACAAAACTAAACACAATTCTATTAGGAACATTAGTGCAAGCATAACATATAATCAACCTCTTTTTTTGCTTCAGGTTTCAACCTAAAACCACCACATATATAGCATATACTACTGTAGCAACTTCTCTAAAAGTTCTGTGATCAAAATAACTCAAAAGAAAGCGATAAAGTGGCAAACACAAATATTGGCAGAAATCTGTCAAAACTGAACAGCTGACAAAGGTCGAATTTTTGAGGGATTTTCTGTTGCTCAAATCAAAAAGTGTTCAACTAACAAAAGTTTGGATATAACCTGGGGTATATGCACAAGAAATCACAGGTCCAAAAGATATACAGAGAATTTATACGAATTTTTACGGTGCAGCACCGAAAACAGTTTCAGGACAGCAACATCCCCAAATCTTACCTCGCTCAAATTAGAGGCTTCTCTTGGCACAACAATGAAATAAAAAGGATAAGGAGCGGTTATTACAGTAATAATAACTTCGAAGACTCAAATAAAAGAAAAAGTACTGAAAATAAAAAAATGAGTTATCTCCCAAGAGTGCTTTTCTTTAACGCCTTTGAGCTAGGCGCAGTAATTTGCAAAGATGCTCATGTGGGCGCCATATAAGAGCTTGAGGCAAAGTCGCCATATAGGAACTTAAAGCAATAGAGAGAATCAAAAAGCAAATGTGGAACACATTTAAATCTAAACCACTTCCTATGAAAAATAGTCTTGTAAAGAGACAAGTCATAAAAGCGCAAAGCAAAAAGCATAGGAAGGCAAAACAAGTACAACTTCAAGAATTGCAACATAAAGAGGGGAAACTCAATATTGTTGAGATCCATCAAACCATGTTTCCCTCTCTCATAATAACTTTCAGTAGCATCATGAATATAACTAACAATATAACTATCACATAAAACATCCCTATCACGAGCTACATGCATAAAAGGATTAATACTCCCCACATGAACAATCGTAGTAGGAGCAGATTCAACAGAAAAATTATTCTCATCACCATAATCATCAAAAACAGGAGGCATATTGTAATCATAACTAATTTTCTCCTCAAAAGTAGGTGAATTGAAAACATTATAATCATCATCATAACCATCATAAACTAGAGGTTTAGTATCATCACAAGCTAAAGAACAGCTATTTCACAAAGCATATTCTTCAAACATATCATCATAAGAAGGAACATCACATATGGGAGATAAAATATTATCAGAGCAAATTTTCTCCACTAAAGCTGGGGAACTAAAATATCATGCTTAACAAAACCAGCTTCCCCAAGCTTAGACTTTTCTATAGCATTAGCAACAACGGTGTTCAAAGCATTCATACTAACAACACTATTAGCATGCAAATTAAGCTCCAAAGGTTTTTCAATTTTCTCTTCAAACACTTCATATCTAAACTCAGGAAAAAGACTATAGAACTCTTTATTTTCCATTAAGCCTAACTAGTGAAAATAAAAACAAGAAACAAAAAGATGTAATTGCAGAATCTAAAGGAAATAACTTCGAGCACTCACCAGCAACTAAAAGACTTAGTAGCCAAAGAATGTGAGTACCTTTTACCTTACCTCCCCGGCAACGGCGCCAGAAAAGAGCTTGATGTCTACGCACGCGTCTGTTCTTGTAGACAGTGTTGGGCCTCCAAGTGCAGAGGTTTGTAGAACAGCAGCAAGTTTCCCTTAAGTGGATCACCCAAGGTTTATCAAACTCAGGGAGGAAGAGGTCAAAGCTATCCCTCTCAAGCAACCCTGCAATTACGATACAGAAAGTCTCTTGTGTCCCCAACACACCCAATACACTTGTCAGATGTATAGGTGCACTAGTTCGGCGAAGAGATAGTGAAATACAAGTGGTATGGATGATTATAAGTAACAAACGTGATGTGAAATAAATATCGCTGTGAGCAACAAGTAACAAAATAGCAAGTAAACGGTGTGCAATGCTTGGAAACAAGGCCTAGGGATCATACTTTCACTAGTGGACACACTCCCAACAATATAACATAATTGAACAAATAAACAACTTCTCTCCACTATGGTACTCTGAATTACTCTCCTATTGAATAACACTAATCATTGTGTAGTGGCTACAGAAGCACCCCTTAAAGTTCATCAAGTACTTGACAAACACCACTCATAGAGATATCCAAATCAAAGCACAACTCAAGATAGATATTATTGCAACTTAGACCAAGTACTAACACGGTGCACACACTGTCAACATTACACCATGAAAGGAGGAATAGATCACTTCAATACTATCATAGTAATAATTACTCTCATAATCCACAAGAGATCACAATCATAGCCTAAACCAAGTACCACCATGATGCACGCACTATCACCGTTACACCATGGCAGGAGGAATAGATTACTTTAATAACACCACTAGAGTACACATAATATCTGAATAATAACATCTACTTGTTCAATATGATACAAAGCTCACGATCACATAAAGATCACATCATGGGAGAGAGAGGTGAACCACATAGCTACCGGTAGAGCCCTCAGCCCCGGGGATGAACTACTCCCTCCTCATCATAGGAGACAGCAAGGTTGATGGAGATGGCGGTGAGGTCGATGGAGACGGCGGAGACGGCGATGGAGACCGATGGAGATGGCTCCGGGGGCACTTCCCCGTCCCGGCAGGGTGCCGGAACAGAGACTTCTGTCCCCCGAAATTCATCGGTGGCGGCGGCGGAACTGCGGAACTCTTTCTGGAAAATTGCCGACTCCCTTAGGGTTTTCCGTCCCTAGGCTTTATATAGGCGAAGGGGCATCGTCAGAGGTGGGACCAGGCGCCCTCACACATGGCTGGCGCGGCCAGGGGCCTGGCCGCGCCACCCCTGCATGTGGGGCCCTGGTGGGCCCCCTCCGACTCTTCTTCGGATCTCTGGAAGCTTCTGGGTAAAATAAGACTTCAGGATGTGGTTTCATCCAATTCCGAGAATATTTCCTGTGTATCACTTCTGAAACACAAAAACAGCAGAAAACAGGGAACTGGCACTGTGGCATCTTGTCAATAGGTTAGTTCCGGAAATCGCATAAAAACGCCACGAAGTGTAACGAAACACAAGGCAAATGGTGTAAAAACAAGCATGGAGCATCAAAAATTATGGATACGTCGGAGCCGTATCACTCAGCAGTTTCTCAAAAAAATAGATGTTTGGTCTCAACACACGTCTGTGGTACTGCATGTCTGCACCGTTACGTGTACTCAGTTCTACCCTCGAGTCTTACACTGGAAAAATATCTATACTCAGTTTTCCCCTCGAGTACTAATACTGGCTAGTGCAATATACTCAGTTTTACCCTCAAGAGGCTGGTCAACAGAGAGTCAACAAATAGGATTAAGCTATCTAATTGAGTCATTTCATGCGCAAAAAAATTCAAAAAAATAAAATCATAGTGCCTCCTACTCATGGAGTCTTGTTACGCGACCTGCCACGTAGGAAATCATAACAATCATATATAAATCAAGTTTCAACACAAATGGCCACTTCTCAAATCACTAGTAGCTATGAAGGTTCATGGTTTTCCACTCAAACCCCTTCTCAAAACATCTATACCTAAAACATAGTTTGTCTGAATAAGGCCATAATTTTCACACTCATGTATATTTGAATTGCTAATACTTTGAGGTAGGCCAACCTGGGTTTCATTGCACAAAACATGTGTTTTTCTTTTTCTAAATCTCTTATTTGAATTACTTAGCCTATTTACTATTTACTTGCCCTTGGATCGTTGATACTACTCATTTTTACCCTCTCCCTTCTCACAGAAGCCCAAACTTGGCTTGATTGGTCGAGCTGTTGTCACACGGATCGTGCCCATCTACCGTCGATCCTATGATCTAACGGGTAGGATAACCCCTTTTTCTCTCTCATCATGGCCACCCTCTCTCTATCTGTCGGTGGCAAACTACTACCCCTCTATGTATGCTAAATAACGAGTTTGCCACCGGATTCAACAAGTTTGGTAATCATGAATTTCTTGTAGGCATTACTTTTCACGGTAAAATGATAAACTATCAAGAATTTCCATTTCTTTTAGGCATTACTTTTCATGGTAAAATGATAAACTGTCACGAATTTCCATTTCTTTTAGGCATTACTTTTCATGGTAAAATGATAAACTATCACGAATTTCCATTTCTTGTAGGCATTACTTTTCACGGTAAAATGATAAACTATCATGAATTTCCATTTCTTGTAGGCATTACTTTTCACAGTAAAATGATAAACTATCACAAATTTCCTTTTCTTTTAGGCATTACTTTTCACGGTAAAATGATAAACTATCACGAATTTCCATTTATTTTAGGCATTACTATTTTGTTGAGATATAAACCCCCACAATGGTCATCTCCTCCTTAATTTATTGTGTAAACCCCACAACGGTCATCTCTACCTTAATTTATGGTGTAAACCCCACAACGTTCATCTCTCCCTTATAAACCCCCACAACGGCCATCCATCATGTCAATAGGTTCTGCCTCTCTCTTCTTCGTTCACATACACTTGATCCATTGCCATGGCTTCCACGTCTCGGACGCCGACCGGAAGGGGAAGGGAAAGGGGAAGGGGAAGGGGCGGCCGGGGTGGTGGATCATCATCATTTCCACCACCACCGTCAACATTGCCATTGATCATAGAGGAGTTCTTCATCGCCATCTATGAAGACCCTTTGGCCAAGAAGGTTGATACGTCCCCAACGTATCCATAATTTTTGATGCTCCATGCTTGTTTTTACACCATTTGCTTAGTGTTTCGTTACACTTCGTGGCACTTTTATGCATTTTCCAGAACTAACCTATTAACAAGTCGCCACAGTGCCAGTTCCCTGTTTTCTACTGTTTTTGTGTTTCAAAAAAGTTACACAGGAAATATTCTCGGAATTGGACTAAACCAAAGCCAGTCGCCCAGAATTTCACCAAAGCTTCTAGAGAACCAACGAGGAGACAGAGTGGGGCCATGAGGGCCCCACACACCAGGGCGGCATGGCCCAGGCCCTGGCCGTGCCCCCTATGTGTGAGACCGCCTCGGTCCACTCCTAATGATACCTCTTCACCTATAAAGACCCCCCGACGGGAAAAACCTAAAGACCCGATCACTTTTCCAGAACACATCGCGATCCACTGCCGCTATCGACCCGAAGATCGGGAGGGTCTAGAAGCTCTTCTCGGCACCCTGCCGAAGAGGGGAATCGCCACCGGAGGTCTTCTTCATCGCCATGCTTGCCTCCGGAGCAATGAGTGAGTAGTCTACCTTGGACTATGGGTCCATAGCAGTAGCTAGATGGTTGTCTTCTCCACCATGTGCTTCATGTTTAGATCTCATGAGCTGTCCTACATGATTGAGATCACCGTTATGTAATTCTACATGTTGTGTTTGTTGGGATCCGATGAATATTGGTGTTATGATTGAGTTGAAGTACTGAATTTTATCGTATGTTATCACTATGTTGTTTATGATCTTGCATGCTCTCCGTTGTTAGTAGCTATCTTGGCCGAGTAGTTGCTAGTGATTCCAAGAGGGGGTATTTACGCTCGATAGTGGGTTCATGCCTCTATTTAATCTGGGGGAGTGACAGAAACCTCTAAGGTTGTAGATGTGCTGTTGCTACTAGGGGGAAAACAACATTCATATGCTCGAGGGCATATGCTTTGTTTACATTACACACTTTGCTTAATGCAATTATCTGTTGTTTGCAACTTAATACTTGTGGAGTTCTCGGATTGATTCGCCACAAGTGGATTATTAGTCATAGATGCAGTTGGATGGCGGTCTATGTATCTCGTTGTAATGCCCAGAGTAAATCTCATAGTGATCCTCTCGACATATGCATGTTGTCTTTATTCTATCAATTGCCCAACTGTAATTTGTTTACCCAGCATGTATTATTTTATCTTATGGAGAGACACCACTAGTGAACTGTGGACTCCGGTCCTATTTCCTTTATATTGCTATCACCTGTTTACTTTACTCGCACTGTTTACTTTACTCGCATACTATTATCACTTTCCACTCAATACGCTCATACCCTTTGTTTCAAGCAAACCGGTGAGATTGATAACCTCATCATAAGTTGGGAACAAAGTATTTGGTTGTGTTGTGTGCAGGTTCCACGTTGCCACTCGCAAAGCAAAGCCTGGACGAGGCGCCCTATAAATTGTCTGGAGCTGTCACAAGCTAGTGGGCATCACCTTCGGTCATTTGTCTCCCTCCTACTGGATTGATAACCTTGGTTTCTTACTGAGGGAAAAACTTGCTGCTATATTCATCACACCTTGCTCTTGGGGTTTTCCAACTGGCCGGTCATTTACTCGGCTGCATCAAGCTTTTTTCTGGCGCCGTTGCCGAGGAGGAAGAAGACTTCTGCGAGGGGAGTTTTCACACGCACATCCTTTACTTTGTTTAAGTTTTGCTCTACTTTATTTTTACTTGCATCATTTTATCAAAAACCCAAAAAAATTAGAATCCTTTGTAGTTGTTTATTATGTCTAGTTCAGTTGCTACTACTATGTCGCCCGAGGATATGATTTTCACTTTCAAACAAAAGGAGGAGGAAAGTTTTAAAGAAGCTTGGTCTAGAATTTATGATTGGCATGGAAAAACTGAACCGAAAATGACCTTGAGTTTGCTTCTTAGTTGCTTTTACTTTGGACTTGCTCTTTGTTATAGATATGCTTTGGATGCTACTGCAGAAGGAGATTTCCTTCATTGTGATGGAGATCACGCCTTCAATATTATAAAAAAGTTCATTACAATTTATAGAATGCCAACCTATTTTGATTCCTCTCTTGTGTGCATTTTTAATAGACTTGATACTCTTGAGACTCAGACTGCTAGTTTGAATACTTGCTACAATACTTTGCGCTAGCATTTTGATTATGTGCCAACAAATTCTGAACCTTTGAGTTGGTATCCTACGGTAAAAATCACCATTGGTGGTGAAACTTTTCATGCTCATTGTGATATTATGTCTGAATTTTGTCTTATGCCAAAGGATGTTTATGAATCTTTGAGTCTTTGGAAGCTTTCTGAGGGGGGAGAAGGAATTTCCCTTACTAATAATTACACTATATTTCCCATTGGAATAGCTGAAGGCATTTTTACAAAATTCCTAGGAAGAATGATATCTATTGATTATCTTGTTACTGAATGTGTAGGAAAAGGACAAATCACACTTGGAAGATCCCTATTGAAGCTCCTGGGCACCGTTATAGATGTGGGAAAAGGCAATATAAGATTTATCTCTCCACCTTGCAATATCCACGTCTTTCCTAGAGTCAAGAGCAAAGGTAAGAAAGGAAGACGTAAGGCACCCGCTGATCCTAGCACTTCATCACTTGATATTACTTGATTCGCAATTTTCTGCGCCTAGCTCAAAGGCGTTAAAGAAAAGCACTCTTGGGAGATAACCCAATATTTTTACATTCAGTTATTTTTCTTTTATTTGAGTCTTGGAAGTTATTACTACTGTAATAACCTCTCCTTATCCTTTTTATTTCGTTTTTGTGCCAAGAGAAGCCTCTAATTTGAGCGAGGTAAGATTTGGGGATGTTGCTGTCCTGAAACAGTTTTCGGTGCTGCACAGTAAAAATTCATGAAAATTCTCTATATATCTTTTCGACCTGCAATTTCTTGTGCATATGCCCCAGGTTATATCCAAACTTTCATTAGTTGAACACTTTTTTATTTGAGCAAAATAAAACCCCTCAAAAATTTGACCTTTGTCAGCTGTTCTGTTTTGACAGATTTCTGCCAATATTTGTGTTTGCCGCTTTATCGCTTTCTTTTTTAGTTCTTTTGATCACGGAACTTTTGGGGAAGTTGCCACAGTAGTATATGCTTTATATGTGGTGGCTTTAGGTTGAAACGTAAAGCAAAAAGGGTTGATTCCATATTATGCTTACACTAATGTTGCTAATAGATTTGTGTTTAGTTTTGTATGAAGGAAGTTTTCAAGTGTAGGGATCGGAGAGTGATGAGATGAGTTGAAGAATGGACAAAAGCTCAAGCTTGGGGATGCCCATGCATCACCCCAAGAAATATCCAAGAAGTACAAGCGTCAAAGCTTGGGGATGCCCCCGAGGCACACCTTCTTCATCGGCAAAAATTAGGTCACCTTTCAAGACACTATATTTTTATTGCTTTATGCATTATGCATTTTTCTTGGAGTGTCAGTTGTTTTTAGTTTTCAGTTTAGTTTACTTTTGTTTGCTGCAATAAATGGTTGGACCCCAACAAATTTCTTTTGGAGAAGTTGCCTTGCTTTTCATTTGCCAAGAACACTCTGTTTTTCACTCTATTCGTTTCAACGAGTGTTCTCTTTTTCTAGAACTGCGTTTAGTTTTCATTTTTCACCTTGATTTGCATTCAGATCTTGTTATATCTTTTCATCAAGGTGTATTTATGCCTCTGGTCCTTATTGGTTTTCATCAAAAGAGGTGTTTATAAGAAGTCTGAATGGTGTTGGAAAAGAGAAAAAGCTTTATGCAAAAAAGTGGTACAAGAAGGAGCTTGTGTAGACTGCGGCTTAGACTTTTTCATATCGTGCTTGATGTCTTTTTGATAGCATGCTTAGTGGTTTTGCTGTGGCATAACTTGTCTCAAATAACTGAGATTGCTTAATGAGCCTTTGAAAAAATCATGCGTTGTTTTTATCGTTTGGAAGCATTATTTTGGTTTTCTCCTTGATGCTTTATTTGGGTTGACTTGGCGCATGCTCACACATGTTAGACGCCATTGCCTCTATGATCATTTAGTTTTTGACTTTTGATCTCATCTTATGCTTCTTTTAATGTCGCTTTGTCGCTTTGCATGATTATGGCCTTTATTGCTCTCTTAGTTGGTCGCTCCCAGTCTTTTGCTAACCTTCATTTTGTACTCAGTATGAGCTCTACTCGTGCATCCAACTACTAAAAACCAAAGTTTGCCATTGTGTCCACTATAAATTCCTATGCATGGTATTTGTAAGCCATTCCAAAGTAAATTTTCATGTGCTACCTTTGAAAAAAAAACCTTCAAAATACTTCTCGTTTTGTGACACTGTTTTCAGCTCATGGGGACGTAGTGGTTGGATTTTCTATCTTCCCTATTGTTTATTCCAAAAAGAAAGAAAAGAGAAAAAAAAAGAAAAAAAGGCACTCCTCCATGGTATGTGAATGTTGGTGGGCACCCGATGGAATCGGTTAGCCATGGTTTGAGAAAGGAAAAAAGGTGGGGAGGAGTGCCAAGCTTTATAAAAGAGCACAAAAGTTCCAATCTCTCTCAAAAACTTGCTTCATTTTTTGTATGGAAGATAGTAAGAACCCCATTGCTAGTCGTTAACAAAAACAACCACCTCTCAAAACCCAATTTTTATCTCTCTGTTTTACAAATGAAAAACTCTAGCACATGTTAAACACTGCTTCCCTCTACGAATGGGCCTTTCTTTTACTTTTATGTTGAGTCACCACCTTCTATCTTTATGCACCATTAAGAGAGCATAGTTGTCATTCTTAGTACAATGTGCATTGTCCCAAAGTTTTCATTGATTGATTCATATTGGTGGTTTCACTTGTTCTTAAATTATTTGTATCTAGTCGCCCTCTTAAACTTGAAGGTGTCCTATGCATTTATGTTTTGCTCTCCATGAAGGACAAGGTGAAAACCATTTGTATGTTTTTCCTTATGATTTGAACACACGTTTGACTTTCATTATTTCATTTTCATGATCTTTTGTTTGTGTTCATTTTTCATGTTATAACATGGTTGCTAAGTTGCTTCTATCATGATTATGTCTTTCATGCCCATGTTTTAAGTTCTTTTGATCCCAGCGCACAACGCTTACATAGATGATCAAGATTGTGTAGGTGCATGTCACCTGAAAAATTATTTCTTTTGTTATCACTTACCTACTCGAGGACGAGCAGGAGTTAAGCTTGGGGATGCTGATACGTCTCCAACGTATCCATAATTTTTGATGCTCCATGCTTGTTTTTACACCATTTGCTTAGTGTTTTGTTACACTTCGTGGGACTTTTATGCTATTTCTGGAACTAACCTATTAATAAGTCATCACAGTGCCAGTTCCCTATTTTCTGGTGTTTTTGTGTTTCAGAAAAGTTACACAGGTAATATTCTCGGAATTGGACGAAACCAAAGCCAGTCGCCCAAAATTTCACCGAAGCTTCCAGAGAACCGAAGAGGAGACGGAGTGGGGCCACGAGGGCCCCACACACCAGGGCGGTGCGGCCCAGGCCCTGGCTGCACCTCCTATGTGTGAGACCACCTCGGTCCACTCCTGACGATGCCCCTTCGCCTATAAAGACCCCCTGACGAGAAAAACCTAAAGACCCGATCACTTTTCCAGAACACATTGCGATCCGCCGCTGCCATCGACCCGAAGATCGGGAGGGTCCAGAAGCTCTGCCCGGCATCCTGCCAGAGAGGGGAATCACCACCGGAGGTCTTCTTTATCGACATGCTTGCCTCCGGAGCGATGAGTGAGTAGTCTACCTTGGACTATGGGTCCATAGCAGTAGCTAGATGGTTGTCTTCTCCACCATGTGCTTCATGTTTAGATCTCATGAGCTGCCCTACATGATTGAGATCACCGTTATGTAATTCTACATGTTGTGTTTGTTGGGATTCGATGAATATTGGTGTTATGATTGAGTTGAAGTACTGAATTTTATCTTATGTTATCTCTATGTTGTTTATGATCTTGCATGCTCTCCATTGTTAGTAGCTATCTTGGCAAAGTAGTTTCTAGTGACTCCAAGAGGGGGTATTTATGCTCGATAGTGGGTTTATGCCTCTATTTAATCTGGGGGAGTGACAGAAACCTCTAAGGTTGTAGATGTGCTGTTGCTACTAGGGGAAAACAACATTCATATGCTCGAGGGCATATGCTTTGTTTACATTACACACTTTGCTTAATGCAATTATCTGTTGTTCACAACTTAATACTTGTGGAGTTCTCGGATTGATTCGCCACAAGTGGATTATTAGTCATAGATGCAGTTAGATGGCGGTCTATGTACGTATCTTGTTGTAATGCCTTGAGTAAATCTCATAGTGATCCTCTAGACATATGCATGTTGTCTTTATTCTATCAATTGCCCAACTGTAATTTGTTTACCCGGCATATATTATTTTATCTTATGGAGAGACACCACTAGTGAACTGTGGACTCCGGTCCTATTTCCTTTATATTGCTATCACCTGTTTACTTTACTCGCACTGTTTACTTTACTCGCATACTATTATCACTTTCCACTCGATACGCTCATACCCTTTGTTTCAAGCAAACCGGTGAGATTGACAACCTCATCGTAAGTTGGGAACAAAGTATTTGGTTGTGTTGTGTGCAGGTTCCACGTTTCCGCTCGCAAAGCAAAGCCTGGACGAGGCGCCCTATAAATTGTCCAGAGCTGTCGCAAGCTAGTGGGCATCTCCTTCGGTCGTGTGTCTCCCTCCTACTGGATTGATAACCTTGGTTTCTTACTGAGGGAAAAACTTGCTGCTATATTCATCACACCTTGCTCTTAGGGTTTTCCAACTGGCCGGTCATTTACTCGGCTGCATCAAAGGTACGTACGCGTTCCCACATATATGATGCATGTGATTAATTATGTGCATGTTCTAAAAAACCTTTAATTTCAAATGATCGGCGCTCGATCTCTTTGTAGGCACTCCCAAAAAAGTTTGCGGACTATCTTGACGGCCAGGAACCCGCTAAGGTGTATCTGCGAGCAGCTAACTGCGGTCCTCATCTCTGGACCGTGGAGGTCCTATTTGACGGACAAGGCTGGATGTACCTCGACAAGCCTGGGAGAATTTCGCCATCATGCGCGGTGTGGATTTCGGCTGCTTCCTACACTTCAAATATGAAGGCGATGATGTGCTCACAGTGAAGGTGTTCAACGGAACAACGTGCATGAAGTACTACTACACGGACGACGAAGATACTAACGATGAAAGCGACGACGATGTGAAGCCATGCATCTAAGGGGATTATGACCAAGAATATATATGTAGCTTCATATGCATTGATTTAGAGATCTAGCTATTTTCTATATATTATGCATGTAAAAATAATAGGGAATCGCAATTTCCACCATGATTCGAGCACCACAGCCTCCAAACGATGCCGATGTCGATACGGCATGGTCAGAATGGCTATGCTCGCCGCCACAGCTAGGTCACCGTCGGGATGCACCCTGAATCCCGTCTCCTCATTCGATCATTGACACCAGAGATACCGCCGAGGCCAATGATGAACGTACATGCTGATGCCAATGCCGAACATGCACGCCGCTGTGGGCACGGCCACACCGCCCCGCTATGCTGAACGCCACAGACCACCACGAGGTCTTTCCCTTCGCCACCACACTCCCCTAGCACCCATCTATACACGCCAGAAAGGAGAGACACTAGTTTTCTCTACATTGCTCGCGTTCCTGTCCGACACCGTCAGTCAAATTGTTGAGGTCGTCGTCGATGTCCTCGACCATTTCTTCTCTTCTTTGCATGGTTAAACGCGTCTAGTTCATATCTATCTAATGCATCTGGTCTCACCTCATGCAGTTCTTTGTGGACGTCGATCTCATCTCGGCACCCCGCAGGCCACCTCCTCCGTGCCATCGCTGTAGAGCTCCGTTTAAAAATCTAATCCTACCCGTGTATTGCCCCTTGTATCAGCGTCATGGCCCCACTTGTCATTCGATATACTAAAGCCCCACTCATCCGCGTTTTCGTCAGGGATACGGCGATGCTTACGATCAAACAAAGATAGATGGTCTGACGTGTCTTTGCGGGCTCTACGTGGCCCCACTAGTCAGCAGATAACGGTCAAAGTTGTTGACCCATCGGGCAACTGGCCGTTCCAGCACTTGTGAGGGTTTCAGATAAGGGCTTGGACAAAACTGAGGAAAAACTAAGGAGCTGGGAAAAACTAAGTACAACTAATGACCCGAGGGCATAAAAATAGAAGGGATTTCTATTTTCGTGCCCTCGGGTCCTTAGTTGTGCTCAGTTTTCCCCAGCCGCTTAGTTTTGCCCAAGCCCTTGTCTGAAACTCTCACAAGGAGCTCGGACGGGAGGAATCCCGTTAAGTTGACCGTTGGTTGGTGCTGGCAAGTGGGGCCGTTGTTGGTGCCCCGCAGTGGACACGCCTCCACTTATCCAGATCATCATGGGACCCACAACTTGTCCACGTTAGCGCGCCGGACCCACAGCTTACCCAGGTGCCCGTTGCAAAATGGGAGCCCGAGCCAGCCCCGCGCCCGTGCCTGTGCCTGTGCCATTGCTTCCCCCTTCTTTCCCCGCGCCCCATTGTTCTTCTTCTCCGCCAGCGGCAGCCCTTCTCTGGCAGGCGGGTGATGTCTAGTTTCTCTTCGACCTCCCATTCTTCATGGCCGCAGTATGGACCCGTGCCTTTGACAAGATGCCCTGACTGCCTACGCCAAGAGCCTCTGAAGCGGTCGATCTATAAGTCGAACGACAACGGCAACCATGGATGTGAGTTCCTTGCATGCGAGAGCTTGCCATATAGAGAGGGGGATAAGGTTAGATCTCGCTCCAATTGCTCTGTTTTCTCTCGATTTTCTTGTTATTCCCTCGAATTTGGGATTTAGGGTTCACGTTGTTGCTTTCAGATCCTGAAGAAATGTAGGTATTTTGAGTGGATCGATGTGTACGTTCAGAGGCTTAAATTGCAGGAATCAATTGGTGGTATTGGGGAGCGCAATTTGGGAGGGGGGTACTTGCTGTAGAGAATGCGGCAGAGAGAGGGGCCGTCCCAATTATGCCTAATGCTCCCAATGCAGAACTGGTGGAAGTGAAGGGAGAACTGAAGAAAATGAACAAGCAGTTAAAGCAGCTGATCGAGTTGAAGAAGCAAGCTAATCTGATGGCTGGTTGTTTTTTTTGTATAATTGCGATCGGATTCTTATCATTGCTCGTCAAGCGCTAGAAGTTGTTACAAGGGATCCCTTCTTACAAATCCATTATTCAGTTACATGTACTTGTAGTTGTTTTCAAAGTTAGCTTGTGCATTCACCGAAATTACCAAAAAAATAAGTGTTAGGGAATATAGGAATGCTAAAGATAGTTGATAATTGTTAGAGGGGTGACAAATAATGCATTCACCGAAATCCCACAAATATGTATGTCTCATGTTTATACCAAAATTATACCACTTTTGGGACGTTTCAAATAACCAAAACTATATCCCAAACTATATTCCCTAAAAGAAAAGGAATGCTAAAGAAAGTTGATAATTGTTAGAGGGGTGATAAATAATCCATTCACCGAAATCCCACAAATATGCCAAATATGTATGTCTCATGTTTCTACCAAAATTATACCATTTTTCGGCCGTTTCAAATTGCCAAAACTATATTCCCTAAAAGAAAAGGAATGCTAAAGATAGTTGATAATTGTTAGAGGGGTGATAAATAATTCATTCACCAAAATGCCCCAAATATGCCAAACATGTATGTCTCATGTTTCTACAAAAATTATACCACTTTTGGGCCGTTTCAAATTACGAAAACTATATTCCCTAAAAGAAAAGGAATGCTAAAGATAGTTGATAATTGTTAGAGGGGTGATAAATATGTATGTCTCATATTTCTACCAAAATTATACCACTTTTGGGCTGTTTCAAATTACCAAAACTAAATTCCCTAAAAGAAAAGGAATGCTAAAGATAGTTGATAATTGTTAGAGGGGTGATAAATATGTATGTCTCTTGTTTACCACTTTTTAGTTTAACATTTTTAAATCATGGAAAATAATGCATAAATAGAGGGAATATAGTTACGTGGCAAAATAATCCATAAATGCACATGGATTGACTCCACCAATCGTTGATCCACCGACAGAGAGAGAGAGGGGTGGCCACGAAGAGAGAGAGAGAGAGAGGGGTGGCCACGAAGAGACGGATAGGGGTATACTGCCCGTTAGATCAGTGGATCAACGGTTGGTGGAGTCGATCCGTGTGACAACTGCTCAACCAATCAGGATAAGTTTGGGTTTCTGTGAGCATTTGTGACAGTACTTGAGGGCAAAACTGAATAGTACTAAGAAACCAAGGGCACATAAATAGTAAATAGACTAAGGGATTCAAACAAAATAATTACAAAATGAAAAATGCATGTTTTGTACAATATAATTTATATTGGGCTACATCAAATTATTTGCAATTCAAATATACATGAGTGTGACAATTATGGCCTCATTTAGACAAACTATGTTTTGGGGAAGATGTTTTGCAAAGGCGTTTGAGTGGAAAACCATGCATCTTCATAGCTACTAGTGATTATGAGAAGTGGCAATTTGTGGTAAAACATGATTTATATATGTTTGTTAAGGTGGCAGGTTGCGTAGGAAGACTCCATGAGTAGGTGCCACTATGTGTTTTATTTGTTTGGATTTTTTTGCGCATGAAATGACTCAATTAGCTATGTTAATCTCATTTGTTGACTCTCTATTGACCAGCTACTTGAGGGTAGAACTGAGTATATTGCACTTGCCAGTCTAAGTACTCGAGGGGAAAACTGAGTACATATAAAATTTCTGTATAAGGCCCGAGGGTGGAACTGAGTACACCAAACGTCGAAGGGTTAGCCTCGTGTCACGGTGCACGCTGCAGCCGTGCATAGCGGACGCGTGTTGCGGTACACCAAACGCCACCTTCATTTTTATAGAGCCCCTCTTTCTCTCTCTCGACGCTCGCCCACTCTCTCATTCTCACTGCAACCGCCTCTCCTGTCCCATCATCTTCTCCACTTTGCGTCGAAAAAACCCCAAAGAAAAAACCCCGGCGATGGAGAAGAAGGAGATGCCCATTGCCGACATAGCCGCCGGCGCATCGGCCGCCGGCGCATCGTCCGCCGGCCCATTGTAACAACTCAGAAATTGTAATCCACTTCTTATTAAATCTAAATACCAAACTTTGGACCAAGATAAAACCTTTTATCTATTATTGCATGCATACATAGTATTTTAAATACATGTTGTTTTATGATTTCATGTGGGTTTTCATTTGTTGTGCAATGTTTAGTTAATTCAAACTTAACCAATGGAAGCATTAGAGAAGAACCACAAAGATCAAAGGAACCAGAAGCAAGAGAAATAAAGAAAAAGAGAAGAAAAGATGATCTAGAAAAAGTTAACCACTACCCTACTTTGGACACTTAGAATAAGAAATCTGTAACTCAAGCAAAGGTGTGGTCAGTTAGTTGAGCTTGACCATATCACATACTAACTCAACCAAGAAGTTTCCAGCAAAAACTCAAACCCTAACCTCCTTCAAAAGCTGTCCAAAGTTTGAATCTGAATCATATGACAACCCCAAATTCAAAATAGCCCTGGAGCAAAACACCACCTCTTGACCTAACAAAAATTGTTTTAGAGTCCCTATCCAATATAATGACCAACCCAATTGGAAATTTTCAAAAATTCAAATTTTGATTTCATGCGGGCATTTCGTCGAACACGTTCTGGGCAGAAATCACACAAAATCGAAACAACTGTTTGCAACAGTGGTTGGCAGCCCTAGCCCTAGTCCCTGACCTCCAAGCAGTGCCCTGGACTCTCCTTTGTCGATCCCTTGTCTCCCCTGCCCAAACCACGGCCATGAGACATGGAAGGCATGGAGGAAGAACACACCGGACCCCTCCCATGTCCCCCTCTGAACCAGACCGCCTCGACACCTACCATCGCGCCAGGACACTCCTACAACACGCCGCAGCCCGCCGCCCACGCCAGAACCAAGCCTTGCCCCTCCCACGGCCGACACACACGGTGTACTGGCCGCCACTGGACATCGCCGGTGCTCCCTCTCCCGCCTATAAAAAGCCCCCTTTCTTCCCTGAAAAGAACCACACCATCCCCAGCACCTCCCTAGACAACGTCTCCCTCTCTCCCGTGCCCTACGTCGAGCTCGCCGACCTCGACCGCTCCACAGAGCACCGCGCGTTCCCAGCAGTCCTGAGCTTCCCCCGGTGCTGTGCCTGCTGGAGGTGGCGGAGGAGAACCCCCGCAGCCGCCCTGCACCCTCGCCGCTGCTCCCCGTCGCCGCCGGTGAGCTCCCCGTGCGCCGCCCTCCTCCCAGACCTCTCTCCAGTTCCATCCCCGTAGCGCCCAGGAAGAAGCCCCGATACCCCTTCGCCCTTTAAGTGAACTGGCAGGCGGGCCCCGCCTGTCAGCTAACCCTTTTTTTTCAGCGCCGCCCGGGATCCCTAGCTGGGCCGGCCCGACTTAGTTTCCTGGCCCGTTCAAACTCAGTCCGTCCATATTTTTTTTATGGATGAACCCTTTTGTTATTTGTCAATTACTGCAAGTTTCAAATTCAAATTCCCGGAGATTCAGAGGTTCAAATTTAGCAAATAAGATGTCGTTGGAAAGCTTGTAAAATGCCCTACACTATAGAACTGGTTAGAATTCAATTTGAGCTAGGAATTTAAATAGATAAGAATAGTGTGACCATAGCTTTATTAATCCTAGAAAAATTCTAGAGATTTATTTAAACCTCCTAAAATCTTGAAACTTGAAATGTGACCCCACTAATCCACTTGTCTACTGTTTAGCTCAACCTTAATCAACTCAAACCTTGTTAGTGGTACCCATTTAGACCCTAACCCAAGCCTATCTTGTAGCATA
Organism: Dactylis glomerata; assembly: GCA_007115705.1. Classification (NCBI taxonomy): domain Eukaryota; kingdom Viridiplantae; phylum Streptophyta; class Magnoliopsida; order Poales; family Poaceae; genus Dactylis; species Dactylis glomerata. Next base: position 969,878 of record QXEO01000515.1, read on the forward strand.
AAATGATAGATTTCTAAAATACCCTAGATTTGTTTTTCCCCCAATACCAATCCACTTAGTTAAACCCTCCCCACTTGAACTAGCCCTATTAACCATAGTTACTCACCCATACTCCAAAAAGAACACAACACATGGCATATGGTAGAAAATCTTACTTGCACAACTCAATGCAAACTATGAAGAAAAACTTGCAATCCAACTCCCTAAAATGCAACATGAATGCTATTGTTAGCAAACAAACAAAAATGTATGCTTGGTGTGTTGTTAGCATGGTGTAGTGATTGTGTGTTTTATGTTGATTTCGTTATTAGACGCTAGTGTTGCTGAGGAGGATATTGAGGGGGGATATTATCAAGAAGAAGAAGAAGAGTACCCCGGACACTTTGCCAACCAAGGCAAGCCATCTTTTGATTCATACTCCCAATGCCTAGTTTTAATATTGCATTCTACTTGTTTTAAGTAAATTGCATGATTGAATTGCTAGAGTAGAATGATAGAAGTATAGTGATATCTTGCTTAGCAAGAGCATCAAGCTGAGTTTATCCAATCATATTTAGTAGTATCATCCCTCAATGTAGTTGCTTAGTCGCTAATAATATTGAGGTCATCTATAAGGGGAACTCTGTTTGAAAAGTGGTGACTTGAACTTGAAACTTGAATTGGAGATTGCTCCTACATGATGGTTTTATAAAAGAAACTAATCTTGACTAAGAACTATGAAATATATTTTCCAATGACAATGAGTGATGTACCATGGGAGCCAACCATACCGTACGACCACATTACCCCTGAATGGGAAGGGGCGTAGTCCGGAGTTTGTTTGCTTTAGTATGGGTGACCTCATTGAACTTATAGGGGATCCTGCGGGAATGCCCCCGAAGCAGGGACTGGCCATAGATGTGACGGAGGATACCACAGTCTATGGGAGTCCGAGATAGAGCATCCTCTAGCCGGAAAAACTATGAGTGCCATTCCGTATCTGGACTCATAGGGAGGATCCCTGTACTAAAGTAGACAAATGAAAGATTTGTTTGATTATCTGAACCTCGCATACTTTGCATATGGTGAACCGTGGATTTCTCCCGGCAGATGTATCGAATCTTGTGGGTAAAGTGTACCCCTCTGCAGAGGTTTTCAAACTATTCGAATAGCCGCGTCCGCGGTTATGGACAGTTGGCAAGCTGTACTTGACTTTTGTCAAGAATAAAACAATGACCATGGTCAACTTGGTGAATGACTTGACTTGGCAATGATGTTGACACCCTTGAAGTCCCTCTTTAGATTGAACCTATAAAACTAAATTTCTTCTCCACAAATGAACATTCATGGGAATTAAAACTAGCTTTTGCAAATAACTTAGTGCTTAGTCCACCATATCAACCTTGCATTTCTACTTCATCACTTCATTTATAAGATGGTTTGCGAGTGCATCCAATGTACTCACGGCTGTGTCCCTGGCTATCAACCTGGCCAGACTATGGGGAAGAATACCAGGAGGAAGGGTATGAAGAAGAGTACCAGAACTAAGCTCATCTCCATGAGTCGCCATTGCCTGTAGGGTGAAGGCATGGACCCGAAGACGTTATTTCCGCTGCTATGTTGTGTTGTAATATGACTTGGTCTATATGACCATTGTATTTGAACCATTGTATTGTAATGTCTATGGAACTGTGGTATCAACTACGTTATGTAAATCACAACACTGATTCTGGGATTGTGATGGATTACATAACGGGCACTTCGAATTTGTATCAAATTTGAGGTCGTCACAAGTTGGTATCAGAGCCTAGGCTGACCATAGGAGACCTTAGATAGAATGGGCGTTAAATGAAACCTTGATAAAAGCAAAGATATACGTAATAGTTGCAAAATTGCTTAGTCTTTCCTCTCTACTTACAAAGCTTTGTACATGATTCAGTTTTTGTCTACTTAAAATTTTGCACACTTGAGTTGATCACTAACTTAATCTAATCTAAAATTTTGTAGATGGCCCCGGTATTCGTTGAGCACTACCAGTTGGGCCATGGTGGCAGCCTTTGTTTTGAGCGCGACCTCACCACCCTGACCTTGTTCCTGGATCGTTTGTATCCGGAGTTCAAGGGAGCCGTGCTTGATGAGCACCCAGATGGAGAGCTACGGTGGCTTATCAGGGCCAGTTGCCGTGGCAAGAAGGGAAATTTGAGTTCTCCAAGGATCAAGTTTGAGCTTGTGGAGAACACTTGGGCCGATGGTTTGGTCCGAGCGATGCAGGAGATGCACGCCCGCTTGTGCGGACTGCATGTTGAGGAGGTACAGGGAGAGCACTTTAGGAACTTTGCTCGGTGTGATGCGGATGGACGTCCCGCAAACATGCCAGGGCAAAATGAGCCGAGTACCTACATCGATCACATGGACTTCTTGCTGTACTCCACTCAGCAGGAGGCCGATCGTGCCCGTACCAAGGCCAACCTTGAGCACTTCGCACTGGTGGAGGCGAGGAGCACTATCAGGATACTTGCGAAGGAGCGCAAGAGCCTTCGTCGCCAGCGCGATGAGAAGGATCGGGACATGGAGGAGTTGAAGGCCAATGTGGCTGAGCTGACTGAGTACATTGAGAGTCTTGAGGACCACCTTGGTGAGGAGGAAGGCATTGATCTCCGCAAGGAGGATAATGCCCTCATTAGTGATGAGGATGACTTCATGGAGGACCTTGATGATCCGGAAGATGGTGGGCATAACGGATTCATTGTGAGTGATGAGGAGGAAGACCCCGAGGAGCCCGTTGTTTAGATCAGAGATCTATGTGTTATCTAGTTACGAGTTCCACTCTATTTTCACTTCGTGTAGGTGTGAGTTGTATCCCCTTCTCTAGTAGACGAGTCGCAATGGTTTGATGTAAACCATTTGTAATGTGTGAACTTGTATGTATGATATGTTTGATGAGTGTTGAATGAAATATGAATTTGGCCCTTAAGGCCTTAGTAAAACACAAATTGCATCATCCATGTTACCTTTAAATCTTAGAAAAAAATTAGCTTTTCCCTCTTGTCTTACACACCTTATTTTCAGATGCCGCGAGCACCCCCACCCCCGAACCCGGAAATGGCCAAACTACTAAGGTTGATCATGGAAGACCGGGAAGCAGCACGAGCTGAGCACCAAGCTAACTTGGCCACTCTTCAGCAAATAACCCAGATGGCAATGAACCACAACAATGGCAATGGCAATGGCAATGGCAATGGCAATGGCAATGGTGAAGGAGGAAACAATGCCAATGGAGATCACCGATCCAAGTTAAGGAGTTTCCAGAACACCAACCCTCCTATATTCACTAAGTCTGAAGAGCCCTTAGATGCCGATGACTGGCTTCGTACCATGGAGAACAATTTGGCAGTCACCGAAGTTGGTGAAAATGAGAAAGTCCTGTACACCACCCACTATCTTGCGGGAGCCGCAAGAGCTTGGTGGGATAGCACCCGTGCAATGCAAGCCCCAAGGTATCTGATGCCTTGGGAGGAGTTCAAGAGCAAGTTTAGCAAGGCCCATGTTCCTTTGGGATTGGTTAAAAGGATGAGAGATGAGTTCAGAAATCTAAAGCAAGGTTCCCTATCTGTGGTGGATTACCGTGACAAGTTCCTTACCTTGTCTAGGTATGCCCCCGATGACACCAACACCACTGAGAAGAAGCAAGAAAGGTTTCTGGATGGACTTCATGATGAGATACAATGTGTCCTGGTCAGCATTCACTTTGCCGACCTGGAGTCATTGGTTGACTCTGCCATTCAGATGGAAGGCAAACTCAAGCAAGCTGCAGAGAACCGCAAGTGCCGTATGATGTATCAAGGCAACTCGAGCACCTCGCAGAAGCCAAGGGGAAATCCACCCATGGGTTTCGCCCCAAGACCTATGAGGCCATCTGCACCCGCTCCACGTCCCAACTACCCCAACCGTCCACCCGGCAACAACTTCAACCGTGCACCTCCAAGACCTAGTGGCAACAACTTCAACACCAATACTCCAAGGCCAAATGGTGCCCCTGTGTTACCCAAGCCTGGTGACAAGTCCGGTGTCACCTGTTATGAGTGTGGACTCAAAGGGCATTACTCCAATGAGTGCCCCAAGAAGCTGAATGATGCATCCAAGACCACTGCTCCTGCTCAGCAGCAGCGCCGTGTTGGAAATGGCAAGACTTATCCACCAAGGAACCAGCCTCACTCTCGAGGCCGTCTGAATCACATGAATGTTGAGGAAGCTCAGGAAGCAACCGATGTGGTGCTTGGTATGTTCCCTGTTAACTCAGTTCCTGTAAGAGTACTGTTTGATTCTGGAGCTTCGCATTCGTTTGTTACTCAGTTATTTGTTGATAAAAGTGGACTTCAACCAACACCCCTGAAAAATACCATGTCTGTGCAAATACCTGGGTCAGTCACCAAAGCTAGTTGGACCTGCTTGGCAGTGCCCATAGAAATTCAGGGAGTAGCTTTCTTGGCCAGTTTGATTGTGTTGGGAACCAAGGGTTTGGAAGTAGTCCTAGGTATGGATTGGATGTCTCAACATCAAGGAGTAATAGATTGTGCCAAGAAGACCATCACCATGAAGAGTAGCACTGGAATTGTAGTAAAGCATGTGTCAGTTAAACCCACCCAAATTCCCAGATGTCATAAGAGTATCTCAGGACCAACTATAGGAGAAGTTCCCATCGTCTGTGAGTACCCAGATGTTTTTCCCGATGAGCTACCCGGAATGCCACAAGATCGGGATATTGAGTTTATCATTGAGCTTATCCCCGGAACTGGATCCATAGCCCAACGACCCTATCGTATGAACCCAGCTGAACTAGTAGAGTTGAAGAAGCAATTGGATGACCTTTTGAGTAAGGGACTGATTCAGCCAAGTTCTTCTGCTTGGAGATCACCCATTCTGTTTGTGGATAAAAGTGACGGTTCTAGCCGACTGTGCACTGATTACCGCAAGCTAAATGATGTGACCATCAAAAACAAGTATCCTCTCCCAAAGATTGAAGATTTGTTTGACCAATTGACTGGAGCTAGAGTCTTCTCGAAGATAGATCTTAGAACTGGATACCACCAACTAAAGATCCGTGCAACGGATATCCCCAAAACAGCCTTCACTACCCGATACGGATTGTATGAGTACACAGTAATGTCATTTGGATTGACCAATGCCCCTGCTTATTTCATGAATCTCATGAATAAAGTTTTCATGGAGTTCTTGGATAAGTTTGTTGTTGTCTTCATCGATGACATTATTATCTACTCCAAGTCTGAAGAAGAGCATGCAACCCATCTGAGATTAATCTTAGAGACTCTTAGAGAGCATTAGCTGTATGCCAAGTTCAGTAAATGTGAGTTCTGGTTGAAGGAAGTTGGATTCTTAGGCCATGTATTATCAGCGGGAGGAATATCCGTGGACCCCAAGAAGATCAAATCAGTCACGGAATGGGAAGCTCCTACCACTCAAACTGAAGTTAGAGGTTTTCTCGGATTAGCGGGATATTACCGCAAGTTTGTTGAAGGATTTTCAAGCATTGCCCGGCCAATGACCCAATTGTTGAAGAAGGACAAGAAGTTTGAATGGACCCCTAAGTGTGAAGAGAGTTTGCAAGAGCTCAAGAAGCGATTGGTGACCGCCCCCGTCCTAACCATGCCCGATATCACCAAAAACTTTGATGTCTATTGCGACGCTTCCAAACTTGGACTTGGTTGTGTATTGATGCAAGAAGGCAAGGTCATAGCTTACCTCTCTCGGCAGCTTCAACCTCATGAAGAAAATTATCCGACCCATGATCTGGAGTTAGCAGCCATAGTTCTAGCTCTGAAGACCTGGAGGCACTATCTGATGGGCAACCGTTGTGAGATCTACACTGATCACAAGAGTTTGAAGTACATTTTCACCCAGAAGGAGTTGAACATGAGGCAAAGAAGATGGATAGAGTTGATCAAGGATTATGATCTAGAAATTCACTATCACCCCGGTAAGGCCAATGTGGTGGCCGATGCATTGAGTAGGAAGCCATGCTCCTTAAATATGATGATCAAGGAAGAGCAACCTATGTTGCACCAAGAGTTTGAAAGATTTGGATTGGAACTAGTCAGTCAAGGATTCTTAGCCAACCTTGAGTTTCAACCCACCTTGATGAGCCAAATCAAAGAAGCCCAGAAGGGAAATGAGAGTATTGACGGAATCAAGTGCAGAATTGGTTCCGGCAAGGTGCCAGGATTTGAAGATGATGATCAAGGAGTTCTTTGGTATAAAGGACGCATTTGTGTGCCTGCTGATTCAGAATTGAAGGAAGTGATTATGAAGGAAGCCCATGAGACACCTTACTCCATCCATCCCGGTGGAACTAAGATGTATCAAGATTTGAAGGAACAATTTTGGTGGCATGGAATGAAGCGTGAGATTGCATCGTTTATATCCAAGTGTGATATCTGCCAAAGAGTCAAGGCTGAACATCAACGTCCTGCTGGACTGCTGCAACCTTTGCAAGTTCTGGAATGGAAGTGGGAATCTGTTGGAATGGATTTCATCATTGGATTTCCAAGGTCTAGCCGTGGAAATGACTCTATCTGGGTCATCGTGGATAGACTGACCAAAGTAGCCCACTTTATTCCTGTCAAGACCACTTATAACTCGGGACAGCTAGCAGATCTGTATCTATCCAGAATTGTGAGTTTGCATGGAGTCCCTAAAACCATAGTTTCCGATCGAGGAACCCAATTCACCTCAAGATTTTGGAGAAGCTTACATCAAGCCTTAGGAACCAAATTAGCCTTTAGCACCGCTTACCACCCTCAGACTGATGGACAGACTGAAAGAGTGAATCAAATACTTGAAGATATGTTGAGAGCCTGTGTTCTAGCCTATGGAGCCAAGTGGGAAGATTGTCTGCCTTTCGCAGAATTTTCCTACAACAACAGTTATCAAGCCAGTTTGCAAATGGCCCCATTTGAGGCTTTGTATGAAAGAAAGTGCCGTACCCCTTTGAATTGGTCTGAAACCGGAGATAGCCAGATATTTAGACCGGACATTCTGCAAGAAGCCGAGGAGAAAGTTCGCATGATTCGTGACTACCTCAAGGCAGCCCAGTCTGGACAGAAGAGTTATGCGGATAAGAGGCGTAGAGAACTAACCTTCCAGAGTGGAGATTTCGTGTATCTTAGAGTGTCACCTCTCAAGGGAATGCAGAGATTCCAAGTAAAAGGAAAGCTTGCACCAAGATATATTGGACCCTTCAAGATACTAGACCGCAGAGGAGAAGTGTCTTATCAGTTGGAAATGCCCCCTGAATTGTCTGAAGTGCATGATGTCTTTCACGTGTCTTTACTTCGGAAATGTCTTGAAGTTCCGGAGAAACCCGAAATCTTCAAGAATATTGATCACCGTTCTGTGGACATCAACAAGGATTTGACCTATCGTGAAGTACCTACCCGTATCCTCGAGGAAGCTTATCGAACCACTCGAACCCGAAGCATCAAGTTTCTGAAGGTTCAGTGGAGTAATCACACCGAAGATGAAGCCACTTGGGAACGAGAAGATTACCTTCAGAAAGAGTTTCTCAATCTTTTCAGTTCGTAACTAGTGAATCTCGGGGACGAGATTCTTTTTAAGGGGGGAAGATTGTAACAACTCAGAAATTGTAATCCACTTCTTATTAAATCTAAATACCAAACTTTGGACCAAGATAAAAACCTTTTATCTATTATTGCATGCATACATAGTATTTTAAATACTTGTTGTTTTATGATTTCATGTGGGTTTTAATTTGTTGTGCAATGTTTAGTTAATTCAAACTTAACCAATGGAAGCATTAGAGAAGAACCACAAAGATCAAAGGAACCAGAAGCAAGAGAAATAAAGAAAAAGAGAAGAAAAGATGATCTAGAAAAAGTTAACCACTACCCTACTTTGGACACTTAGAATAAGAAATCGGTAACTCAAGCAAAGGTGTGGTCAATTAGTTGAGCTTGACCATATCACATACTAACTCAACCAAGAAGTTTCCAGCAAAAACTCAAACCCTAACCTCCTTCAAAATCTGTCCAAAGTTTGAATCTGAATCATATGACAACCCCAAATTCAAAATAGCCCTGGAGCAAAACACCACCTCTTGACCTAACAAAAATTGTTTTAGAGTCCCTATCCAATATAATGACCAACCCAATTGGAAATTTTCAAAAATTCAAATTTTGATTTCATGCGGGCATTTCGTCGAACACGTTCTGGGCAGAAATCACACAAAATCGAAACAACTGTTTGCAACAGTGGTTGGCAGCCCTAGCCCTAGTCCCTGACCTCCAAGCAGTGCCCTGGACTCTCCTTTGTCGATCCCTTGTCTCCCCTGCCCAAACCACGGCCATGAGACATGGAAGGCATGGAGGAAGAACACACCGGACCCCTCCCATGTCCCCCTCTGAACCAGACCGCCTCGACACCTACCATCGCGCCAGGACACTCCTACAACACGCCGCAGCCCGCCGCCCACGCCAGAACCAAGCCTTGCCCCTCCCACGGCCGACACACACGGTGTACTGGCCGCCACTGGACATCGCCGGTGCTCCCTCTCCCGCCTATAAAAAGCCCCCTTTCTTCCCTGAAAAGAACCACACCATCCCCAGCACCTCCCTAGACAACGTCTCCCTCTCTCCCGTGCCCTACGTCGAGCTCGCCGACCTCGACCGCTCCGCAGAGCACCGCGCATTCCCAGCAGTCCTGAGCTTCCCCCGGTGCTGTGCCTACTGGAGGTGGCGGAGGAGAACCCCCGCAGCCGCCCTGCACCCTCGCCGCCGCTCCCCGTCGCCGCCGGTGAGCTCCCCGTGTGCCGCCCTCCTCCCAGACCTATCTCCAGTTCCATCCCCGTAGCGCCCAGGAAGAAGCCCCGATACCCCTTCGCCCTTTAAGTGAACTGGCAGGCGGGCCCCGCCTGTCAGCTAACCCTTTTTTTCAGCGCCGCCCGGGATCCCTAGCTGGGCCGGCCCGACTTAGTTTCCTGGCCCGTTCAAACTCAGTTCGTCCATATTGTTTTTATGTATGAACCCTTTTGTTATTTGTCAATTACTGCAAGTTTCAAATTCAAATTCCCGGAGATTCAGAGGTTCAAATTTAGCAAATAAGATGTCGTTGGAAAGCTTGTAAAATGCCCTACACTATAGAATTGGTTAGAATTCAATGTGAGCTAGGAATTTAAATAGATAAGAATAGTGTGACCATAGCTTTATTAATCCTAGAAAAAATCTAGAGATTTATTTAAACCTCCTAAAATCTTGAAACTTGAAATGTGACCCCACTAATCCACTTGTCTACTGTTTAGCTCAACCTTAATCAACTCAAACCTTGTTAGTGGTACCCATTTAGACCCTAACCCAAGCCTATCTTGTAGCATAAAATGATAGATTTCTAAAATACCCTAGATTTGTTTTTCCCCCAATACCAATCCACTTAGTTAAACCCTCCCCACTTGAACTAGCCCTATTAACCATAGTTACTCACCCATACTCCAAAAAGTACACAACACATGGTATATGGTAGAAAATCTTACTTGCACAACTCAATGCAAACTTGGAAGAAAAACTTGCAATCCAACTCCCTAAAATGCAACATGAATGCTATTGTTAGCAAACAAAAAAATGTATGCTTGGTGTGTTGTTAGCATGGTGTAGTGATTGTGTGTTTTATGTTGATTTCGTTATTAGACGCTAGTGTTGCTGAGGAGGATATTGAGGGGGGATATTATCAAGAAGAAGAAGAAGAGTACCCCAGACACTTTGCCAACCAAGGCAAGCCATCTTTTGATTCATACTCCCAATGCCTAGTTTTAATATTGCATTCTACTTGTTTTAAGTAAATTGCATGATTGAATTGCTAGAGTAGAATGATAGAAGTATAGTGATATCTTGCTTAGCAAGAGCATCAAGCTGAGTTTATCCAATCATATTTAGTAGTATCATCCCTCAATGTAGTTGCTTAGTCGCTAATAATATTGAGGTCATCTATAAGGGGAACTCTGTTTGAAAAGTGGTGACTTGAACTTGAAACTTGAATTGGAGATTGCTCCTACATGATGGTTTTATAAAAGAAACTAATCTTGACTAAGAACTATGAAATATATTTCTCCAATGACAACGAGTGATGTACCATGGGAGCCAACCATACCGTACGACCACATTACCCCTGAATGGGAAGGGGCGTAGTCCAGAGTTTGTTTGCTTTAGTATGGGTGACCTCATTGAACTTATAGGGGTCCTGCGGGAATGCCCCCGAAGCCGGGACTGGCCATAGATGTGACGGAGAATACCACAGTCTATGGGAGTCCGAGATAGAGCATCCTCTAGCCGGAAAAACTATGAGTGCCATTCCGTATCTAGACTCATAGGGAGGATCCCTGTACTAAAGTAGACAAATGAAATATTTGTTTGATTATCTGAACCTCGCATACTTTGCGTATGACGAACCGTGGATTTCTCCCGGCAGATGTATCGAATCTTGTGGGTAAAGTGTACCCCTCTGCAGAGGTTTTCAAACTATTCGAATAGCCGCGTCCGCGGTTATGGACAGTTGGCAAGCTGTACTTGACTTTTGTCAAGAATAAAACAATGACCATGGTCAACTTGGTGAATGACTTGACTTGGCAATGATGTTGACACCCTTGAAGTCCCTCTTTAGATTGAACCTAGAAAACTAAATTTCTTCTCCACAAATGAACATTCTTGGGAAATAAAACTAGCTTTTGCAAATAACTTAGTGCTTAGTCCACCATATCAACCTTGCATTTCTACTTCATCACTTCATTTATAAGATGGTTTGCGAGTGCATCCAATGTACTCACGGCTGTGTCCCTGGCTATCAACTTGGCCAGACTATGGGGAAGAATACCAGGAGGAAGGGTATGAAGAAGAGTACCAGAACTAAGCTCATCTCCATGAGTCGCCATTGCCTGTAGGGTGAAGGCATGGACCCGAAGACGTTATTTCCGCTGCTATGTTGTGTTGTAATATGACTTGGTCTATCTGACCATTGTATTTGAACCATTGTATTGTAATGTCTATGGAACTGTGGTATCAACTATGTTATGTAAATCACAACACTGATTCTGGGATTGTGATGGATTACATAACGGGCACTTCGAATTTGTATCAAATTTGAGGTCGTCACACCCATCGTCCACCGGCCCATCGTCCGCCGGCGCATCGTCCGCCGGTGCATCGTCCGCCGGTGCATTGGTCGCCGCCCCCGTCCAGGCCCCCGTCCAGGCACCCGTCCAGGCCCCCGTCGATTGGGACCTGTACGAAGACCCGTACGAACCAGTGCCGTACGTCGCACTGGCGAACCCCTACGACACCAGCATCGTCGACGACTACCCAGAGGTAACCCTTTGTTCCCTTGTTCTTATCCCATTTCAATCCTTTTGTGTTAGATCTAGCATTATTAGGATTCGTCTGTTCCTAGTTCAATCCTTTTATGATAGATCTAGCATTATTAGGGTTAGTCTGTTCCTAGTTCAATCCTGTTATGATAGATCTAGCATTATTATGATAGATCTAGCGTTATTAGTGTTTGTGATTTGCTTTTGTTTAAGATTCGATTAACTTATGTGAGTAATCAATCCCATCTGGTTAATTTGTGCCGATGATGATGAATATTTGGGCACAAATTGATTCAGGGTTTGGTCTGTGAACAATTGGTGTGTACAAATTTGTTGTGCATGATCTTTGGTTCAGTGACCCAAATCCTGGATATAAGTGTGTCCAATGTAACTGAGGCTTCTTCTTTTTGTGCCCATATTATCATGCATGATCTTTTATTCACTCTCTGTTCCATCATCGCTGCAATTGACTCCGTGATTTTCTATCTTTCGTGCTACGTGACAGGTGCAGAGCAGCGACGTCGATAGCGACGACGAGTCCTTCCACACCAAGACTCGTCACGTCCTCAGGAGGCTGCAGTCCGGCCATTACGATCGCCACTTTGCTCGAGGCGTTTACAGGTGCCCCTTCTGCAACAGGAGGCTCTGCGCCACCGACTTCAACTGCCTGGTGAACCATGCCGAATCCCTTGGCAGAGCCCCTGGCGGCGCTAGAGTTGGAACGACTATGAACGTGCATGCGTTCATGGCCAAACACAAAGCACTTGGGATTCACCTGCGCAGCCTCCAAGCTTAATCCCATGTAAAATGTTGCTTATGTTGGATCTAGGGATCGGTAGTACTGTTGGATCTGTCCTAAATATATATATATATATATATATATATGCTATGTTGGCTGTTGTATGCAGCTTATCCTATATTTTCTTGATTTATTATGCTGCTGTGAATTTATCCTCTACTAGCTTCTAGATTTGCTACTAGATTTGTTAATATATTGGGCAAAAAATGAGGGCCAAAAGGCAACAATCATTAAAGAAAGATAGAAATAGAAGCTTCCCTAGATTTGATACTAATTTGGTGAAAAGAGAGAGAACTGTTACAGAGAGAGAGGGGAAAAAGGCGCTCTGAAAAATGCCAATTTGGGCCGAGAGAGACAAAACCGAGCTCTCACGTACAACCAAACGCGGTCTCGTCCTATCCCACGCGGTCCCGTTCTACCAGCCCCACGCGACGTGGCCCCACATGTCAGCATGGAACGGTCAACTAAACGGCAACCCTCCCGTCCGAGCGTCTGCGAGGGGTTTCAAACTAGAGCGAGGGGAAAACTGAGGAAAAGTTAAGTGGCTAGGGAAAATTGAGTACAACTAACGACCCAGGGGCACAAAAATAGAAATCCCAAAATAGAAATCCCCAAGACCATACAAAGACTTCAGCAACTTGTAGATGTGGATGGCGACTCCACCCCTCCCAAACCCTAATCCTTCTTTGCCGGCGATCTCTTTGATCCCTGGTAATTCCTCCATTCCACTCCACTCATCTGATCCAGCTTTTCATCCTCTCCACATCCATCTAGTTTTTTCCCTTTTCTCCTCCCATCAATGAATCCGGATGGACATTGGAAGGTCTCCTACACCACGGCCAAGGTCCTTGATTGGGGTCGTGTCAAGGCGTATGATGGATCTCTAAAACTTTGGATTTCAACCCAATGGCTTGATCTCCTCAATGCCAAAGGTGATCCAATCTCTGGTAGATACCTCGAAAATGGGGAGGTCATCTCGACTGGATCTGAAGTGGTGTTTCCCTGCCATCATGCAAAGGTGTCGACATGCATTGTCGCCCCTCCTGAGGTATGTGATCCAGATCCGATCTCTCTTGATGCATCCATGTCGGTGCATGCAGCTATTACTCTGGGTTTGGATTTCTCCTGGGGTTCTTCTTTCCAGAAGAAAGTGAAAAATCAATGTGGATCCACAGTTCATCCGCTTGGAAAATCTGGTCATTTCCTCCTGGCAGTCTCTTTTGGTCGTGCCAAATTCAAACTGGATTGTGATTCAGTTAGCATTGCCCTTGAATCATGCATTGGTGGTCTTTGTGATGATCTAGACGTTCGTCAGCTGGGCGATCGTATCTTTCATTTCTCAGTTAATTAAAAAATTGTTGGGTTCATGGTGTATGCTCTCAGATCTTTTGATTGTGAAGCTTTTAAGTGCTATTTTCACCTTTGGGGTAATGGTGGCCCGGCTTGGAAGAAAGAATTCTCTCTTTGGCAGAAGGAGTGCCAAGAAGAATGGATCATGGTTAGTCCCAATAAGAGAAGAACTGATTGTGCCATCAGGGCTTTGAAGCATAAGCCGCATCATTCAGTCCTAAAGAAGAATCATCTGTCTAATGCTCCTAAGAAAAAGCTATGTTTTGCTTCATTCATGAGCTATCCGGCTTGTTCTGGTTATGAGTATCCTGCCACTCCTGAAGAAGACTCTGATATCATTCAGGCGGGTTATTCTTGCCCTCAGGTAAAGAGGTGTTCAGGTAATCTAATCCTACCTGCTTCTCTGCAAATCACAGATGCTAGCGTGCAGTTTGGCACAATCTCTTCTCCGGTTCGGGCGGCAAATCAAATTTCAATTGTTGGGACCAATCCGGAGTTACCGGGCCAAGATCCTAATTCGGCGCGTGGGGAGTTACTACCTCTGCATAATGATGCGAATTTCTCTCAGTTGATTGATGATCTAGCTGATCAGTTTTGGCGCTGTGACCGCTGCCTAAGTCTATCTCATGATACGATTTCATGCACTGGTAAGATTCATTGCAAGGGCTGTTTCAGATATGGTCACGTAAAGTCGGACTGTTGGAGGGTAAAAAGGTCTTTCCATTGGGTTGCCAAAACATCCTCTCAGCCTGACAATTTTGATTCTTGCGCGGGACATAAAGATCTGCTAGGAGATTGCGATACTTCCCAAAGAAGCAAAAACTCCTCTTCCTCCACGTCCCAGCCGCCAAGCCCTCCAATGGCGAACTTTACTGTTGATCCGCACAGGTTTGTCCCGCATGGCTTCGACATCCTGGAGCCCTGGGGAGCGCAAGATCGTCCGGCGAGGATGTACCTCACTGACACTATTGCACCACCGAAGCGCCATGAATCTTGGGCTAGAGCTCAAGTAGATCCACGAGCTGAAGGCGATGATATCGACCACGTTCTGAATCAGGTACATGACCATATCCAGCAGAATCTACACTGGGATGTTCTTAGTTTCGCGGAGAGCGCGGTTGGAGTCGGCTTGTTTAGAATGCAAGATAGTATTACTAGAGATTTACTCGTTGCTCAGCCGGCTGTCAATATTGGCCATGGTCGTCTCTTGACCTTTGTTCGCCATGATGAAGGAGCAAACTTTTGCTCTACTGTGTACACCCGGCTGAGCTGGATTATGCTCTTGGATCTGCCTCTGGATTATCATAATGAGGAATTTCTTCGTGAAGCCTTTGCCAAGTTTGGGAAGATGAGAGGTTGGATCAGAGATGACCCGGAGTCTGCTTGGACCCTGGTTCGATGCGCTTATACTGGCACAGGAGATGTTCCCAGGTCTCTTGTGATTCATGAGCCACAGAGATATGGAGGCACTATTGTTTCATGGACTGTGCCTGTGTATATTCTGTCCAGTGATCCTGCTGATGTTTTACCTGGAGATGAATCACCTGAACCTGACAATGGCAACCCGCACCCTCAGTTCTTTGTGGGGCCAATTCCTCCAGCTGGCAACTGGGTCCCTCCCGCTGATAATCAGTGGGGAGAATGGGATGCTGAGGTGGGAGAGGAAAATGTTCCAGATCATATCATGGAAGACCCTGTGCAGCAGCCTGTTCAGGTTCAGATTCAGTCTTCCATCACTTTTCAGCTGTCTGATGCCTCCACTTCCTCTGTTCATTTTGTTCCTGGTGATGGTCCTGCCCAGGAGATTGTGGTGCAGCCAACTGAACTAGTTAGAGTGACTGAACTCATTCAGATTGAAGATATTGACTCTGATAATGAAGATTTTGCTCCTGCTCCAGAACAGTTTGCTGCTGCTGATCAGCCTTTTGTGCCAAATCCACTGGCCATTGTCCCCTATGCTCCCCCATTGTTCATCACTCTTATTGAGAAGCTTGGGGGTCTTGATAATCACTTCTCTGATCCTAAGCCAGCTGATGATGATGTCATCTTGGAGATTGACAAAGATCTTTCTGCCAAGAGGAGGCTTGACTTTGGTTCTGAAAGTGATCTACAGGATGTGCTACTTGCTCCACCTCTTTTGGCCTCAACCCCCTCCAAAAAGGTGGCCAAAAAGTCAAAGGAAACACCTGCTTCTGAGGTGTCAGTTAGAAGGAGTACAAGAAACTCTATGAAGAAAGATGGGTATAAGCTGGAACCCATGAGAGACAAGGTTACTCCAAAGAAGAAACCAAAAAGTGCTAAGCCAGGAGTGCCCAAATCTGATGCCAGTGTGCCTCCTCCTACTCCTGTAGCAATCATTAGAAAGGTGGGTGAGAATCTGGAGATACCTGCTGAAGAGATGTCTGTGGAAAAGCTTATGGCTGATCCTGTGCAGAACAAGTCCAAGAAGATTCCAAATGAATAAGCAAGCAGATGGAGTTTATTTTGGCACTATATTGTGCATCTGGCCTCCTTTCATGGTGGCTTTCTTTATATTATTCTGTCATGTGAACCTGTGTTGAACCTTTTATTATGTGTGCTCTGTGTGCAAGACTTTATATTATATTAATATGAGTCATGTTATGTATGATGTGATGGTGCATGATGGATTTGATTGGCTAATCTGGGGAAGGCATGTTTATACATGGCCTTATTTGTTATTCTCCAATTGTTTTCATGGATAATACACCTAATTGGCTCATGGACTAGATGGTTCTGGACTGGAATGTGAGGGATCTTAATGATAAGGACAAAAGGCTAGTTGTATACAATAAAATTGAGGAGAGTAATTGTACTGTGGTTTGCCTCCAGGAGACCAAATGTCATTCCTTTGATCACTCTTTCATCAGGAGTTTCTGTCCCAAGAGATTTGATCGATTTGCTTTTTCTCCTTCCATTGGGGCCTCTGGTGGAATCATTGTGCTTTGGAACAGTTCTGTTTTTAGTGGAGAGGTTCTAGAAATTCATAGATCTGCAGTTAGAATCAAATTTTCTTCTGCTTATAATAACCAGCTTTGGCAGTTGGTTTGTGTTTATGGCCCTTGCTCTGGCCCTGAGAGGGACATCTTTGTTCAATGGTTACATGATTTGGACATCCATTTGCATGATAACTGGCTTTTGTTGGGTGATTTCAACTTCATGAGGTCTGTTGAAAATAGAAACAAACCTGGGGCAGATATGAATGACATTTTTCTGTTCAATGAGATTAGTAGTCACCTTGGTCTCATTGAATTGCCTCTAAAAGGTAGATCCTTTACTTGGTCAAATATGCAAGACTCTCCTCTTCTCTAGCAGATTGATTGGTTTTTCACAAGTTGTTAGTGGACTCTGCCATTTCCTGATACTGTGGTTCAACCTCTCGCCAAAAAGACATCAGATCATGTTCCTTGTGTTGTTAAAATCAAAACCACCATTCCAAAAGCTAAGATCTTCAGATTTGAGAGTAACTGGGTGCAGCAACCTGGGTTTTTGGAGTTGGTGGAGAGGGTTGATGCTACCGATTTGATGTAGTAAATAACCGGCCAGTTGGGAACCCCAAGAGGAAGGTGTGATGAGTATAGCAGCTTGTTTTCCCTCAGTTAAGAAACCAAGGTTTAATCGTGCAGGAGAAGAGCAGACAATGCGACTGAAGGTGATGCTTGATAGCCTAGTGACACTCCAACAAGGGTGTCGTTTCACGATAAAATGAGTTAGCGCGTCTTCAGCTAGTAGCAACGTGGAACCTGCACACAACACAACCAAGTACTTTGTTCCCAACTTGCGATGAGGTTGTCAATCTCACCGGTTTGCTTGAAACAAAGGTTATGAGCGTATCGAGTGGAAAACAGTAGAAGTATGCGAGTAAAGTAAACAGTGCGAGTAAAGTAAACAGGTGATAGCAATATGATGGAAATAGGACCGGGGTCCACAGTTCACTAGTGGTGTCTCTCCATAAGATAAATAACACATGCTGGGTAAACAAATTATAGTTGGGCAATTGATAGAATAAAGATAAACGTGATATGTCAAGAAGATCACTATGAGATTTACTCTGGGCATTACAACAAAATACATAGACCGCCATCCAACTGCATCTATGACTAATAATCCACTCACGGGGATATCGTCCGAACACCCCATGAGTATTAAGTTGCGAACAACGGATAATTGCATTAAGAAAAGTATGTAATGTAAACAAAGCATATGCCCTTGAGCCTATGAATGTTGTTTTCTCCCTAGTAGCAACAGCACATCTACAACCTTAGAGGTTTCTGTCACTCCCCCAGGTTAAATAGAGGCATGAACCCACTATCGAGCATAAATACCCCCTCTTGGAGTCACTAGCAACTACTCGGCCAAGATAGCTACAAACAACGGAGAGCATGCAAGATCATAAACAACATAGAGATAACAAAAGATATATTTCAGTATAGAAACTCAATCATAACACCAATATTCATCGGATCCCAACAAACCAAACATGTAGAATTACATAACGGTGATCTCAATCATGTAGGGCAGCTCATGAGATCTAAACATGAAGCACATGGTGGAGAGGACAACCATCTAGCTACAGCTATGGACCCATAGTCCAAGGTAGACTACTCACTCATCGCTCTGGAGGCAAGCATGTCGACGAAGAAGACCTCTGGTGGCGATTCCCCTCTCTGGCAGGGTGCCGGGAAGAGCTTCTGGACCCTCCGATCTTCGGGTCGACAGCGGCGGCGGATCGCAATGTGTTTCTGGAAAATTGATCAGGTCCTTATGTTTTTCCCGTCGGGGGGTCTTTATAGGCGAAGGGGCGATGTCAGGAGTGGCCTCAGGCCTCCTCACACCATGGCGGTGCGGCCAGGGCCTGGGCCTGGGCCGCGCCAGCTTGGTGTGAGGGCGGCCTGTGGCCCCTCTCCTACTTCTCTTTGGATCTCTGGAAGCTCCCAGACAAAATAAGACTTCAGGAACTTATTTCATCCAATTCCAAGAATATTTCCCGTGTATCACTTTTGAAACACAAAAATAGCAGAAAACAGGGAACTGGCACTGTGGCAACTTGTTAATAGGTTAGTTCCGGAAAATGCATAAAAGTGCCACAAAGTGTAACGAAACATTGGGCAAATGGTGTAAAAACAAGCATGGAGCATCAAAAATTATAGATACGTTTGAGACGTATCAAGCATCCCCAAGCTTAACTCCTGCTCGTCCTCGAGTAGGTAAGTGATAACAAAAGAATAATTTTTGAGGTGACATGCACCTACACAATCTTGATCATATATGTAAGCATTTGTGAGCTGGGATCATAGGAACTTAAAACATGGGCTTGAAAGATATAATCTTGACAATAAAAACTTAGCAACCATGTTGTAAACATGCAAATGAACACAAATAAAAGATCATGAAAATGAAACAATGAAAGTCAAACGTGTGTTCAAATCATAAGGAAAAACATACAAATGGTTTTCAGCTTGTCCTTCAAAGAGAGCAAAACATAAATGCATAGGACACCTTCAAGTTTAAGAGGGCGACTAGATACAAATTATTTAAGAACAAGTGAAACCAACAATATGAATCAATCAATGAAAACTTTGGGACAATGCATATTATACTAAGAATGACAACTATGCTCTCTTAATGGTGCATAAAGATAGAAGGTGGTGACTCAACATAAAAGTAAAAGAAAGGCCCTTCGCGGAGGGAAGCAGTGATTGCAAGTTTTATAACCTTAAAAAATTATGGTACTTACCGGCTTTGAGCTCTCATTGCCCCCATCATAAGCATCTTGAATGGTTAAAGTTAATGTGAGAACAATTATGATGCATATGCTTGACAAATCATAAGTTGAAAACCTCGTGTCCCATGAATACGAGTACCCAAACCTCATGCTACTTTACTTAGAGTCCCAAGCAAGGCTCTTGTCATTGTAAATATATGCATATCATTGAGAACCGCCAACGGGGTACCTCTGTGCCCGATGACATGGAACAAGCCCACATCAAAATGACAGGACTAGCAGACAATGAACACATCGACATCTCTTTTATTTGCCATTTATTTAGCTTTTTATTGTGAGATGCGTCATCGAATGTTCACCATGGGTATGCTGCAAATTTCCACCATGAATTATGCATGGCTTAGATTAGCGGCCCGGCGTTTCCCTAACACATATACAACTCCATGATCCCCACAAGATTCCCAATTCATTTCACACCGCGGGCATCCATAAACAAAAGATCACGATATCAACTCTTAAGAGAAGTGCAATGTTGAAAGCTTGCCCATGACTGCATGGCTGGGCTAGTCTCCAACTTACAACTTGCAAGCATAACAACTCAACATAAGAGACCACAATGTCAAATTTTTAAGAACAGGAAAAAGTAAAGTGTGCCTTCCGGTTCGTGCGAGCTTTACTGACCGAATTTCCCATAACACTGGTAAGAGTTTAATTTGAAGAGAAAATAAAAGCAAGTCAAATTTATACTTGGAATAGCAAATTGCTAGTAGGTATGTATGGTGGACACTTTGGAAGACTTGGTTTTTAGGAGTTGGATGCACGAGTAGAGCTCATACTCAGTACAAGGCGAGGGCTAGCAAAAGACTGGGAGCGACCAACTAAGAGAGCAATAATGGCCATAATCATGCAAAGCGATAAAGCAACATTAAAAGAAGCATAAGATGGCATCAAAAGTCAAAAACTAAATGATCATAGAGGCTATTGGTGACTTTGTAAGAGTCTAACATGTGTGAGCATGCGCCAAGTCAACCCAAATAAAGCAAAATAATGCTTCCAAATAATTAAAACAACGCATGATTTTTTCAAAGGCTCATTAAGCAATCTCAGTTATTTGAGAAAAGTCATGCTACAGCAAAACCACTAAGCATACTATCAAAAAGACATCAAGCAAGACATGAAAAACCCTAAGCCGCAGTCTACACAAGCTCCTTCTTGTACCACTATTTTGCACAAAGCTTTTTCTCTTTTCCAACACCATTTGAAATTTTTATAAACACCTCTTTTGATGAAAACCAATAAAGATCAGAGGCAAAAATACACCTTGATGAAAAGATATCACAAGGTATGAATGCAGATCAAGGCGAAAACAAAAACCAAAAGCAGTAGCGGAAAAAGAAGAACACTCGGTTTTTAATAAGAGTGAAAACTAGAGCGTTCTTTGCAAATAAAAACGAGTACATCTCCTCCAAAAGAAATTTGTTGGGGTCCAACCATTTATTGCAGAAAACAAAACAAACTAACTAAGAAAACTAAAACAACTGACACTCCAAGAAAAACACATAGTGCATGAAGCAATAAAAATATAGTGTTTTGAAAGGTGACCTGATTTTTGCCGATGAAGAAGGGGTGCCTCGGGGGCATCCCCAAGCTTTGACGCTTGTACTTCTTAGATATTTCTTGGGGTGATGCATGGGCATCCCCAAGCTTGAGCTTTTGTCCATTCTTCAACTCATCTCATCATTCTCCAATCCCTACACTTGAAAACTTCCTTCATACAAAACTAAACACAAATCTATTAGCAACATTCGTGTAGGCATAAACATATAATCAACCTCTTTTTGCTTCAGGTTTCAACTCAAAACCACCACATATATAGCAAATACAACTGTAGCAACTTCCCCAAAAGTTCCATGATCGAAAGAACTCAAAAGAAAGCGATAAAGTGGCAAACACAAATATTGGCAGAAATCTGTCAAAACAGAACAGCTGACAAAGGCCGAATTTTTGAGGGGTTTTCTGTTGCTCAAATCAAAAAGTGTTCAACTAACAAAAGTTTGGATATAACCTGGGGCATACGCAAAAGAAATCGCAAGTCCAAAAGATATATAGAGAATTTATACGAATTTTTACGGTGCAGCACCGAAAACAGTTTCAGGACAGCAACATCCCCAAATCTTTACCTCACTCGAATTAGAGGCTTCTCTTGGCACAACAATAAAATAAAAAGGATAAGGAGTGGTCATTACAGTAGTAATGACTTCCAAGACTCAAATAAAAGAAAAAGTATTGAAAATAAAACAATGGGTTATCTCCCAAGAGTGCTTTCTTTTAACGCCTTTGAGCTAGGCGCAGAAAATTGCGAATCAAGTAACATCAAGTGATGAAGTGCTAGGGTCAGCGGGTGCCTTACATCTTCCTTTCTTACCTTTGCTCTTGACTCTAGGAAAGACATGTCTATTGCAAGGTGGAGAGATAAATCTTATATTGCCTTTTCCCACATCAATGACAGTGCCCAGGAGCTTCAGTAGAGATCTTCCAAGTGTGATTTGTCCTTTTCCTACACATTCAATAACAAGATAATCAGTAGATATCATTCTTCCTAGGACTTTTGTAAAAACTCCTTCAGCTATTCCAATGGGAAATATAGTGCCATTGTTAGTAAGAGAAATTCCTTCTCCCCCCTCAGAAAGCTTCCAAAGGCTCAAAGATTCATAAACATCCTTTGGCATGAGACAAAATTCAGATATAATATCACAACGAGCATGAAATGTTTCACCACTAATGGTGATTTTTACCGTAGGATACCAACTCGAAGGTTCAGAATTTGTTGGCACATAATCAAAATGCTGGCGCAAAGTATTGTAGCATGAATTCAAACTAGCAGTGCGAGTCTCAAGAGTATCAAGTCTATTAAAAATGCACACTAGAGAGGAATCAAAATAGGTTGGCATGCTATAAATTGTAATCAACTTTTTTATAATATTGAAGGCTTGATCTCCATCACAATGAAGGAAATCTCCTTCTGCAGTAGCATCCAAAGCATATCTATAACGAAGAGCAAGTCCAAAGTAAAAACTACTAAGAAGCAAATTCAAGGTCATTTTAGGTTCAGTTTTTCCATGCCAATCATAAATTCTAGACCAAGCTTCCTTAAAACTTTCCTCGTCCTTTTGTTTAAAAGTAAAAATCATATCCTCGGATGACATAGTAGCGACTGAACTAGACATAATAAACTAAAGTAAAGAAATAACAACTACCAAGGATTCTATTTTTTTTGGATTTTTGATATAAAACGATGCAGGTAAAAATAAATAAAGTAAAGCAAAACAATAAAACAAAGTAAAGGATGTGCATGCAAAAAACTCCCCTTGCAGAGGTCTTCCACTCTTCCCCAGCAACGGCGCCAGAAAAAAAGCTTGATGCTACCGATTTGATGAAGTAAATAACCGGCCAGTTGGGAACCCCATGAGGAAGGTGTGATGAGTATAGCAGCTTGTTTTCCCTGAGTTAAGAAACCAAGGTTTAATTGTTTAGGAGAAGAGCAGACAATGCGACTGAAGGTGATGCTTGATAGCCTAGTGACACTCCAACAAGGGCGCCATTTCACGATAAAACGAGTTAGCGCGTCTTCAGCTAGTAGCAACATGGAACCTGCACACAACACAACCAAGTACTTTGTTCCCAACTTGCGATGAGGTTGTCAATCTCACCGGTTTGCTTGAAACAAAGGTTATGAGCGTATCGAGTGGAAAACAGTAGAAGTATGCGAGTAAAGTAAATAGTGCGAGTAAAGTAAACAGGTAATAGCAATATGATGGAAATAGGACCGGGGTCCACAGTTCACTAGTGGTGTCTCTCCATAAGATAAATAACACATGCAGGGTAAACAAATTACAGTTGGGCAATTGATAGAATAAAGATAAATGTGATATGTCAAGAAGATCACTATGAGATTTACTCTGGGCATTACAACAAAATACATAGACCGCCATCCAACTGCATCTATGACTAATAATCCACTCACGGGGATATCGTCCGAACACCCCATGAGTATTAAGTTGCGAACAACGGATAATTGCATTAAGCAAAGTGTGTAATGTGAATGTTGTTTTTTCCCTAGTAGCAACAGTACATCTACAACCTTAGAGGTTTCTGTCACTCCCCCAGGTTAAATAGAGGCATGAACCCACTATCGAGCATAAATACCCCCTCTTGGAGTCACTAGCAACTACTCGGCCAAGATAGCTACTAACAACGGAGAGCATGCAAGATCATAAACAACATAGAGATAACAAAAGATATATTTCTGTATAGCAACTCAATCATAACACCAATATTCATCGAATCCCAACAAACCAAACATGTAGAATTACATAACGGTGATCTCAATCATGTAGGGCAGCTCATGAGATCTAAACATGAAGCACATGGTGGAGAGGACAACCATCTAGCTACTGCTATGGACCCATAGTCCAAGGTAGACTACTCACTCATCGCTCCGGAGGCAAGCATGGCGATGAAGAAGACCTCCGGTGGGGATTCCCCTCTCCAGCAGGGTGCTGGGAAGAGCTTCTGGACCCTCCCGATCTTCGGGTCGACGGCGGTAGCAGATCGCGATGTGTTTCTGGAAAATTGATCGGGTCCTTAGGTTTTTTCCGTCGGGGGGTCTTTATAGGCGAAGGGGCGATGTCAGGTGTGGCCCAAGGCCTCCTCACACCATGGCGGTGCGGCCAGGGCCTGGGCCGCGCCAGCCTAGTGTGAGGGCGGCCTGTGGCCCCTCTCCTACTTCTCTTCAGATCTCTGGAAGCTCCCGGACAAAATAAGACTTCAGGAACTTGTTTCATCCAATTCCGAGAATATTTCCTGTGTATCACTTCTGAAACACAAAAACAGCAGAAAACAGGGAACTGGCACTGTGGCAACTTGTTAATAGGTTAGTTCCAGAAAATACATAAAAGTGCCACGAAGTGTAACGAAACATTGGGCAAATGGTGTAAAAACAAGCATGGAGCATAAAAAATTATAGATACGTTTGAGACGTATCAGGGGTTTGGAATGTGCCTGTAAGAGCTAAATCTTCTTCTGGCATTATTACTGCCAAGCTTAAAAATTTAAGATATGAGCTAAAAAGATCGCGAAAATCTTCTTCTGGCATTATCTAATATTGTCAAATATATGAAGCCTGATAGAGCTCCTGGCCCTGATGGCTTTAATGGGCTTTTCCTCAAGAAATGTTGGCTTTTAATCAAGAAGGATTTTATTCAGCTATGTTCTGATTTTCATGCTAGCAAGGGGCAGTTGCAGAGTACAAATGGTTCCTATATTACTCTTGTCCCTAAGAAGAATTCTCCTGAATCCATCAATGACTTTAGGCCTATCTCTCTGACAAATACTTGTCTGAAATTCCTTACTAAGTTGGCTGCTAAAAGAATGCAAGATATTGTTTCTTCTACTATTCATGCTAATCAGTATGGATTCATAAGGGGGGGAACTATTCAAGACTGTCTTGCCTAGGCTTTTGAGTATCTGTTCCAGTGTCAGCAGTCCAAGAGGAAAATTGTGGTGCTCAAGATTGATTTTGAGAAGGCTTTTGACACTCTTGACCATGACGCCATTATTCAGATTATGAGAGCAAAAGGTTTTCCTGAGCTCTTCTTGAAATGGGTCAAAGAGGTGCTCACCTCTGGCTCCTCTTCCATTCTGTTGAATGGGGTGCCTGGTAAATCTTTCCTCTATAAGAGAGGTGTCAGGTAAGGGGATCCACTCTCTCCTTTGCTTTTTGTGCAAGGGTCTAATCTGCTACAAACTCTAGTAAATGCTACATATCAAGATGGTCTACTCTCCTTGCCCATCCCCGTGGGATCTGATTTTCCCATCATTCGGTATGTAGATGACACAATCATTGTTCTTCCTGCTGATCCTGCCCAGCTGCAGGTGCTCAAAGGTATCCTAGAGCAGTATGCTGCTTTCACAGGGTTGAAGGTTAATTATCATAAATCTTCTCTGGTTCCTATCAATCTTTCTCAGGAAGTGGCTGAATCTCTTGCTCAAGGATTTAATTGCCAGTTGGGGTCAATGCCCTTTACTTATCTTCGATTACCAATGGGAACAACTAAGCCCTCCATCAGGGACATGTCTCCTCTTATTGATAGAGTTGAAAGAAGATTATTTGCTTTCTTATCTTATGGAGACAGATTGGTCCTAGTTAATTCTGTGCTATCTTCTTTGCCCACTCATTACATGCTCACCTTGAGACTTCCTCCTAGTATAATTGCTGTTCTGGATAGGGCAAGAAGACATTGCTTATGGAGAAGAAAAGATAAGCATAAAGTTAATTCTTTGGCTGCTTGGGAGATGGTGTGCAAACCCAAGAATAAAGGTGGGCTGGGTATAATCAACCTGCAAATTCAAAATTCTGCTCTACTTCTTAAATATTTGCATAAATTCTATAATCACAAGGACATTCCTTGGGTGCATTTAGTCAGAGATGCTTATTACCATCAAGCTGTTCCACATGCTGTAGTTCTTGCTGGCTCCTTTTGGTGGAGAAATGTGATAAGTCTATCGGATGAGTATAGGGCCATCACTTCGGTCACTATTGGCAATGGAATTACTACTCTTTTTTGGTCTGATTTATGGCAAGAGGAAGTTCTTGATGCTAAATTCTCAAGGCTTTTTTCTTTTGCCAAAGATAAGTTGCAATCTTTCAAGGAGTTTGCCTACAAGGATTCTGTCCTTGACAATTTTCACCTGCCCTTATCTGTGGAAGCCCATGCTGAATTGTCTCATTTAATGGATCTCATTAGTGATTCTCATCTCTCAGAGTCTGTCAATGATTCCTGGGTGTTTAAGTTGGGTACGGCTGGCTTTAGACCTTCCAAGGTTTATAAGCATGCTTTCAATCATCTGGAGACGAATCAGCCTGCCTGTTGGATTTCGAAAACAAATGTAACTCGAAACATAAGTTCTTTGCTTGGCTAGTGTTGCAGGATAGAATCAACACAAAAGATATGCTTATCAGGAGACACTGGCATGTTACTGATAACCATAATTGCATCCTTTGTCATGAGGTCATTCTTGAAGATTGGAGGCATTTGTTTTTTAACTGCACCTTCAGTACCAGGATATGGAATTACTTGCAGATTCCATGGATACCTGGAAATCATATGGCCTCCATCATGGCTGCCAAGAAAGCTTTCTTGGGCCCTTGCTTCATTGAAATTGTTATTCTATCTTGTTGGTGTATTTGGAAGCAAAGGAATGCCTGGATTTTCAAAAATATCAGGCCAACATTTAGAGGTTGGAAATCAAGTTTTGTTTATGAGGTCACCATGCTTAAGCATAGGGTGAAGGATTGTACAGCTACTGATCTAGTTTCTTGGCTTCATAGTCGTCCTTAGTTGTTTTCTTTTTGCCTCTTGTAAATAGTTGTACATAAACTTTGTATATTCTTTTGAATAAAGGGAGAAAATGGCTGTGGGGGTTTCCCTCACAGTAGAAAGGTTTCAAAAAAAATAGAAATCCCTTAGATTTATGCTTCATTAAATAGATATACCCATATCTACTCAAATCATCAGTAAAGGTTACAAAGTAATGATAACCATTGCATGTAGCAACACTTATAGGTCCACACACATCGGTATGTATGATTCCTAATAAGTCTACCGCTCGTTCAACAAATCCGGTGAATGGTGTTCTAGTCATTTTGCCCATAAGGCACGGCTCGCACGTGTCAAAGGAATCAAAATCTAATGACCTGAGAAGACCATCACTATGGAGCATCTTCATGTGTTTTACGCCAACATGACCAAGACGGCAATGCCATGTGTACGTGGTATTATCATCACTAAGCTTACATCTCTTGGCATCCACACTGTTGATATGTGTTTCATTATAATCAAGATCCAAAATATATAAACCATCACAAATAGACGCATGAACATAGAAAGAGTATCTTTAGAAATAGAACAACTGTTTGTTGCAGATTCAAAATAATATCCATCTCACAATAACCGAGACCCACTTACAATGTTCATACTCAAAGCTAGAACGTAATAACATTTATTTAAAAATAATAAAAATCCAGAGGGAAGCCGCAGATGCAGAGTGCTGATAGCCACAACGTCCACGCGTTGACCTTTGCTGACCCACCTCGTCACCTCGTTCTTCTCCAAGCACCGCTTACTCCTCAGATCCTGCTGAGAATTACATATGTGAGCAACAAAACCGGTATCGAATACCCACATGTTACTGCGGGCACTTGTAAGATAAATATAACCTTCATGTATATCAAATATACCTTTGTCTCTGGAAACAACCTTGCCGGCCTTCTTGTCTTCAAGGTACTTTGGGCAGTTGCGCTTCCAGTGACCACCCCCCTTGCAGTAGAAGCACTTGACTCTGGGCTTTGCCTTAGGCGCCTTGGGGGGACCAGCAACACGCTTGATGTTCCTCCAAGGCTTCTTGCCCTTCGAACCCTTCGTCAACTTACCAGACTTCTTGAAGTCCGTAGTCTTCTTGATCAGCAATATGTTGTGCTCCTCCTTGATTTCCACCTCCATAGTTTTGAGCATAGCAAAGAACTCTGAAAGGGACTTAGTCATCCTCTACATGTTGTAATTTAGGAAAAATCCTTTATAGCTAGGGGTAGTGATTGCAGCACCCTATCAATCGCAATCCCCGGAATCTGGCATTCTATGGCGTTCAAGCACTGAACATAGCCAGACATTTTGACTACGTGCTCGCTCACACAGCTGTGCTTGTCCATGCGGGAGGAGAAGAATAGGTCAGAAGCCTCGTACCTAGGCTCCCTTGCCTGAGGTTCAAAAACAGCCTTGAGGTCAATGATTATATCAAATGCACCCATCTTCTCAAAGCGCTTTTGCAGATTGGACTCCATGGCATACAACATGCCACTCTGGACAAACGAAGTGCCGTCCACCTTGGTTTGGTAGATGGCCTTGTCTTCTTTGGAGGCTTCTCCACCGGGCGTGTGGCTAATGGCAGCATCAAGAACATACCCCATCCTATGAGGAGCAAGGATGATCCTCAAAGTGCGGAACCAAGTAGTGAAGTTTGAATCGTCAATTTTAAGTTTTTCTTTCTCAAGTAATGCTCCTAAGTTGAAGGTAGGGCAAGACATTTATAAATGGATTTGCAAAGACACTTAGATGTTGTTTATAATATGAGTTCGATTTGCTTGTTAATTCAAATTAATGCAAAATAGATGAACTCCCACTTAAACTGACATCCCTCAAAGTTGTTTAGTGATTACACGATCCTAATTCACCACACCACCCCCGATCGTCACGGCCGATGATATAGCTTCAAAGGTAGATTGGGTCTTTTCAATGACAATCAACATGTGACTCATGCTTAATCTTTCGGTCACCTATGTTCCGAGGCCATGTCTACACATGCTAGGCTTGCCAACACAACCTTAGTGTGTGCGCGGCACATACATAGCTTGTACCCATGCTGTATGCAAACTTAGCTATGTCTAGCCCCCGATCATCACGGCTGGCTTCATAGAAGAACTTTCTTGGCGATTGCTTCACTAAGGGGGAACATGTTTGTTAGAATTTTATTAGAGGGATCATCTTAAAATTGCTACCGTAACATATATTATTAATATAAGCAAATCTTAAGATTACCATGCCCTTTTACAAATTTATGTTAGCCCCTTCTACTTTATCTTCTGCAAGTTTTACACGGCTGCTAGGGCTTTGCAAGGAAGAAACGATTCTTTACCTACGTGCATGCAACCACAATGGTGATTCGCTAATTGTTTCTTTAACCCCCGCTAAGGGCCCTTCATTGCAAAAATCATATCCACTAAAGAGGTGAAACTGACACCCCGCCAAATCCACGTACACGATACAAGTTGTGCGTCAAGTGTGGAACTGATACGTCTCCAACGTATCCATAATTTTTGATGCTCCATGCTTGTTTTTACACCATTTGCTTAGTGTTTCGTTACAATTCGTGGCACTTTTATGCATTTTCTGAAACTAACCTATTAACAAGTCGCCACAGTGCCAGTTCCCTGTTTTCTGCTATTTTTGTGTTTCAAAAAAGTTACACAGGAAATATTCTCGGAATTGGACGAAACCAAAGCCAGTCGCCCAGAATTTCACCGAAGCTTCCAGAGAACCGAAGAGGAGATGGAGTGGGGCCACGAGGGCCCCACACACCAGGGCAGCGTGGCCAGGGGCTGGGCCGCGCTCCCTATGTGTGAGACCACCTCGGTCCACTTCTGACGATGCCCCTTAGCCTATAAAGACCCCCTGACGGGAAAAACCTAAATACCTGATCACTTTTCCAGAACACATCACGATCCACCGCCGCCATCGACCCGAAGATCAGGAGGGTCCAGAAGCTCTTCCCGGCACCCTGCCGGAGAGGGGAATCACCACCGGAGGTCTTCTTCATTGCCATGCTTGCCTCCGAAGCGATGAGTGAGTAGTCTACCTTGGACTATGGGTCCATAGCAGTAGCTAGATGGTTGTCTTCTCCACCATGTGCTTCATGTTTAGATCTCATGAGCTGCCCTACATGATTGAGATCACCGTTATGTAATTCTACATGTTGTGTTTGTTGGGATCCGATGAATATTGGTGTTATGATTGAGTTGAAGTACTGAATTTTATCTTATGTTATCTCTATGTTGTTTATGATCTTGCATGCTCTCCGTTGTTAGTAGCTATCTTGGCCAAGTAGTTGCTAGTGACTCCAAGATGGGGTATTTATGCTCGATAGTGGGTTCATGCCTCTATTTAATTTGGGGGAGTGACAGAAACCTCTAAGGTTGTAGATGTGCTGTTGCTACTAGGGGGAAAACAACATTCATATGCTCGAGGGCATATGCTTTGTTTACATTACACACTTTGCTTAATGCAATTATCTGTTGTTCGAAACTTAATACTTGTGGAGTTCTCGGATTGATTCGCCACAAGTTGATTATTAGTCATAGATGCAGTTGGATGGCGGTCTATGTATCTTGTTGTAATGCCCAGAGTAAATCTCATAGTGATCCTCTCGACATATGCACATTGTCTTTATTCTATCAATTGCCCAACTGTAATTTGTTTACCCAGCATGTATTATTTTATCTTATGGAGAGACACCACTAGTGAACTGTGGACCCCGGTCCTATTTCCTTTATATTGCTATCACCTATTTACTTTACTCGCACTGTTTACTTTACTCGCATACTATTATCACTTTCCACTCGATACGCTCATACCCTTTGTTTCAAGCAAACCGGTGAGATTGACAACCTCATCGTAAGTTGGGAACAAAGTATTTGGTTGTGTTGTGTGTAGGTTCCACGTTGCCGCTCGCAAAGCAAAGCCTGGATGAGGCACCCTTTAAATTGTCTGGAGCTGTCGCAAGCTAGTGGACATCACCTTCGGTCGTTTGTCTTCCTCCTACTGGATTGATAACCTTGGTTTCTTACTGAGGGAAAAACTTGCTGCTATATTCATCACACCTTGCTCTTGGGGTTTTCCAACTGGCCGGTCATTTACTCAGCTGCATCAAGCTTTTTCTGGCGCCGTTGCCGGGGAGGAAGAAGACTTCTGCAAGGGGAGTTTTCGCACGCACATCCTTTACTTTGTTTTAAGTTTTGCTTTACTTTATTTTTACTTGCATCATTTTATCAAAAACCCCAAAAAATTAGAATCCTTTGTAGTTGTTTTTACTTGTCTGCTTTTAGTTTGCTAGAATGGCTACTCCTGAAAACACCAAGTTGTGTGACTTTACTAGCACTAATAATAGTGATTTTATCTGCACTCCTATTGCGCCACCTGCTCCTGCTGCAAATTTTTATGAGATTAAGCCTGCTTTGTTGAACCTTGTTATGAAAGAGCAATTTTGTGGTACTAGTACTGATGATGCTGCAGCTCATCTCAACAATTTTGTTGAGCTATGTGAGATGCAGAAATATAAGGATGTTGAAAGTGATATTATTAAGCTTAAGTTGTTTCCTTTTTCTTTGAGAGGAAAAGCTAAGGATTGGTTGCTGTCTTTGCCTAAAAATAGTATTGATTCATGGGATAAGTGTAAGGATGCTTTTATTGGTAGATACTATCCTCCTGCTAAGATTATAGCTTTGCATAGCAATATTATGAAGTGTAGTCAGTTTGATAATGAACATGTTGCTCAAGCTTGGGAAAGAATGAAATCTATGATAAAGAATTGCCCCACTCATGGACTGACTACTTGGATGATTGTTCAAACTTTTTATGCAGGACTGAATTTTTCTTCAAGGAACCTACTTGATTTAGCTGCTGGAGGCACTTTTATGTCCCTTACCTTGGGCGCTGCAACAAAGCTTCTCGACAATATGGTAGTAAATTACTCTAAATGGCACACCGAGAGAGCTCCACAAGGTAAGAAGGTAAATTCTGTTGAGGAAACCTCTTCCTTGAGTGATAAGATTGATGCTATTATGCTTATGCTTTCTAATGATAGGACTCATGTAGATCCTAATAATGTTCCTTTGGCCTCTTTGGTTGCTCAAGAAGAGCATGTTGATGTAAACTTCATTAGAAATAATAATTTCAACAACAATGCTTATAGGAACAATTTTGCTAGTAATAATTATAGGCCGTATCCTTCTACCAATGGTAATGGTTATGGTAACTCTTATGGTAATTCCTCCAACAACACTAGGGCCGCGCCCTCTGAGCTTGAGGTAATGCTCAAGGACTTCATCGGTAAGCAAAATGCTTTTAACAAGTCTGTTGAGGAAAAGTTAGGCAAAATTGATATTCTTGCTACTAAAGTTGATAGCATTTCTCATGATGTTGAACTTATGAAATTAAAAGTGTTTCCTAATGAGGTGAAAGAGAACAATGTTTTTGCTACTGCTAATGCTATCCAAGTTAGAATTGATGAAAATGTTAGGATGCTAGCAGAATTGCATGCCAGGTGGGAAAGAGAAGATGAGATGGCAAGAGAGATGAAGGTATGTACCATTACTACCTCTAATGATGTTGCTCCTAATGCTAGGAATCCTCTTACTTTGATTGGTGTAGAGAAAACTCCCACTCCTTGTGTTAAAAAGCCTAAAACTGCTAAAACTTTTTCTCAAAAGCGTGCTAAAATTTTTCGGAGTGTAGGAGATGATAGCTCTACTTCCTTTAATGATTTTGATGTTGATGGCTGCAATATATCTGAAGTTACTTTGTTCTTGCAAAAGCTTGCTTTGACTCCCAATGCTAGTTCTTTAAATGTTGCTTTTACTAAGCATATTACCAATGCTCTCATAAAAATTAGGGATGAAAAGTTGAAGCAAAAAGATTATATTCCTAAGAAGTTAGAAGATGGTTGGGAACCCATCATTGATATGCATGTTAATGGTTTTGATTGCCATGCTTTATGTGATCTAGGTGCTAGTATTTCTATTATGCCTAGAAAGATTTATGACATGCTTGATTTACCACCGCTTGAAAAGTGTTATTATGATGTTCCTATTGCTGATGTTGCTAAGAAGAAACCTTTGGGAAGGATTAATGATATTCTTATTATGGTTAACAATAACCTTGTTCCCGTTGATTTTCTTGTCATGGATGTTGAATGCAAATGCTTCATGTCCTATTATTTTGGGAAGACCCTTTCTTCGAACTGTAGGTGCCATCATTGATATGAGGGAAGGCACCATCAAATATCAATTCCCACTCAAGAAAGGTATGGAACACTTCCCTAGAAAGAGAAAGAAATTAGTGTTTGACTCTATTCTTAGAGCAAATTATGAGCTTGATGCTTCATCACTTGATGTTACTTGATTCTATGTTATGCTTACACTAATGTTGCTAATAGATTTGTGTTTAGTTTTCTATGAAGGAAGTTTTCAAGTGTAGGGATCGAAGAGTGATGAGATGAGTTGAATAATGGACAAAAGCTCAAGCTTGGGGATGCCCATGCATAACCCTAATAAATATCCAAGAAGTACAAGCATCAAAGCTTGGGGATGCCCCTGAGGCACCCCTTCTTCATCGGCAAAAATCAGGTCACCTTTCAAGACACTATATTTTTATTGCTTCATGCATTATGTGTTTTTCTTGGAGCGTCAGTTGTTTTTAGTTTTCAGTTTAGTTTAGTTTTGTTTTCTGCAATAAATGGTTGGACCCCAACAAATTTCTTTTGGAGAAGTTGCCTTGCTTTTCATTTGCCAAGAACACTCTGTTTATCACTTTATTCGTTTCAACGAGTGTTCTCTTTTTCTAGAACTGCATTTAGTTTTCGTTTTTTGCCTTGATTTGCGTTCAGATCTTGTTATATATTTTCATCAAGTTGTATTTTTGCCTCTGGTCCTTATTGGTTTTCATCAAAAGAGGTGTTTATAAAAAGTTTGAATGGTGTTGGAAAAGAGAAAAAGCTTTATGCAAAAAAAGTGGTACAAGAAGAGCTTGTGTAGACTACGGCCTAGGCTTTTGCATGTCGTGCTTGATGTCTTTTTGATAGCATGCTTAGTGGTTTTTTGTAGCATGAGTTGTCTCAAATAACTGAGATTGCTTAATGAGCCTTTGAAAGAATCATGCGTTGTTTTTATCGTTTGGAAGCATTATTTTGGTTTTCTCCTTGATGCTTTATTTGGGTTGACTTGGCACATGCTCACACATGTTAGACTCATACAAAGTCGCCAATAGCCTCTATGATCATTTAGTTTTTGACTTTTGATGTCATCTTATGCGTCTTTTAATATTGCTTTGTCGCTATGCATGATTATGGCCGTTATTGCTCTCTTAGTTGGTCGCTCCCAGTCTTTTGCTAGCCTTCGTTTTGTACTGAGTATAAGCTCTACTCGTGCATCCAACTCCTAAAAACCAAGTTTGCCATTGTGTACACCATACATACCTATTAGAAATTTTCTATTCCAAAGTACATTTGACTTGCTTTTATCTACTCTTCAAATTAAACTCTTACCAGTGTTATGCGAAAATTGGTCAGTAAAGCTCTCACGAACCAGATGGCACACTTTATTTTTCTCGTTCTTAAAAATTTGACATTGTGGTCTCTTATGTTGAGTTGTTATGCTTGCAAGTTGTAAGTTGAGAATTAGCCCAACCATGCCGTCATGGGGCAAGCTTTCAACATTGCACTTCTTATTTGAGTTGATATCGAGATCTTTTGTTTATGGATACTTGCGGTGTGAAATGAATTGGGAATCTTGCGAGATCATGGAGTTTCCTATCTAAGCCATGCATAATTCATGGTGGAAATTTGCAGCATGCCCATAGCGGACATTCGACGACGCATCTCACAATAAAAAGCTATACAAATGGTAAATAAAAGAGATGTTGAGGTGTTCATTGTCTGCTTGTCCTGTCATTTTGATGTGGGCTTGTTCCATGTCAACGGGCACGGAGGTACCCCATTGGCGGTTCTCGATGATACGTGTATACTTACAATGACAAGAGCTTGCTTGGGACTCTAAGTAAAGTAGCATGAGGTTTGGGTACTCGTATTCACGGGACACGAGGTTTTCAACTTATGATTTGTCAAGCATATGCAGCATAAGTTTTCTCGCATTAACTTTAACCATTCAAGATGCTTATGATGGGGGCAATGAGAGCTCAAAGTCGGTAAGTACCATAATTTTTGAAGGTTTATAAAATTTGCAATCACTGCTTCCCTCCGCGAAGGGCCTTTCTTTTACTTTTATGTTGAGTCACCACCATCTATCTTTATGCACCATTAAGAGAGCATAGTTGTCATTCTTAGTATAATGTGCATTGTCCCGAAGTTTTTATTGATTAATTCATATTATTGGTTTCACTTGTTCAATATGTTTTGCTCTCCATGAAGGACAAGCTAAAAACCATTTGTATGTTTTTCCTTGTGATTTGAACACACGTTTGACTTTCATTGTTTCATTTTCATGATCTTTTGTTTGTGTTCATTTTCATGTTATAACATGGTTGCTAAGTTTGTTCTATCAAGATCATATCTTTCATGCCCATGTTTTAAGTTCTTTTGATCCCAGCGCACAACGCTTACATACATGATCAAGATTGTGTAGGTGCATGTCACCTCAAAAATTATTTCTTTTGTTATCACTTACCTACTCGAGGACGAGCAGGAGTTAAGCTTGGGGATGCTGATACGTCTCCAATGTATCCATAATTTTTGATGCTCCATGCTTGTTTTTACACCATTTGCTTAGTGTTTTGTTACACTTCGTGGCACTTTTATGCATTTTCCGGAACTAACCTATTAACAAGTCGCCACAGTGCCAGTTCCCTGTTTTCTGCTATTTTTGTGTTTCAGAAAAGTTACACAGGAAATATTCTCGGAATTGGATGAAACCAAAGCCAGTCGCCCGGAATTTCACCGAAGCTTCCAGAGAACCGAAGAGGAGACGGAGTGGGGCCATGAGGGCCCCACACACCAGGGCGGTGCGACCAGGGGCTGGGCTGCGCCCCCTATGTGTGAGACCGCCTCGGTCCACTTCTAACGATGCCCCTTCGCCTATAAAGACCCCCCGATGGGAAAAACCTAAATACCCGATCACTTTTCCAGAACACATCGCTATCCGCCGCCGCCATCGACCTGAAGATCGGGAGGGTCCAGAAGCTCTTCCCGGCACCCTGCCGGAGAGGGGAATCGCCACCGGAGGTCTTCTTCATCGCCATGCTTGCCTCCAGAGCGATGAGTGAGTAGTCTACCTTGGACTATGGGTCCATAGCAGTAGCTAGATGGTTGTCGTCTCCACCATGTGCTTCATGTTTAGATCTCATGAGCTGCCCTACATGATTGAGATCACCGTTATGTTATTCTACATGTTGTGTTTGTTGGGATCCAATGAATATTGGTGTTATGATTGAGTTGAAGTACTGAATTTTATCTTATGTTATCTATATGTTGTTTATGATCTTGCATGCTCTCCGTTGTTAGTAGCTATCTTGGCCAAGTAGCTAGTGACTCCAAGAGGGGGTATTTATGCTCGATAGTGGGTTCATGCCTCTATTTAATCTGGGGGACTGACAGAAACCTCTAAGGTTGTAGATGTGCTGTTGCTACTAGGGGGAAAACAACATTCAAATGCTCGAGGTCATATGCTTTGTTTATATTACACACTTTGCTTAATGCAATTATCTGTTGTTCGCAACTTAATACTTGTGGAGTTCTCGGATTGATTCACTACAAGTGGATTATTAGTCATAGATGCAGTTGGATGGCGGTCTATGTATCTTGTTGTAATGCCTAGAGTAAATCTCATGGTGATCCTCTCGACATATGCACGTTGTCTTTATTCTATCAATTGCCCAACTGTAATTTGTTTACCCAGCATGTATTTTTTTATCTTATGGAGAGACACCACTAGTGAACTATGGACCCTGGTCCTATTTCCTTTATATTGCTATCACCTGTTTACTTTACTCGCACTGTTTACTTTACTCGCATACTATTATCACTTTCCACTCGATACGCTCATACCCTTTGTTTCAAGCAAACCGGTGAGATTGACAACCTCATCGTAAGTTAGGAACAAAGTATTTGGTTGTGTTGTGTGCAGGTTCCACGTTGCCGCTCGCAAAGCAAAGCCTGGACAAGGCGCCCTATAAATTGTCCAGAGCTGTCGCAAGCTAGTGGGCATCACCTTCGGTCGTTTCTCTCCCTCCTGCTGGATTGATAACCTTGGTTTCTTACTGAGGGAAAAACTTGCTGCTATATTCATCACACCTTGCTCTTGGGGTTTTCCAACTGGCCGGTCATTTACTCGGCTGCATCAGGAACCAGTCGCGCCGAACTGTAAGGTCGGTTTGCGAGGCCGCTTGCAATCCAACAATGCCATGGATATGAACAGATGTAACTAAAAGGGTAACAATAAGAAAATCAACGCCCGCATTCCTGACACGTTCTATCCATATGAAGAGAACTATGCATAGATCGGCTCTGATACCACTATCGAGGTTCAAAGAAGAAAACAATTTTTTCCCTACAAACCATTTCCCCATGATCTATCTACGTAGTTGTACATCAACAGAGTAGCGGTGGTGTTCATACCTTTGAAGACCAGAAGCGGGATTACATTCCCGCATGAATGTTGTCGTTGAAGACCGACGAAGCCGACCTCGAGGTCGTGTAGTCGTGCAACTTGATGGAGACAAGCGCCACAAGATCAGCACCTCCGAGGGTTTACACATGTACCGTGTATAGACATCGTCTGGGCTCTTGTCTAGTGAAGTAGCCGAAGAAGAAGGACTCAGACCAGAAATCCAGCAGGTGATGTCGTCCGGCATGTGGAGTTTCCCCTAAGTCGCGGGCACGACTCCAAACATGGGAGCTAGGTCGGAGAGGAGAGAATAGTTGGATGAATGAGCTAAGGGGGCATGGAGGGGTTTATATAGGCAGAGGGGATAAGTGGCCATCGGCCCCTAGGGGAAACCCTAGGGCGCCATCGCCCCCCCTTGGCCGCCTCCGCCCCCTAGGGAAACCCTAGGGCGCCGGGCACCTGGGCCTAGCTTCCGCCCCCATATTGGCTGCCATTTGGTGGCCCATTAGGGGATATCCCCTTTTCTTTTCTTTTATTAATTAATTAATTCTATTTTAGTATTTAATTACTTTAATTAAATACTAAACTCATTAATTAATCAACACCTTGGCATAATTATTTCACCGGAACCTTTTCGATATTACTCGGAACATTTCCGGTTAACTCCATATGATTTCCATTAATTCCAAATTGATCCCAAAGCGTCGTATACCCTTAAGTGTGACACCCTACGGGTCAGGGAATACTCCAGGCATGATTCAGACACCTCTACGATCAATGATCAACAATCATCTCTGGAAAGCCGTGCTGATCCCTGTGCATTCCATGAAACTCTTCGTTAATCTGCAAACATCATATCTCACTCTCTTTGTCTCATCATACTAGATGTTGTCCAAGGTTAGATCACCAATATCTCTCTATCATGTTCACCCTTGTTATCGACAAGTCATTTACTTGTTCTCATGATAATGCATCCTCATGACCTAGTCACACGCTTGCAAGCTTTGTAGATGCAACCGTCACCGAGTGGGCCCAGAGTATCAATCAGTCACGCGGATGGACAAATCCCGCTCTTGGTGCACACGCCTCAACATACCCCATTGGCATAGCCAAAAGACACCTTTTCAGTCACCCAATCAAGGACATGATGGTTGATGCAATCAAAGCAGCCTCTAGATGTAGTGATCAGATGTGACCTCATAGTCTAAGAAATAGGTTACTTTGTTTCTTAGTTAATTGCAATGCTAAAACTTATGTGACTGATCTCATCGCAATACCAGTGTTTGGGTGCATGCCCATCATGTCAACACATGACCTCATTGTCATTGACCTAATTGCCCATGATCAGGAAACCTTGATCATCAGATGATATATAAGCTAGTTCAATTAGAGGCAACTAGGGACCTATTTGTTATATGTCACACATGCACTAATGTTTCCGCTTAATATAGTTATAGCATGACACATAATATATTATGAACAAATGAGATATGACAATAAAATACACTTTATTATTTGCCTCTATGGCATATCTCCTTCAGTCTCTGATACGTCTCAAACGTATCCATAATTTTTGATGCTCCATGCTTGTTTTTACACCATTTGCTTAGTGTTTCGTTACACTTCGTGGCACTTTTATGCATTTTCTAGAACTAACCTATTAACAAGTCGCCACAGTGCCAGTTCCCAGTTTTTTGCTATTTTGTGTTTCAGAAAAGCTACACAGGAAATATTCTCAGAATTGGATGAAACCAAAGCCAGTCGCCCAGAATTTTACTGAAGCTTCCAGAGAACCAAAGAGGAGTTGGAGTGGGCCCACGAGGTTCCCTCACACCAGGGCGGCGCGGCCCAGGGCCTGGTCGCGCCCCCTATGTGTGAGACCACCTCGGTCCACTTCTGACGATGCCACTTCGCCTATAAAGACCCCCCGACGAGAAAAACCTAAGGACCCGATCAGTTTTCCAGAACACAACGGAATCCGCCGCCGCCATCGACCTGAAGATCAGGAGGGTCCAGAAGCTCTTCCCGGCACCCTGCCGGAGAGGGGAATCGCCACCGGAGTTCTTCTTCATCGCCATACTTGCCTCCGGAGCGATGAGTGAGTAGTCTACCTTGGACTATGGGTCCATAGCAGTAGCTAGATGGTTGTCTTCTCCACCATGTGCTTCATATTTAGATCTCATGAGCTGCCCTACATGATTAAGATCACCGTTATGTAATTCTACATGGTTGGTTTGTTGGGATCCGATGAATATTGGTGTTATGCTTGAGTTGAAGTACTAAAATTTATCTTTTGTTATCTCTATGTTGTTTATGATCTTGCATGCTCTCTGTTGTTAGTAGCTATCTTGGCCGAGTAGTTGCTAGTAACTCCAAGAGGGGGTATTTATGCTCGATAGTGGGTTCATGCCTCTATTTAATCTGGGGGAGTGACAGAAACCTCTAAGGTTGTAGATGTGCTATTGCTACTAGGGGGAAAATAACATTCATATGCTCGAGGGTATATGCTTTGTTTACATTACACACTTTGCTTAATGCAATTATCGGTTGTTCGCAACTTAATACTTATGGGGTGTTCGGATGAAATCCCCGTGAGTGGATTATTAGTTATAGATGCAGTTGGATGGCAGTCTATGTATCTTGTTGTAATGCCCAGAGTAAATCTCATAGTGATCCTCTCATCATATGCACGTTGTCTTTATTCTATCAATTGCCCAACTATAATTTGTTTACCCAGCATGTGTTATTTTATCTTATGGAGAGACACCACTAGTGAACTATGGATCCCGGTCCTATTTCCTTTATATTGCTATCACCTGTTTACTTTACTCGCACTGTTTACTTTACTCGCATACTATTATCACTTTCCACTCGATACGCTCATACCCTTTGTTTCAAGCAAACCGGTGAGATTGACAACCTCATCGTAAGTTGGGAACAAAGTATTTGGTTGTGTTGTGTGCAGGTTCCGCGTTGCAGCTAGCAAAGCAAAGCTTGGACGAGGCGCCCTATAAATTGTCCTGAGCTGTCGCAAAGCTAGCAAGCATCACCTTCAGTCGTTTGTTTGCTCCTCTCCTAAACAATAAACCTTGGTTTCTTACTGAGGGAAAACCTTGCTGCTATATTCATCATACCTTCCTCTTGGGGTTCCCAATGGGCTGGTTATTTACCACGCATCAAGCAAAGTTTTCTGGCGCCATTGCCGGGGAGGAAGTAGAAGACTTCTGCGAGGGGAGTTTTTCGCACGCACATCCTTTACTTTGTTTTAAGTTTTGCTGTACTTTATTTTTACTTGCATTTGTTTTATAAAAAAAACTCAAAAAAATAGAATCCTTGGTAGTTGTTATTTCTTTACTTCTAGTTCATTATGTTGTTCCCTAAGTACGTTCTGGAGGACCTCTCAGTAGGTAGTGGTTCAATTATTGGAAAAAGTAACATTGAGGAGTTCTTTAATCATATTAGTATGCATAAAGAAGTTGAGGAAAAGTCTTTGGCTGAGCTTGCTCCTAATTATGAAGTTGCTTCTGCTTATTTAGTTCACATGTTAGAAGCTAGGTTTGCTAGCATTAATCCTTTTATGCAATACATGTTCCTTAAGTTTCATGAAATTGAGGATCCTAAAAAGAAAGCTTTTATCTTGGAAACTTTGCGCATATAATTTAGAGATGTCGCCATTGAGGCTAGGAACGTTTTCAAGAAATTCAATAAGCTTGCCTCACCTGTAGCGGTTATTGGTACACCCAATGAAGACTCTAGAATGCCAATACCTTGTAAACTTGTAGGAATTCATGATGCCTTGGAAAATAATTTTAGTTGGATTTGTCCTGAAAATCTTTTTGATGAAAATAGTTTACCAAGGCGTGACTACAAGGGGTACTCAAAACCTCAATTGGACAGAATTCATTTCTTTGTTCCTACAATGGATCTTAATTCCTCTCTTGATGTTACTTGATTCGTAATTTTCTGCGCCTAGCTCAAAGGCGTTAAAGAAAAGCACTCTTGGGAGATAACCCAATGTTTTTACATTCAGTTCTTTTTCTTTTATTTGAGTCTTGGAAGATATTACTACTGTAATAACCTCTCCTTATCCTTTTTATTTCGTTTTTATGCCAAGAGAAGCCTCTAATTTGAGTGAGGTAAGATTTGGGGATGTTGCTGTCGTGAAACTGTTTTCGGTGCTGCACCGTAAAAATTCGTGAAAATTCTCTGTATATCTTTTGGACCTGCGATTTCTTTTGCATATGCCCCAGGTTATATCCAAACTTTCATTAGTTGAACACTTTTTGATTTGAGCAACAGAAAACACCTCAAAAATTCGACCTTTGTCAGCTGTTTTGTTTTGACAGATTTCTGCCAATATTTGTGTTTGCCGCTTTATCACTTTCTTTTTGAGTTCTTTTGATCATGGAACTTTTGGGGAAGTTGCTAAAGTAGTATATGCATAATATGTGGTGGTTTTAGGTTGAAACCTGAAGCAAAAAAGGTTGATTCTATGTTATGCTTACACTAATGTTGCTAATAGATTTGTGTTTAGTTTTGTATAAAGGAAGTTTTCAAGTGTAGGGATTGGAGAGTGATGAGATGAGTTGAAGAATGGACAAAATCTCAAGCTTGGGGATGCCCATGCATCACCCCAAGAAATATCCAAGAAGTACAAGCGTCAAAGCTTGGGGATGCCCCCGAGGCACCCCTTCTTCATTGGCAAAAATCAGGTCTCCTTTCAAGACACTATATTTTTATTGCTTCATGCATTATGCGTTTTTCTTGGAGCGTTAGTTGTTTTTAGTTTTCAGTTTAGTTTAGTTTGCTGCAATAAATGGTTGGACCCCAAAAAAATTCTTTTGGAGAAGTTGCCTTGCTTTTCATTTGGCAAGAACACTCTGTTTTTCATTCTTATCGTTTCAACGAGTGTTCTCTTTTTCTAGAACTGCGTTTAGTTTTCGATTTTTGCCTTGATATATATTCAGATCTTGTTATATCTTTTCATCAAGGTGTATTTTTGCCTCTGATCTTTATTGGTTTTCATCAAAAGAGGTGTTTATAAATTTTTTGAATGGTGTTGGAAAAGAGAAAAAGCTTTATGCAAAAAAGTAGTACAAG
Organism: Dactylis glomerata; assembly: GCA_007115705.1. Classification (NCBI taxonomy): domain Eukaryota; kingdom Viridiplantae; phylum Streptophyta; class Magnoliopsida; order Poales; family Poaceae; genus Dactylis; species Dactylis glomerata. Next base: position 1,012,236 of record QXEO01000515.1, read on the forward strand.
AAGGAGCTTGTGTAGACTGCGGCTTAGGCTTTTGCATGTAGTGCTTGATGTCTTTTTGATAGTATGCTTAGTGGTTTTGCTGTAGCATGACTTGTCTCAAATAACTGAGATTGCTTAATGAGCCTTTGAAAAAATCATGCGTTGTTTTAATTATTTGGAAGCATTATTTTGGTTTTCTCCTTGTTGCTTTATTTGGGTTGACTTGGCGCATGCTCACACATGTTAGACTCTTCCAAAGTTGCCAATAGCCTCTATGATCATTTAGTTTTTGACTTTTGATGCCATCTTATGCTTCTTTTAATGTCGCTTTGCATGATTATGGCCGTTATTGCTCTCTTAGTTGGTCGCTCCTAGTCTTTTGCTAGCCCTCGCCTTGTACTGAGTATGAGCTCTACTCGTGCATCCAACTCCTAAAAACCAAGTTTGCCAAAGTGTCCACCATACATACTTTTTAGAAGTTTGCTATTCCAAGTAAATTTGACTTGCTTTTATTTACTCTTCAAATTAAACTCTTACCAGTGTTATGCGAAAATTGGTTAGTAAAGCTCTCACGAACCGGAAGGCACACTTTACTTTTTCTTGTTCTTAAAAATTTGACATTGTGGTCTCTTATATTGAGTTGTTATGCTTACAAGTTGTAAGTTGGAGACTAGCCCAGCCATGCCATCATGGGGCAAGCTTTCAACATTGCACTTCTTATTTGAGTTGATATCGTGATCTTTTGTTTATGGATGCCCGCGGTGTGAAATGAATTGGGAATCTTGCGGGGATCATGGAGTTTGTATATGTGTTAGGGAAACGCCTAGGCCGCCAATCTAAGCCATGCATAATTCATGGTGGAAATTTGCAGCATACCCATAGTGGACATTCGACGACGCATCTCAAAATAAAAAGCTAAACAAATGGTAGATAAAAGAGATGTCGAGGTGTTCATTGTCTGCTTGTCCTGTCATTTTGATGTGGGCTTGTTCCATGTCATCGGGCACGGAGGTACCCCGTTGGCGACTCTCGATGATATGTATGTACTTACAATGACAAGAGCCTTGCTTGGGACTCTAAGTGAAGTAGCATAAGGTTTGGGTACTCGTATTCACGGGACACGAGGTTTTCAACTTATGATTTGTCAAGCATATGCATCATAATTGTTCTCGCATTAACTTTAACCATTCAAGATACTTATGATGGGGGCAATGAGAGCTCAAAGCCAGTAAGTACCATAATTTTTGAAGGTTATAAAACTTGCAATCACTGCTTCCTTCCGCGAAGGGCCTTTCTTTTATTTTTATGTTGAGTCACCACCTTCTGTCTTTATGCACCATTAAGAGAGCATAGTTGTCATTCTTAGTATAATGTGCATTGTCCCAAAGTTTTCGTTGATTGATTCATATTGTTGGTTTCAAATGTTCTCAAATTACTTGTATCTAGTCGCCCTCTTAAAGTTGAAGGTGTCCTATGCATTTATGTTTTGCTCTCTATGAAGGACAAGCTGAAAACCATTTGTATGTTTTTCCTTATGATTTGACACATGTTTGACTTTCATTGTTTCATTTTCATGATCTTTTGTTTGTGTTCATTTGCATGTTTATAACATGGTTGCTAAGTTTCTTATATCAAGATCATATCTTTCATGCCCATGTTTTAAGTTCTTTTGATCCCAGCGCACAACGCTTACATATATGATCAAGATTGTGTAGGTGCATGTCACCTCAAAAGTTATTTCTTTTGTTATCACTTACCTACTCGAGGACGAGCAGGAGTTAAGCTTGGGGATGCTGATACGTCTCAAACGTATCCATAATTTTTGATGCTCCATGCTTGTTTTTACACCATTTGCTTAGTGTTTTGTTACACTTCGTGGCACTTTTATGCATTTTCCGGAACTAACCTATTAACAAGTCGCCACAGTGTCAGTTCACTATTTTCTGCTGTTTTGTGTTTCAGAAAAGCTACACAGGAAATATTCTCGGAATTGGACGAAACCAAAGCCAGTCGCCCAGAATTTTACCGAAGCTTCCAGAGAACCGAAGAGGAGTTGGAGTGGGGCCACGAGGTGCCCTCACACCAGGGCGGTGCGGCTTAGGGCCTGGCTGCGCCCCCTATGTGTGAGACCACCTCGGTCCACTTCTGACGATGCCCCTTCGCCTATAAAGACCCCCTGACGAGAAAAACCTAATGACCCGATCAGTTTTCCAGAACACATCGCGATCCGCCGCCGCCGTCAACCCGAAGATCGGGAGGGTTCAAAAGCTCTTCCCGGCACCCTGCCGGAGAGGGGAATCCCCACCGGAGGTCTTCTTCATCGCCATGCTTGCCTCCGGAGCGATGAGTGAGTAGTCTACTATGGACTATGGGTCCATAGCAGTAGCTAGATGGTTGTCTTCTCCACCATGTGCTTCATGTTTAGATCTCATGAGCTGCCCTACATGATTGAGATCACCGTTATGTAATTCTACATGTTTGGTTTGTTGGGATCCAATGAATATTGGTGTTATGCTTGAGTTGAAGTACTAAAATTTATCTTTTGTTATCTCTATGTTGTTTATGATCTTGCATGCTCTCCGTTTTTAGTAGCTATCTTGGCCGAGTAGTTGCTAGTAACTCCAAGAGGGGGTATTTAATGCTCGATAGTGGGTTCATGCCTCTATTTAATCTGGGGGAGTGACAGAAACCTCTAAGGTTGTAGATGTGCTGTTGCTACAAGGGGGAAAACAACATTCATATGCTCGAGGGTATATGCTTTGTTTACATTACACACTTTGCTTAATGCAAT